>OX438931.1:7646303-8068803 GCA_949316025.1 Lapara coniferarum
CTAACTTAAAGTAACCATTTAAAAAGTGAGCATACAATACGAAAGCTTGGTTACTCGTCTATTCTTACCACATAAGATTCATTACCAAAATTATTTTATGATAAATATAAGAATTCTATATTAGGAACAACCAATAATGTGGTATCGTCGAGATCTTCCACCATTGCTAGCACATCATCTGTCATAAAAATAAGTACAGAAACTCCATTCAAGAGTATTTTAACCCTAGTAAGCAACACGATCGATTGGCATAAAAAAAACATAAATTGTTAATTTTCTGGCTGACTGTAAACTCGTAAGAAAGTTTTCTTGTAGCTACCGCGGTTTAGGTACTTTTACTGCTTCGTCTCAAAAATACACCCTGTATATGCATACCTATTAATGATACAATATGCATACCTCATTTAATCTTTCTTGTTTGCTCAAATTTCCTTTCTCGATTTCGGCTTCGAGTTCCTTGCATTCTTTCAATAATTCTATAAAAAAAGAAATTATGAGTTATCAAGAAGTTTGACAGTAAAAAAAACTAGATCAAGTTCAAGCAAAATGTATCCCAATATTTCTTCCTCGACGTTGTACGACATATACCAAAAAGGTTTTTTTTATTAAAATAAAACGTATCATTAAAGTAAATAAATATATTCAATTTACATTATGGCCATAGGCTCGCCCCCTATCACATCATGGGACGGAATAATGGCGAAAAGTGGGTGCACTAGCTGCGCCTCTGCCTACCCCTTCGGGGATAACAGGCGTGAGTGTATATATATATATATATATGTAATTTACATTACAAATCTGTAAAATGATTTTTGACTCCTCAAGCCACTCCTCAGATACCGGTGTCCATATATATATCTATATAGAGTTTTCCCGTACATCTTTATATATAAGCAGGGTTTGAAGGGTTAAGATGGACATTAACAGAGTCTAATAATTATTAATATACACTTACCAGTCCTCTTGACATCAGCCTCGAGTATAGTGTCGACAGCGCTAAGGTCGTTAGCGGTGACCTCCTGTTCGCACAGCAGAATATCAATGTGCGGCGGCAGGGGAAACGCCCTCTGCGCCAGGTGCCGCAGCAGCGTGGTCTTCCCGTGGCCGTTGGGCCCCACCAGACCATACCGCCGCCCGTTCGCGATCAACAGATTCGCGTTTAAAAATAGATCTTGGCCTTTCGCGCTGATCGAGAAGTTCTCAATTTTAATGTCCACAGCATTCTCTAACGCTGCCATTTGACCTGATGAAAAATAATTATGTTATACATATTATGTAAGTATTGCTGTTTACTGACAGCATTTACATCACGGTAAGTGGTGTGACGTCCAGATAAAATGAGGAGTGACGAGAGACTACCACGCCCGGCGACACAATTATGCCGGTATGTCCAAAACCGGATAAACACGGGCCGATCCCGGAAAGCGACACACGTGGGCCACTATGATGAGTTCAAGAGTATATGATGACAAAGGCCAAAGTGCAACCTAAGACAAAATCACAACAATCATATTTTCAATAACTGGAAAGGGGAAGGAACTGTTCTCCTAAAACACAAGTTATTCTTAGTTTAGGAGACAGGGCTAGTAATATTTGTAATTAACCTGGTGTCTAATAAAATATTATTATTATTAATAACTTTAAACTACTTCAACTTACCAGCAGATTTCTGTGCCTGGCTAACGGTAAAATTGGCTTCCAAGTCGCTGTGCCCCTGGCCACCTTTCTTCGTCATCAGCTCCATCTGCTTCTCGTACTCTTGTTGTTTCTTCAGCTTTTTTTTCTCTTTATGGCTCAGTTTCTTCTCGGCAGGCTCTTCCACTTCTTTTTCAGGAAGATCTGGTACCTGTCGTTATGGGATAATTGTATGCAGTCACCATTATATATACTAATTTATATTTTCCCAAAAAAAGTAGCATATGTTACTTGCTGATAATGTAGGTTTATATTGATAAAAGGATTTTTAAAATCGGATCAGTAGTTTGAGTTTATTCGTTACAAACAAAAATACAAATCTTTCCTCTTTATAATATTAGTATGGATGAATAGATAATGTACTTTACTCAGTATTGCAGTCGTACTGTAATACAACTACGCCACCGAGGCAGTTAGTTGTTCATATTAATGAAAAACATGTTCATAATACAGATATTTACCTTATCCTCATCTTCAATCTCTTCTTCAACAGGAACTGCTTCATGATCACTCTCAGGCTTCGTCTTTTTCTTTTTATCCTAAAAACATTAATATTGCTATGCATTATTATAATTATCATTGGCAATTGACACCTACCTTGACTCTAGTACCGTTCAATTATTCATTCATGTTTTTGTTGGCAATGAATACAATTGACACAAGTGATTACTTATGAGGATTTTGTGTCTATATTTCTAATCTACTTAACACTAATTATATCTTATTTCGATAAAAAAATATTTTACAAAATTAGCAAATGTCCATGCCAACAAATGAACTGTATAATATCAAAATATTATGAAGTTCTGTTACTCACTTTGACTTTCACTTGAGGTTCTTCTGGCTCTGGGTCTTTCATTTCAAATTTTTTCAATTCTGCTTCAATATCATCAATATTATTTTTCTTTTTATGTTTACCTGCAACATATAAAAATGAAATTATTATGTTATTCATTACGTAAATATTCCCACCATTAAATATTCCAAGTGTAAAATAGAAAACAGTAAAAAAAACTCTCTCTGACAATTTTTTTGCAACTAACTGTAATTTCATGCAGATTAAACTAATATTACTAGAATTACCTTTGCTTTTGACAACTGGTATAATTAAATCATCTTCCTCAGATGCTTCAATGTTCAGTTCTTTATCACTCTCCTCATCTGGCCAATCTTCTTTCTTACCTTTACCTGAAATTTATATTTCATGTCACACCTTCTTTTTTTTTAAATGACCACAGAAATACAACCCTAATTTTATTTATGGCCTATACAGTACTGCTGATTTAAATTCAATAATTAATTGGCTACTTTTATTACAAACAATGTAGGAAAACTGTGTAGGAATTGGAATTGGTGACCAAATGCCAAGAATAACAACAGCTGAAAAAGTCGCATTTAGTCATTACAATTAAAAAACCAAGGTGGGGCATAATGGGCCATTCAAGTATTGCATATGCACAAAGGGGGTGGGGGGTTAAAAATACAAAAAACTGCTTATGTAACACTTGAACAGCCGCTAACTACAAAATCATACATACCTTTTTTATTTTTGGACTTAGTTACAGGTTTTGCCGTATTACTAGATACGTTACTGACGATAGATTTGGAATCATCATCATCAGATTCCACTTCAACATTTTTCTTTTTATTTTTAGCTGTAACATATAAACATACATAAGCATATTTCTATTAATAAATACAGTCTGAAATATGGATTTGTGTATGGTTCAAATAAACTTTCTGTCCCTGGATATAATACTAGCATTCATAATGATAACGCTGGTTTGGGTGTTTCTTTTTATAAACTGGCTTTAAAAACATAATATTTCAGTCCATCTCATGCTCTCCATGAGATAATAAAATAAAACAAACAGGGTTTACCAATACCCAAAATTATTTATAAAATAAAATAGTACCAAATCATAAGGTTTAATCAGTGAGTATAGAAAACTTATCATATAATCGTAGGTATTATAACTTACTTTTTTTTTTACTAACAGGTTTAACTTCTTCCTCTGGCTCTTCTTGAAGTTCCATATCACTTCCTTCAGATGACCACTCATCATCCTTCTTGCCTTTACCTATAAACATTGTATTATACATGTATTATTATACTGATTATAATTTAATATACACTTCATTCAAGATGTGTAGGCAGATTAAATATCGTAGGCATACCCTACCAAGTACTGGTCAACCTAATAACTCATAGATCTTGACCCTATATTATGACTTTTATACATGTTATGGGCCAAGTAGTGCCTGGATAATGTTTTTATTTTTATGGAAACATAGAAAAAGAACAGTCGAAAGCTGGACTTGAACCCGCAACCTCCAGCGTACCGTGCCAGTGCTCTCCCAACTGAGCTATCTCATAGATCTTGACCTTATGTTATTTTACAACTAGCTTTTGCCCGCGGCTCCGCCCGCTTTAAAAAAAAATTTCCGGGATAAAAATCCCGCTTTATATTTTCCCGGGATAAAAAGTAGCCTATGTGTTAATCCAGGACATGATCTACCCGTGTGCCAAATTTCATCAAAATCCGTTCAGTAGTTTTTGTGTAAAAGAGTAACAAACATCCATACATCCAAACATCCATACATTCTTACAAACTTTTGCCTTTATAATATTAGTAGGATAATGGTTTTATCACAATCCTTTAAGAGTGAGTATTCACTATTTTGGTTTTAAACTAATTTAGGAACCGTTTTTATTCCATTCTGTGAAAAACAGCCAATTGCAACATAATAATAGAGGTGGCAGTGAGTTACCAAAATGTTACAAACCCACTAAAAACTAATTTTAGTTGCAAAAAATGGACAAATGTGTTGCAAAGCGAATGTTTCCGATGATGATGTCATGGATAGGGCAAAGTGGAAAAGAAAGGTGAAGAAGGCTGACCTCTCCATCACACAGGATGACTAGTCAGGAAGAGAGTCTCAAAAAATATCATCACAAAACCAGTAGTAAATTCAATGAGGAGTGTTTTTTTTTCAATATGTGCAATCTTTCGATACCTAACATTACAATGCCAAATTATAATACACAAGTTTTGTCATTTACCTTTTTTCTTTTTGCTATTTTTGACACCAGGCTTAGAAGCAGTGCTTGCAGTATTGCTCACAACAGACTTGCTGTCATCATGCTCATCATCAGACATATCACCCCCTTTCTTTTTATTCTTTCCTGCAAATTATCATAATTAACATATTGCAAACTAAATGCCACGACGTAACTAATTCGGTGCACATAATACACAGCACCATTTAAATAATGCTTCAAGAGTTACCTTTTTTCTGTGTCTTCTTTGCTGCAGGTTTAGGGACATCTTCCTCGTCGGACAATTGAACTTTTTTATGCACGTCCTCTTCACTATCACTACAATCACCTTTACCCTTCTTTTTTCCTTTGCTTTTGCTTTTTGAGGTTATATCCTGAGTGTCTTTCACTAAGTCGTCTTCGAAGTCTTGATTTTTTTTATTCCCCTTTTTCTTCGACATTTTTTAAAATAAATTTAATACTAGCTACGTTAAGGTATTCAATGCTCTTTTTATAATACAACACCAAAACTATTCTGGGCTCTAGCCAACGCAGCCGTAAAGTTGACTTGACTGACAGATTGCTGATTGACTGACTTTTAGATTTGACAATAAATGTCAACCTCACAGCTGATCGAAAAGAGGTTGTCGCTAAAATTCGCGTCCGTGACCCATTGAGGGTTTTTAATACATCAATGCCGTGACCACTCCCTCTGTGAATGTGGATTGGATGAAGGTACCCTAGAACACATCTTTAATTGTCCAAGAATTCGTTTTCCTATTTATGGCATTCTTCCTACTGAATTTCTCCGCCCTATAAACATTAATTGTCTACTAATTAGTGATCAGAGACATTTTTTTTTTTTTTTTTTTTTTATAATTCTCCCTTACAGGGAAGGCAAAGGGTTCAAGCCCATACAGCCTCGTCTTAAGTGATATCTCTGGTTGTCGTAGTAAAGCAGTGGCTACCTTACCAAGACTTTATCGAGGAGTTTTGGCGGCAACGAAAAAACACTTGATTGGCACAGTTATTTCAATTCACTTCATTTGAGCACTTTAATAGAACTATATTGGAAAATATACCACCATAATTATTCAATATAACACTAAGTATCACCAAAATAATGAATTAAAACAAGAGCACCTCATGACACTTCCACGTTCCCGCCAAAATCCTCTGATCAGAGACAAATAAACAAGATTAGTGATTCCCCCCAACATTTCAGATTTCTTTCTGAATTTGAGTTTTGGCGGGAACGTAGAAGTGTCATGAGGTGCTCTTGTTTTAATTCATTATTTTGGTGATACTTAGTGTTATATTGCATAATTATGGTGGTATATTATCCAATATAGTTCTATTAAAGTGCTCAAATGAAGTGAATTGAAATAACTGTGCCAATCAAGTGTTTTTTCGTTGCCGCCAAAACTCCTTGATAAAGTCTTGGTAAGGTAGCCACTGCTTTACTACGACATAGTACGTAGGAAAAAAAAAAAAGTCAACCAAAAATATTACTTAAGACGAGGCTGTATGGGCTCGAACCCTTTGCCTTCCCTAAAGGGAAAATTATAAAAAAAAAAAAAAAAAAAAAAATCTTTCTGAATTTTTTTTTTTTTTTTTATTTAGATATTACGGCTCTGGAGACTAGTCCATTGAGCCCGTCTTTCATACATTTTTATCCTCAGTCCTAGCTCCTAACTACTATGTCGAAGTAAAGCAGTGGCTACCTTACCAAGACTTTATCGAGGAGTTTTGGCGGCAACAAAGAAAACACTTGATTAGCACAGTTATTTCAATTCACTTCATTTGAGCCCTTTAATAGAACTATATTGGATAATATACCACCATAATTATGCAACATAACACTAAGTATCACCAAAATAATGAATTAAAACAAGAGCACCTCATAACACTACCAAGTTCCCGCCAAAAAAAAAAAAAAAAAAAACTTCTGAATTTATAAAAAATAAGTCTTGCCAGATGTTTGACGGTTGAAGTCGCCGAAATTCATTGTGAAGTATCCTAAAGTCGCCTCTTCGTATATGGAGAGGTGAAGGAGCAAAAAAAAAATCCTCCCTAATTTCTAATCCATAGTGGTCCAACGCGGCGAAAATTCGAGGTAGCCCAAAGTCGCCCACTTGTGTGGAGACGCAAAGAGCAAAAAAAAAAAAGTCCCCAGTTTTCAATAATTATTTGTACGAGGGATCTGAGTACATGTTTTGTACCCTCAAAGCTATAAATATCTACAAATTCCACAACAACAATGCATAAAACACGAACTTTCCGAAGTAGCCTAAATTGGCGACTAATCACCATTCGCGTAGCCTAAACGGCGACCAGTCGCCATTCGCAATTTTTGGTCGCCCCAACACTCTTCAAGATAGCCTAAATGGCGAAAAGTCGCCTAATCTGGCAGCACTGAAAAATAATGATCTTTATCTTTAATTTCTACAATTTTATTCTAATTTATATGCCTTTATATTCGTTTTGCTATCTAGGCTCTACGCTCCTGCCATATATGCTTGATTTTAAATTTGTGTAGTTACATTCCCTTTGCCATGAGTCATAACTAATGTAAAATGTTTTAGCTACATTGCTCTTTGCTACCATTATTTCTTGGTTATCCTCGGGTCGAAAATTATTCTAAAAAAGTTACGATATTATTTTAACATCTACCCACTTGACATTGGCAAAATCACCGATGAAACCACAGGATGAAACGGTGGAGCCATTTTTAAAAAGAAGAAGAAGAAAAGAGATTGATCATTGGAGTAAAGTAATAGGGAAGATGCAAATACCTATTATATTTAAAACTGGCTACTCTTGTGTGTAAAAAACCCTACTTGTTTTTAGTGGCATCTGTTTGATAAATAATAATAGTAGACAGAACTACAAAAAAGAAAAGTAAATAATAGTTAAAAAAAAACATAAAACTCGCTGTATCAAGAACTTTATCTTCTTGCGCTGTATACAAAATCGTCGGCAGAGCTGACGTCACCTCTTTTTAAAGAGTTCTAGACCTTCTCCTCTGTCATCTACAATATTATGATATTTTTACTTTAGTAGTTTATTTTTTTTATAATGTGTATATTGTGTCATTAATTTCATAATAAAAATACATATTCCGTGCATGTGCCCGTAAAGTGCATATCATTTGAATTTGCCACCAACATTACTAGATGGTCAAAGGAATATTTTGGTAGTTTAAAATTTTCAAAGACACCTAAAATTTATTTGTTAAGCGAATTATTCGTAAATCTTTGGATGCTACCGCCCGTAAATCGTGCGCCGAAATACATGGAACAAATGCTCTAGGCCGTTTGCTTGGGAGAAGTCAACCACAGACATACAAAGAGAATTACTTATTATAACTATTAATCTTTCTGAGGACTAAACACGAACAAACACATTATAACCAAGAAGATTATAATATATCTAAATTATAACACATTGAACATAATAATATTGTGAGAGGAAATAGTAAATGGCATTTATATTTATTTGTAATTAACACTGGCAGCTTATGTTGGCAGTGAGAAGAAGAAAAAATACCTATGAAAGAACAAAAAAGAATTCTGCAGTTTTCTGTTCATAATAAGCTTAGAAAATAAATTTGGAAAATGGAGTCAAAGCACAATTTTATGAATTATTTATTATTCATATTGATTTTACTTGAATTTTTAACTCTATCTAACTGTGCAGGGCAAAACGTAAAGAAAAGGCTAAGTGTGGATGAAAATAGAGACGAAAATAGCGACAATAACGACGAATCCAAGGATGAGTCCCTGGATATACCTGCTGAAAACGAGCCTGCTAATATATCTTGTACAAGAAGACAAAACAGCCAGCTGCATGAAATACGCACAGCAAGATACAAACAATTTCCATTCATGGCTGCCATAATGTCTCATCAAAATGAATACTTATGTTCAGGTACAGTTGTTTCTAACGGATTAATTCTAACTACAGCGCAATGTACTCAAAAACCTATAAATTACGTCCTAATTAACGCTACTAAAGCTAGAAAAGATAACACTACCGTTTCACTGCACATAATAAAAACCGATAAATTTCCTAGCTTCACTGGCGGAGATACATTGAAAGATGTTGCCCTTATATATACGGAAAAGCATAACAACACCGTTGCTTCAAAAATAAGGTTAAGTAACTTTACAAATGTAAAAAACGTTGTCGATTGTGAAGCACTAGGATTTGGATTAAACTCAGAGGTTGGTCAAACGAAAGAGCTGCAATACGTTGGTCTTGATAATCGATCGGCATTTGAATTCGGAGACCTTATTAGAGGATATTTTGATTGTGTCGACACAAAAGTTCCAACTTGCTTCAGAGACACAGGTGGCCCCGTTATTTATGACAATGAACTTATGGGGATAGTTATCAAAGGTCAAGATGAATGTACTAAAGAAATTACTTCGACATATGCCGTTAACAAAAAAATGGCAGATATAATACCCACTTACACCTTTAAAGCGTGGTTGGACGACAAAATAAAGAAGAACGAAGAAAAAGAACTCGTTTCCTTGGCCACATATCCATCGAAGCCTGTCGCTAAGGTAGCTGTGCAAAAAATGAAAAGAGCTGCAGGTTATACTGTATCTAAAAATATTATAGTTATAGTGATATGCTTACTTTCAAATACTTATTGTTGAAAAACCTATTGGAAATTTAATGTAATGTAAATTTTTGTGACTTATTAAATACTATTTCTAATCGTTACTTGTTATTAATGAATACAATATCAAATTATGATTTGATATTATACGTAGGTATGAGACAGACATATCTCTATCATACCTATCAGCATCGACTGACACTTTATTCCTTGAAATAAAACTACCAAAATTTAAACCGGTTTCAAAAACCCTTAGACACCGTAAAGTGTTCAGTGTTGGGCTTTGGGATAAATAATGACTACGCGTTTGAGGATAAAAAAAAAATGCAATTTATAAGCGCTATATTACTCTCATAAGAACTAAACACCACAACGCTAAAACACTCCATACTCCGCGCGCGATTATAATGGGATGCGACCTTTTGGAACTATAGCACCGCTCGGTAGAGTCGGCAAATTCAAGCTGATGCTCGAGAGATATAAATTAAATATATATATTTATATATTTCCCAAGGTCATAGAGCGGTATTAATAAATCAATCTCAAGTTTGAGTAACATCTCAAATAGACATAATGAATTGAATTATGACTACTTGAGATGTAACTCAAACTTGAGATGAATTTATTAATACTTACTGCCTTAAACTATCTCCCTACCAAACTGTATAAAATTAGTTCAGTGGTTTCGCCGTGACAGCTCCACTTTCGAGAAATAAAAACCGGGATAAAAGTCCAAACTGTATTTTTCCGGGATAAGCAGTAGCCTGTGTCCTTCTCTGGGTCTCAAACTATCTCCATCCATACTTATTTGTTTGCGGTTCCACCCGGAAGAAAATATTTACCGGGATGAAAGTCCTGGTTTCCAAGACAAAAGGTATCTTAAGCTACGACCCTTCCGAATTTTATCGTGATCGTTGCAGTGGTTTGCAACTCACGAGAAAAAAAATCAAGATAAAGTTCCTGGTTTATATGTTCTTCTGGGATAAAAGTAGCTTATGTCCTCTGGATCTCAAACTGTCTCCATACTTATTTTCTTGCGGTCACAACTCGCAGAAAACGTTTTTCCGCGATAAAAGTCCCGGTTTATATTATCGCAGAATAAGAAGTATCCTTGTTCCTTTCCAGAGTCTGAAACTATCTCCCTACCAAATTCCATCGAAATCGATTTAGGGGTCTGGCCGTGAAAGCTCCACTCACGAGAATAAAAAATCCGGAATAAAAGTCGCGGTTTGAACTTTTCCGGGATAAAAAGTAGCCTATAGCACTCGGAAGTAATGTAGCTTCCTATTAGTGAAAAAAATTACAAAATCGGTCCGGTAGTTTTTGAGTTTATCCATTACAAAACAGACAAACAATCAAATCTTTCCTCTTTATAATATTAGTATACTGTATAGACATCCAAACATTTTCACAAACTGTCGCAATCCTAATAGGGAAAAAGAAGGCAAAACGGACCACTTAACAAAAAATAAGTTTAAAAAATAACTATACATTTTATTAAACTTTTTCAAATTAAAATTAATCAACATTGTTAAGACTAGATTACGTTACGGCCTGATACGTATCAGGCTTTAATATTATTGCAGACAATAAAGATATAAGACGATTTCTATTACCTTCAATATGTCCGTTTTACCTTCATGTGTGAGGCAAAACGGACCACACCTGAAGGCAAAACGGACTTATATAAAATAAATCAGTCAGCAAATTTTTCACACAAAAATATTGTCTCACTATCCTCATTCTCTACTCCTGCGCAAGCGCAGTGTGCCCATAAACGACTTTTTGGACATTGCACCCAACCTCCGCTCGATTCTGAGTACAAAATCCCTGTTCTGTTAGCGTTTACGCTTACTTACGCTAACAGAAAAGTGATTTTGCCTAGACTCCCAGTACCGACACTCAGCGTCATCATTGTTGGATGAATTATCATTTTTCTTAGTTTTTGGGCTTTTTATATCAGATTTCTTTCTTGCCTTCCTTTTTTTTTTGAACTTTTTATTCTATTTTCACTTTCCTCCTTCCTGTTTTTCTTTTTTTCGGTCTTTTTTTTTGGTTTTCCCTTTTTGGTACTCCGGTTCGTACATTTCAATATGGAACTAGCGATATATCTTACAAAAAAATAATTAGTAATAAATATCGATATCTTGAATTATGAATATCGATAATTCGATATATCGATACTTTATCAACAGTCCTAGTAACGACTAACGTGTTTCGTTTTATAAATATACAGAGTTTTGGCGGCAACGTGGAAGTGCCATGAGTAGGGCCCGGATTAATATGTATTAACTAATACCAACATTGTGATTATAATAAAACATATTATTCTTTTCATAAACTAAAAAAATGCAGAGATAATCAGATAGAAATAAACTCATTTATGTTACATTTTTATTATATAAATCTCAATTTAGGATAGAAAATAATAATGGGACATTGATTTGGTATCGATTTTTTTTATTTGATTTTTAATGGAATTTAAATAAAATAACAGTACCTATAAGTACTTTTTCACAATAACTGTATCCAATTCACAGATGTTTGAACTTCGTATCGATTCAATTAATGTAGGTAATCGATGTTTTACGCAGGTCATCTCACTATTTAGCTATAACTGGCAGATGTCAAATGTGATCTATTAAAATTGGCATTTGGCCCTACTATATTGAGGTTGAGTTATATTTATAATACTCTTTGGTTATATTGTTTACGTTTACAGCTACTATTTGTTGCTAAACAATTATGAACATACCGTTCCCAATTTTAGCTCCACGTCTTATTGATTCCCAATGGTTCAATTCGGATAGTCCTATTGACGAAGAAGCCGAATTAACAGCTTTAGAACGTGAAAACAAACAATGGGTATTTTATCTTACATTTAAATTATATTGCTTACAAAGTCGTTAACGTGTAACTTCTAGCTGTGCTCGCTATATGGAACACCATATTCATGAAAGAAAAAAATACACATAATAAATATTGCCTTGTTTCTAACATTTTTTTTACATTTATAACACTAGTAGTATCTGCAGTGTCATTAAAAAGTGTCTTGATATCAGTTGTGTTGCATTGTAGTAGTATAGTATATGCATGATAACAGCAAAAGGCCCGGTTGTCTTGACTGTGTAGCTCCAGGATATCCCCTACAGATCCTACAAGAGCCTTGAAATTCTAGAATATTTCTTAAATTTTATTCATTTATAAAAGCTCTCTAAATAATTGTTTGTGTTTGAATAAAGGAAGGCAAATACAAATGTGTCATTAAAATTAATGACCTCCAAGAAAAGCAAGGTTGAAAAAGAAACAAAACGAAATGGTGTCTCACAAAATTTGTGTAAAAAACATATAATATGTTTTTTATGATTTGTGTTTTACCAATTTTATTGTTGTGTATATAATTTTCCTTTCAGTTAAAATCCATTGGTAAACAATACAAATGTACACCACTTGGTAAAACAGATCCTGAGCCAATGGAAGAAGAAGCAGACACTGATGAAGAAGAAGGTATACAATATTTCTTAAATTGAGGTCCTAAAATATACATATATATTGTAAAAATATTTGGTACAACTTTTTTAGATATATTTTCGATTTCAAGTTCTACAGCTATGGGTGACAGTATGCTGAAAAAAATATTAAAGCCTCTACACATTATCTGCGGCTCACATAACAGTTGTATTTTAGGCACAATGTGCATGAATTTTAGCATTTTAATTAGAGATCTAAAGTTTCCAAGAAAATTTGTGATTGCTTAGGCAACGAGACTTTGCCAAAATGTGGTTTAAATTCCTCTTATCTTAGTATTGATTATTATTAAAATTCTTTCGCGTTAATAAAACTGTTAAAATATAATTGTTTTCCTTTATTTCCTTTAAAACTTTTTTAATAAAGGAAAACAAGTTTTCCTTTATAATTTTTTTTTTAATTTTTCGAAGTCGAAAATTAGCCAGAGGACACCCTACATTAACTTAGGTACAAAATAAAGCCTCAATAGATCTAATAATAATACTAAATGCCTATTCATTGAATGACACTATTCTTGTTGACCTATCAATATAAAAGAAACTGAAGGAATAATTTTTTGTTTGTATAAAGAAGTAAAATTATTCTTTCGTGTGACTACAGCACCTGGAAGATTGAGCTACCAACTGAAATTCGTAACAGATTTTTTTTTTGCAGATAATGATGAGTCAGATGAATCTGAGGAATCTCATGATGAAGATGAAGAAGAAGATGTCAGATCATATTCTTCTGTAAGAAACAATAATGAGCTTGAGCCGGACAGTTCTGATGAACTGAACGATGCACCAGATCTTAATGCGTCAGACCAAAATGCCCTTTGGCCTATACAGTAACATAAATGTAGTTTTTAATGTGACACTTTATTTATTTTTTTATATAAGCAAGGCTAAGCTTCTCCATTGCTAGTATGCAGAGAAACAATTGACAAGAGATGATTTTGCCGTTTGACACAATAATCTTACTTTTTTATAGTCTTATCTTATTTCTTATCTAACTAATATTTGCGAAAGTTGGTGAAAATGTTTGGATGTTTGTTAGAAGTGAACACAGAAACAATCGATTTGGATGAAATTTGGCACATGGGTAGTTCATGTTCTGAATTAATACATGGCCTATGTATTACTATATATACTTTTTATCCTAGTAATTTGCTCCCATGAGAAATATATATGTTTTATCAGATTCTTTAAAGTAGATTGCGCTGGCGGGGTAATGTGTTTAGGGACTTTTGTAGTGGGAATGGCGTATCACGCGGGCGAAGCCGTGACCAACACCTATTATTGTCAAAATTATTTAGTCCCGTCTTGTGAAATGTTGATCTGCTCCATAACAATTTGACATCAAGGGTGACATTATTTGTTACTTGGGCAATGACGTAATCGGCGTTTGTTGTCTCAGATTTATAGTGAAATATAATTTTCTACTAAGTACCTAGTACCCTTCGTATCAAACTGTAATGGAGAATTACCTACATCTACACCAAGCCTGTGTATAATCGTAAGTCGTATGTAAAACCGAAACTGATTTAGCGCCGACACTTGCCTAGACTTCGCTGGAACACTAGTTAATGCCATCTAGCCTGCCCACACACACATAATATTGTCAGTATTATTTATGCATTTTTTACTTCTTCTGTGTTCACTATTATATTATTATTGTATAAAAATCTACACAACCAAACAATTGATACAAGGGAAATAAAAGAAATAAACGTCATATGCTCATATGCAGATACACACACACACATACACAGGATATACACACAAACTCATCCTCATTCGCTCATAAATCACACTAACATAACTGGACCCTCTCCCATTGACCCTAAGCAACCACCTGAAACTCGCTACAACTCTAGACTCCCAAGTGCCAAACTTTTAAAAACGGCACATTTTGATCATATTAAGAATATAATTTTACCGTGGATTACTTAACAGAAACCGACAATACACTGCAAATTAATTGTTATGCACTTGATAGTCTAGAAAACTGTAAACTGTTTTTGGACTCCAAGTACGACTTCAGGATTCTCACGTTCAATATAAGAAGTGTTCAAAAGAACTTTGATGATTTCCTGGTGGCTTTGGTAAGACTACAGGTACACTTCGATGTTATTATCCTTACAGAATGTTGGCTTAACGAAAACACACCCGTACCACAAATAAGCGGATACAACCACTATCGCACAAAAACTTTTATCAATAAAAGTGGTGGCGTTCTGGCCTATATCTCGAACAAATGGAGTGCTACTATTACCGAACCCCCAATAGTAGATTGTAACTGTTTAGAAGTTAATCTCAATCCGGATGTAACTATTTTTGGTATATACCGTTCGCCATCTTTTTTGTCTGCAGACAATTTTTTGAACACCTTAGCCCAAGCTCTCTATAAAACAAGTTGTAAAAAACACGTAATTATAGCTGGTGACATCAATTTGGATATCTGTGGTTACCCTCTCAGTGGTCAATGTACTGATTATCTATGTCTTTTAACTGAACATCAGTTACTTCCCGCAATAACAAAGCCCACTAGAGGAAACGCCTGTCTGGACCACATATTCGTCAAAAACGGAATATCTGGCGTTGGTCTTGTAACCAATACTGCTATCACGGACCACGATTTTTGTACGTTTGCCATTCCTTGCATAAATGAAGTTAAAAAGAATCCTAATAAACGTCTTAAGACAAAAACTGATTACCGCGCAGTAGCTGAAGCTCTCAAATCCGTGGCCTGGGCGGTTGTATTTAACAGCGACAACGCAGACTCGGCAGCAGTTCATTTTACAAATATTCTACATAAAGTAATTGCAGACAATACAAAAGAAATTTTGGTTCCCCGCGCGAAATTCAATCTGAAGCCCTGGATAACTCCAGGTCTTATTAAATGTCAGAAACATCGTGACTCTCTACATCTTCAAGCGAAAAAAGACTTGTCTAATTCTATACTCCAGACATCATATAAACGCTATCGTAATTTCTTGCGTGGATTACTCCTAAAACTTAAATGCGACTATGAAAGCAACCAGATAACAGGTAGTTTAAAAAACTCAAAAAAACTTTGGCAAATTATTAAAGAAATCTGTAACTTTCCAAAGCCTCCGAATGATTCCACTGAATTAATAAACACTGAAAACCCCCTCGACTCTCTAAATTGTTGTAATAAGTATTTTTCCCAGATTGGTCAGGATTTAGCTAACGAGACCCTAACCAGACTAAACACAACGGAAAAGGCTCTTGCTGCAGGCATCAGTGCTGTACACTCCCCTACACACTCATTTTTCCTACATCCCACTAGCAGAGAAGAAGTTAGTGAATATATCATGGAACTCAAGGATGGTAGAGCTCCTGGCTTTGATCAATGTACCCCATCTCTATTAAAGCTCTTAAGAACATCGATAACTGAACCTTTGACGCACGTTTTTAATCTAAGCATAGCTACAGGAACATTCCCGGATGTATGGAAGATGGGCGTTGTCTCCCCGATCTTTAAAGAAGGTGATAAGTCAATGCCAACTAATTATCGACCTATCACACTGCTAAGTATTATTTCAAAATTACTTGAAAAAATTATCAATAAACGTCTAGTAGGCTTTCTCGAAAAACACTCCCTTATCTCCCCTAACCAATTTGGCTTCCGACGTAACAAATCCACGGAAGACGCAGTACTACGGTTAATAAGCATAGTCACTTCAGCTTTGGATCACAATAAAAGTTGTCTCGGCGTGTTTCTTGATCTCACTAAGGCTTTTGATACGGTCTCCGTTCCTATCCTTCTTAAAAAGCTTGAAAATATGGGTGTCAGGGGCATAGCTCATGATTGGTTTCATAGCTATCTATCCAACCGTCAGCAATGTGTTAAAATTGGCACGAATTATAGCCATGCACTCCCGACAAGTTACGGTGTACCACAAGGTAGCATACTTGGCCCTACATTATTCATAGTATATATGAATGATTTGCTTAACACTTCATTAGAAGCTGCCAACACAATATGTTACGCTGATGACATGGTTGTGATCTTTCAAGGCGTTTCATGGGAAGCAGTACTTAAGACGGCAGAATCCGGGATGGCGACATTAGCACATCGAATGAATGAAAGCTTATTAACTATAAATAACCGCAAAACAAAATATCTCGCCTTCCATAAAACGCGTGCTTCAAGACCCCAAATACCTCTCAATCTTGTCATCCATTCCTGTACATCATATCTAAATTACCCCCTTGAGCCATCTAGCTGCAATTGCCACTCCATTGAACATGCTAACACCATTAAATACTTAGGCGTCCTGTTGGACGAAAACTTCTCTTTCAAAAAGTATATATCTTATTTATCAGGGAAAGTAAGAAAATTTATCTATCTGATAAAATCTTTACGTAATTCTGCGCCCAAATCTATCTTACTGTTAGTTTATAAAGCTATATGTCAGTCAAGTCTCTTATACTGTATATCAGCCTGGGGTGGGGCCGTAAAATCTACTTTAATAGAACTGGAGAGAGCTCAGCGAGCAGTGTTAAAAGTAATGCTACGAAAACCTTTTAGATACCCTACAGACGACTTATACAAGGAATGTAATGTGTTACGGGTTCGCCAATTATACATCAGTAAAGTAGCTATCGCAATTCATAAACGCATTATAAACTCTGAAGAATTTGATAATCTAAGTTCTAGACGCACATATAAAATTCCGCTGCCAGTCATAAAGTCCAGCTTTGCTAGACGCTTACCAAACTATATGCATTCTTTTGTATACAATAAAATCTGTCGTCAGTTGAATATAAAGTCATTAACATGTAATAAAGCAAAATATATGTTAGAAAAATGGCTGCAAGGTATGAACTACGAGGATACTGAGGAAATTCTTGTAGGTTCTGCTTAGGGCATATTTAAACACACACACACACACACACACACACACACACACACACACACACACACACACACACACACACACACACACACATATATACACACACACACACACACACATACACACACACACACACACACACACACACACACACACACACACACACACACACACAGAGAGAGAGAGAGACACGCATAATATAAGTGTACTTAGTTTATAAGCTTAACTTTATTTATTTATAGCGATGGTTTTGGGATGTGTATCGGACTTGTCGCCGAATTAAAAAAAATATATTTTTTGTTAATTCTTATTGGTCACTGCGATACAGGCTTAGAGCCTAGTGCAGCGGCCGCCGTGAATTGCTGTAATTATATAATTGTAACTGTAATAATAATAAATAAAATAAATAAATAAAAAAAGTATGTCAGTGTCACCGTAGTGGTATTGCGTACGCATTACGAGTACGATTTGCGCGCTGAGGTCCTGGGTTCGAATCCCGGGTCGAGCCAAAAAAAAATTGTGACTGGGTTTTTCCATCTTAAAATTTACTCAGTCGCACCTCGGAGTCAGGAAGTTGGCGGTGTGATACCCCCGTGCCTCGGAAAGCACGTAAAGCCGTTGGTCCTGCGCCTGATCTCTCTCCGGTCATGTCGGATTGCCGTCTCACCGGACTATGAGAGTGAAGGAATAGCGAGTGCACCTGTGTATTGCGCACACACTTGTGCACTATAATATCTCCTGCGTACCTGGCTGATCTCCGTTGAGATTGGCCGCCGTGGCCGAAACTGGCTAGGAGGATTTCAATATTGTCAATATTTTTTTTATATTGAACAATACCGCAATACGCGCCGCACGCACACAATATTATTGACAATATTATGCACTTTATTGACAATATTATTATGTGTGTGCGGGCAGGCTATGAAGTCCCGCTCCACCACTTCTTGAGTGGAGGTGTCGCGGGGTAAAGGGACTGATCCAACTTGCAAGCGTCACGTCGCCCCACTGTGGAACGTCCCCATAGAAAGGGCGTGACATGTACCGGTAGTACTGAATGTCTGATAACTGGAAACTGAAATGCATTGTGGAAAGGGGACAATATGACCTTTCAAGTTTTATAATTTTCACCCCTCTAATCACTTTATTTTACCTAATATATAGCATCAAAGTTGAAGCATCGAACACTGTCGAAAATGACCTCACTGTTTTAGAAAGATATTTGTGGTATTCGCAATAATTTGGAGAAGTATTTTATAAATAAAACGGTTTAATAGGATACACTTATATAAATGCAACTGTTTCTTTTTAAAAAGACGTTATATTTTATGGTTAAATTAAAGTTTAAAAAAGTAATCGAAGTGTTCATAAAATCTGTCACATAATAAAAACGCCACGAAACCCCGACCTAATGATACTTGTGTTTGATAGTTCAGAGTAATTAGGAAATTTTCCTAGAACATTATGTACCCCCCCTCGTCCCCCTTTCGAAGAAAATTAACAAAATAGGTCAAACGCCTGATAAAAATATCAGAGCATCTACATTTTTCATCAAGCTGACTAAATTTTGTGAATTATGAATATTTCATCAGGTGTTGATATTACACGAAAGCAATTAAGTAGGTTGGTGTAAATAATTTTTAACATTATGCTTTCAATTGTTGTGTCATTTTAATCCATCCTAATATAATAATATTACTCGAAATAAGTTTTTTAAAGCGTTAGGAAACGCCTGACAATTTCTTTTGAGTAAAGTCCTTGAGATCGTAAATTTAGGCGATTTTAAGACATGTCTATTTTTCATTAATTAGGTTAAAATATACCCTATACTGTATTGTATTTCACTTGTTTAATTGCAATAATGTCAAATTATTGTGTATCTATCCTAAATTTGGTTTTAAACTCCCTTGAAATATAGGCATATTTCAGTATTTTTTTTATAGTCATATCAGTATTTTTCAAATAAACTACATTGGTAATGGATAGGTCTATTATTCAATAATACACGTAAAAAAATTCAAATCTTTACGTTGTTCCGTTGTTGAGTTATCTTAAGATATGTAAGAGAGATACTCATGTCACGCCCTTTCTATAGGGACGTTCCACCGTGCGCCCGTCGCATCAGTCACGAACCGTCAGCGGTTCGATACACCCAAGTAGTACGATCCACACTGCTATATTCATTAAAACAAAATTGTTCAATTACTTATTGAAAAACATAGTTTAAATACGCGGTATTGCAAGACAGGTAGGTACGCCACTTACGCGCACATTCGGTAGTTTCTCCACGGCCATTTCCATAAATATGAAATTCAAGGTGGCTCTTTGGCTGCTGACAATTTACCCGCCCGTGCGCGCTTTCGGTTCTCAAGAGAAAGAAAATTGTTTTTTTCTAGTTTTATTAAGTAGAAATAACATTAAATAATTCTTAACAAAACATAATTGGAATATCATTGAGCATTAACGAATTACGATAGTTCTAATTTCGAATTAGAAAAATGCGATTTATTAACATAAAAAAATAAAAGCAGTAGGTACCTATTTGTAATCGTTGTCTATGACCTGCCTCAATATCGATTAGTTATAATTCAGCACAGGCATATATAATCGAAAGCACAGGATATCATTTATAATACTTAACCTGAATAATACTGGGTAGTATACTTTGCATAATGAGTATAGACAGAAATTTTCCTGCATACCCAGGGGGAGGATTCAACACAAGTAGATACATACTTTTATAAGCAAATACAAAGCGGAATTTTCATATAGATAGTTGGACTACGCTTTGCGTCTGGACTGTTCTGGATTGGAGCCAACCCCTCCGAGTTGAAAGCTGGCTTTACCCATGAGCATACATTTATTATAGATATCCATCGCTATCACTTCCTTTTTGGAGAAAATAAATACCAACATACGCATTGAGTGACAGTATACAAATACAGAAAAAAACATGGCAAACATTTTAAGATTTGCAATGTCGGATGTAAAGATATTATACGAAAACGTGGGCACCTCAATCCACTGTTGGTATATGGAATTAACTTATTATATACATGCTAACTAAAATAAATCAGTTACATCGACCACAACACTGACTACCCTAGCTAGAAGAGGTCCGATAAATTCCTTTGAAACTGTGCTCCATTTCCACTTGAGACATTTCTCTATTTCGGAATGTGTAGACATTTTACCTGGAAAATATGTAATGTTCTTTAATAGTTTGATTTAGACCAATATTTTGCATAATTATAGCTGAAAATAGACAAAAATGTTTATAGTACCTGCACAATTTGCTATATCCAATGTAAAGAACATGGCACTCTTCTTAACAAGCGGGTTATATACATCACAGTAATAATGCAAGGCCATTGCGAGTGACGATGGCAACATATCTAACTTTCTCATCACCATCACACCACCTTTTGTAATATCATCACTGTATTTATGAATGAGTTCATCTGTGTCCTTTACTATTAAGTTAGCGGTGTCTACCACAATATGACGAACTGACGCACTTTCATTTCCTACAACAAATTATTGTGGAAATGTTTAATTCTCAAGATGTATCATCTACAGTGTGTCCCAAAATACATGCAAATATTTTTATACAAAATACAGTTTATGAATTAAATGTATGTTTTTATAGATTCCTTAAATACATAGAACAAAGACATAGGCCTTGAGAAATTAGTCTTATGTTTGAGAAATCAAACCTTGTGTTGATTTTGGGACCAATTTCAATTACTTAAGATGCAAAAGTACTTACTTAAATATCTAGCAGAAACTGAAGCAATTTCATTTATAAATTCATTAAATGCATTTGAATCGAAGTTGTGTTTTTCACTATTATACACAAATATAAATGAATCAGTGTCCTGTTTCTCTGATATAGAGGAAATGCCTGAAATGAAGTTTTTATATTATGTATGTATGTGTCTAATAAGTTTGTATTTAATAGTACATAGCAATATTCTGCCTGCCTGAAATATCTGAAAACCTGTTCTAATAAGCGAGAGGTTGCCCACAATAGAGTCAAAGAGAATAGGCACATTCCAGCAGGGTCCGCAGATATTAACAACAGGTAGTACTATATTCTTACCAACTTGTATCTCCAGAATAGTATCTTGATTAAGTTTATATGTTTTTCCAATAGCAGACATATCATTATTAAATTTTAATCTGTCATAAATATCTGCAGTAGAAATATTCTTATTTTGCATTACAGGAAGTGACTCACTAAGGCCATAAGCCAGGATGCACATTATCGGAATTAATATGGCACATATTTTACCCATATAATTTGTTTCATTAATCTGAACATCTCTGGGGCAACTTGATTCATTTTCGAATATTACTGGTGGTCTAGGCAACTGTACTTCATCATTATCATATTCAGGTAAGAACCTATTATAGTTACTAGGAAACTGGGTTGATCCACATGATTGGAAGTGTGCATGATCAGTGAGATTTTGTGACTCACTTTCTCCTGACTGAGATTCATCACTGCAATATGAATGTGTTGAAAATAATTCTGGTAATGATTTTGATAGCATCTTGCTGTAAACAAACATTACCAGCTCATGTTAATATCAAATATTCAAATTAATTTAATAACTTAGGGGGTATATGTTTTTTTTTCATGGCTATAATTTTATATAATACCTTGCCTTCTATCTGAGTTTAAAAAAAACTGATAAAACAAGAAATAAATTGTTTTCCAATGAATCTTATGCGTGTATCTTATTTTTTGTATTATTAATGTATTATTTATCGAAACAAAATAAAAATATAAGGCAAACAAAATTCATTATTAATTTATAGAGAAAAATAATGATATTTAATATTACATCTAAAAGTGTACAGTTTGAACTTTAAACGGTACGCCATTTTGACCAGTCAATGTGACGTCACGTCACGGTATATATTACCAGATGTCTGCTTAGCAACACCCCAAATGGAATTAAATAGGATTGTCAAAAAATTAAAGAGTGCAACTAAAAAAAGATCCCGGAATTAGCGTCTCAAATGAAGTTTTTTAGACAACTATTATTTTATTTTTATATTTCGGATAAGTATAGGTACATGACACTATAACACAAATTAATAGATAATATTGTTGATATTTTAATATGGTATCTTTCGCTCTGACTATGTTACATCACACTAAAAGTAGTTGAAAATATTTAAAATATGTACGATTTATTTTTCAATTCCGTTCGGTAGTTTTTGAGTTTATCGCGTACAGAGGTCGCGGGCGACTTTGATTATACTATGTAGAATTAATATTTGCTAACGTAAAAAACGCGTGTATATTTTTAGTTTTATTTTTGTATTTTTTTATATCGAATCAAATAAAACATATTTATATCTTATAAGTACTAGATACATACATATACATATATATTACATATACACTCACGCCCTTTATCCCCGAAGGGGTAGGCAGAGGCGCAACTAGTGCACCCACTTTTCGCCGTTATTCCGTCCCATGATGTGATAGGGGGCGAGCCTATCGCCATATCGGGCACAAATTCCAGACTCCGAGCTGATACTGAATAGAAAAACTCAATATCACTTTGCCCGACCCGGGAATCGAACCCGAGACCTCAGCATTGCAGTCGTACCATGATACAACTACGCCACCGAGGCCATACATTGTTGTAAATTTTATTTTTATAATAGTAATGCAAAATTATGTAAAATACTATTCAAGATCATGTGATAGTTATTTTAAGACTGAAAATATATCCTACTTAATATTATAAACGCGGAAGTTTGCAAGTATGGATGTATAGATCTATGGCTGTTTGTTACTCTTTCACGCAAAAACTACTAAATGGATTTCAATTAAATTTGGCACATGGATAGATCATGTCCTGGATTAACACATAGGGTACTTGTTATCCCAGGAAAATATAAACCGGGACTTTTATCCCGGAAAACTTTTTAACGCCGGCGGACCCGCGGGCAAAACCTAGTACACAATATATTGTTGTTGCCCTCATAGCCACTTTGTGTTTATACCCACTTTACAGGAGTCATATTTTCAGTCTTAAAATAACTATCACATGATCATGAACAGTATTTTACATAATTTTGCATTACTATTATAAAAATAAAATTTACAACAATGTATGGCCTCGGTGGCGTAGTTGTATTATGGTACGACTGCAAGGCTGAGGTGTTGGGTTCGATCACAGGGTCGGGCAAAGTGATATTTAGTTTTTTTATTCAGTATCAGCTCGAAGTCTGGAATTTGTGCCCGATATGGCGTTAGGTTAGCCCCCTATTACATTATGGGACGGAATAACGGCGAAAAGTGGGTGCACTAGATTTGCCTCTGCCTACCCCTTCAGGGATAAAAGGCGTGAATGTGTGTGTGTGTGTGTGCTATAAAAATTTTAAATTTAGACTTAAAACTGTATAAAAAAAAATCATAGGAATACACATAATCAGGCTTGCAATTGGAACACAATTTATTCATACAAAGATTTAACTTTATTTATCAGTGTTGCAATGAGTTGTTAATAACATATTTATCTTTATCCATGCAGATACAAATATAACTGGGATGGTAATGTATGTTTCGTTCACTTAACTTTAGAAAAAAAAAAAATATAATTAATGAGCATTGTTAAGTTATAGTAGTTAAGTTTAGTAAAAAGCTTTTAAAATATCATGCAAAGATAATTGAATGTGCACAATTATCTTTTAATAAAACACCAATAATTTATGATAGTTACATGAGATATGGAAAACATAACTGTAAAGACTCATCTACACTAATGTTATAAAGCTGAAGAGTTTGTTTGGTTGAACACGCTAATCTCAGGAACTACTGAACCAATTTTGAAAATTCTTTTACTAATACGAAGCTACATAGTAGTCCTGAGTGTTAGAGGCTACTTTTTATCAGGAGAAAATATTTTAATCCTGAAAAACATTCACGCGGGCGGAGCCGCAAGCAACACCTAGTGTCAGAATATAGTGACAAACAAAAATTATAACTGAATAATTTGAAATTTTGAAATGGAAGCTTTCTGAAAATTTTAAACTTTGAGGACATGTTTAATGCAAAAAGTTATTTATTTTTGAGTAGCTTAAAGAGATGGTAGTATTAACACATTCACTGCTGCACAAAACATCCCTCATAAATATACTATCCACCAGTTCAACACACCAGGCATGGTATTTTGTCTCGCTCTACCATTTGGTTGCATCACAAAAGTGAGATAGGTTTTTTCCACACTCCAATTGTGTGCTAGCTGCATGCATATTATTCCCACAAATCGGAAATGTTATATGAGCCAGAGTCAATGTGATAAAACTAGAAATATGTAATTGTTCACAAGCAAAATAAACATATAGAAGCATTTGGATTACATAATAAAAATAATATACATATTTTAAATAAACAAAATGTGCATTTTTGAAATTGCCTGTTCAATTATTTTTAGTAAGACCACTGGTGAATACGGGCCTCTTCTCAGGAGTAGAGGAGGCCCATGCTCAGGAGAGGGCAATATATAATACAGGGCTGATTGCATTGCATTGCAATTATTTTTATATTTATTATTTTTATTTTGTGTTCATTCAATGGAATTAGTACAAGAAAGTTTACCGATCGTCATCTGTGATATTGTCATGATCAGAATTCCATGAATTACGCCTCTTCATTTCCTTTGGTTCAAATTGCTCTGCACTCAGAATTTGAGCATATTTACTGGAAATAGCAGCCAAAATAAAATGTATTAATTACTTGAATTTAATATTTAATATCAGTTAACTTTTACAGGGCCACAATAATAAATTTTAACATTTTATGTTAAATTGAGTTATTAGATATACTTTGATTCTACTTTATACTGTTTCTTTCAGGGTTCGAAAAAATCCGATTTTTATGATAAAAATAAAAAATCAGATTTTTTGATATAATTATATCGGATATATATCCAGGCCAACAAAGAAAAAGAAGCTTATTTCATTCTGTAATTGGATTAAACACTTAAAAATGTGAGAGGGTATTTTTAAAATAATATAAGTCCTTAAGTAGTAGTAAGTGTCAAATTACCACATGTTTAATTATAAATAGTAATAAAAGAATTAGTGTTTATTTGGGAAATATTTTTTTAATGATGACTTAGAAAATTAAGAACTTATTCTTTAGTTTGTTTGTGGGATAAATCCATAACTTTTAAAAATGTAATAATTAGAAAAACAATAATGAGTCAACATTTATCAAATCTTTTGACTGTCAGGATTGCAGGGATTCCCTAGAAAGTGAAAATTATTAACGTTAGGAGCACCAGGGAATCCCCATTTTTGTTACCTCGTAAAATAAACCTTATAATGTATGAAGCTAAGGTTTGAATTTCAATAAAAAGCTATCGGTGCTGGTTTAGTTAAAGGGAATTTCCCCAACTTTAAATGAGGTTGCCATTTTAGGAAACGATCTAAATTATGCTGAATTGTAGTTTTCGCTAGGTGTTGCCATGGTAAACTTTAATCTTTAAATTTTTTAAGTTCACTCGACGAAAAAATGAATTGATATATATCAAGATTTATTTATTTTTATTTTATTTTATTTATTAAGGCACATCAACAATGTGAACACAAAAATAATATAAATTAACTATACAATGACATCCTTTTAACTAGTGCTTACATTTTTGACAGATGTGCACAACATTTTTAATAAACTAAAGTTTTTTTTTTTTTTTTTTTTTTTTTATGGTGTGTTATATGCAACACATCATTTTAATAACAATCTAGCCTTATGACTAATAAGTTATTTAAATTTAACCTAAACTTCTAATGAGACTATGACTAAGAATATGTCCAATAACACTTTTCTTATTGTCTCTATTAAGGGGAAGACACATTGTTCGCGTGTTCTTTTTAACTAGCACTCACTGCACTATGTTGCACTAACTGTTCACTACACTAACTCGAAGGGTTTTGTCCTCTTCAGTCTTCTCACTAGGTCCGTGTTATCGAGGAGCTGGATTGCCTCGACGTTCACATGATGATGAAGTCTATGTTCATGAGCTTCGGCATATTTCTTTACAATATTCGTAACGAAGTCCACTTTAAGGTCCCGATGCAGATCTTCATTTCTCACGTACCAAGGGGCATTTGCAATACCCCTAAGAACTTTATTTTGAAAACGCTGTATTATTTGTACATTGCTTTGTTTGGTACAACCCCACAACTGTATACCATAAGTCCATACTGGCATTAGGACTTACAAAAGTACTTTGTTGTGTACTGACAACGAAGAGTGTTTACCAAGAAGCCAATACATCTTTCTGTAGCGGATTTCCAATTCATCGCGTTTCTTTTTGACATGTGCCTTCCAGCGAAGCTTTGCGTCAAGAGTCATGCCTAGATATTTGGCTGTATTTTCATATGGTATGTTTTTACCGTTTATGTACACCGGCTGATAATTCGGCCTTTTGTTGGAGAAGTCTATATGAATAGATTTTGATTCATTTATCTTTAGACGCCACTTTTCAGTCCAGTTGGAGATGGTGTTAACGGCTGTTTGGACCTTACCCACTGCTTCTTCGTGAGTCGAACCTGTAGCTATAATTGCTGTGTCGTCTGCAAAGGTTGCAATGGTATGGTTTTCCATTTCAGGAATATCACTGGTGTATAATAAGTACAGGACCGGACCTAATACACTTCCCTGTGGTACTCCAGCTTCTATATGCTTAATTTCTGAATACGAATCTTCATGTTTTATACGAAACATTCTTTCAGAAATATAAGTTTCCAAAATTTCTGAAAATTGCTTTGGCAGCATTTTCCTTAGTTTGTACATGAGGCTGTGGTGCCATACTTTATCAAAAGCTTGTGCCACGTCTAGAAATACCGTTGAACAAACTTTTTTCTCTTCTAGAGCTTTTTCGATAATATTAGTTATCCGGTGTACTTGGTCTATTGTAGAATGTTTTTCCCTAAAGCCGAATTGATAATCGGGGATTAAATTCCGTTCTTCTATAACAGGTTTAAGCCTTTTCAAGAAAAGTTTTTCAAATAGTTTAGCCATTATTGGCAACAAGGAGATAGGCCTGTAGGATTTTACATCATGAGGAGGTTTACCGGGCTTAGGTATCATTATCACTTCAGCAAATTTCCATAAATCAGGCACATGTTTTAGTCTAAATGTGGCGTTTATAAGAGTAGTTAGTTTGACGACTGCTTTGCGCGGTAGGTTAACCAGAACTTCTCCTGTAATCAGGTCATAGCCAGGAGATTTCTTTTTTTTAATTTTTTTAATTTCACACATCACTTCTTTAGGAGTAACAAGACTTATTTCTTGATTGTCTTTTGATATTATATTGTCTAGGTCGAAGTCCAGTACAGTAACTTCATTTTGTTTAAAAATATGCTCCAGATGGTTTGCAAATATATTTGCCTTTTGTTCATTATTTATGGCCCAGCGTCCATTCGGTGTTTTGATGGGAGGGACCTGCATAATTGGTTTTTTAATATTTCTGGTAGCTTTCCACAGCGAATAGTCTGATGTACGGTTGTTAGTAAGTCCGCACAGGTATGTGTTCATCGATTCATCTTTAAAACTTTTTATTTCTCTTCTTAATTTTTTTGTGAGTGTGTTAAAAATTTGTTTGTCTCGTGGAGACCTGGTTCTTTGCCATTGTTTTCTTTGTTTTCTTTTCTCAGTTATAAGTTTCCTGATTTCTGCTGGGTAATAGTTGCCTCTAACTCTTATTTTTAACTCCGGGGTGTTTCGCCAAGCACACTGTTGAATGTTAACGATAAACTGTCTCAGGTCGTGTTCGAGTTGCTCCGAAGTTTTTAGGGGAACCTTGAGGTCAATAACGGATTCCAAATCAAGCTTAAAGCTTTCCCAGTCTGTGAATTTATTTGTCAGTGCGAGATATTTGTCTTTTTGCAGGATTTGGTCGGATAGAGTTATAATGATCGGTGAATGGTCAGAACTCATGTCGTAGCCCTCCTCAATATGAACCGAGTCAAGGGAGATATTTTTCAATATGAAAAAGTCTATTAAATCTGGAATCTTCTGGGTATCCGTAGGCCAATAAGTCGGCTTGCCTGTAGATATTACGTCACATTTGACTTCCCTAGTAGCTGATAGTAACTCTCTGCCTTTGGCTGTCGTAAGTCTAGATCCCCAAAAGGTATTTTTTGCATTAAAGTCACCACCGAGTATGAACCTATTTCCTAGTTGTTCAAATATATTTTTATACCGCTCTGCCTTTAGCGAATATCTAGGCGGAGAGTATATGGCTGATATAGTAACAGGATAGCGTTTTGTATGGATACACACCGCCACAGCTTGTATATCTTGTTCTTCTATCTTTAGTTCCTCGTAGTGGGAAATGTTCTCCTTTATTATTAGGGCACTCCCTCCCCTGGGAGTATTATCAGGATGCAAGGCATGGTAAACTTTGTATCCTTTTATTTTAATAATTGTTTCCCTAGTGCAATGTGTCTCTGATATGAGGCAGATATCGATTTGTTCTGTGGTTAGGACAACTTCTATTTCAATTAAATGTTGAAGTAGCCCATTAGCATTCCATGCCATGATTTTGTGGATCATCATTTTGTATGTGGTAAGACAGCGGTCTTGGTGCTATTTTCCAGTTTTTTCAAGCGATTATCGAATAGAGTCATAAAATTTAAAATTTTGTTGATTTTCTCTTCCATACTGTTAGTTTGATGCGGTTGCGACTGTGGCTGTACTTGCGTCTGTCCCGCTTTGGCCATTTGTGAATATGTCACATCTTTTTTAACAATTTGTGTATTTATTTTTTTGTTTGTGTTTGAAGCTGGAGCTCGGACAGCGTTTGTGCCTTTACTCATCAATTTCTTTTTGATATTTTGTAGTTCTTTGGCTACTATGCACCCTCGGTAATTGGCAGGGTGCGGTTCACCACAATGAACACATTTTGGCTTTGCATCTGCTGGTTTTGGACAGTCACGAGTAAGGTGCTTACCCGTACATTTGACGCATCTGGGTTCCTTAGAGCAGTACTTTTGGGTGTGGCCATACGCTTGACACTTTTTACACTGTGGAATCAGTTTAGATGTTTTTATAGGCTGTATTTCCACTTTGCAGCCAAGTATTGTGCTGATGTTATAAATTTTGCTTGCATCTTCATCTTTTTGAAACGAGAGCATAAACATATTGAGAGGTTCCTTAGTCCTCCAGCTTAATTTGTTCACCGCTTCTATTATTTTGTAGCCTTTATATTTAAGGTCTTCAGTAATTCTCTCAGGCACATACGAGTGGTGGAGATTTTTTGCCATTACTCTAATTGGTCGGTCCTGCTTGTTCTCATACGAGTGCCAACGGGTGTTGTTTTCAACTAGGAGTTTTGTGGTAGTCCGATATGAGTTCTCGTTTTTTGTATTTATCTTGACAATATCACCTTTCATCATTTTAATAGTAAATGAGTCACTAGGTATACTTTTAATAAGATAATCGTAGAATTTCTGATAGTTGTTGATACCTTCTACTACGATAGGAGGCGGTAGAGGTACCTTCTTTTCCTTTGGCTTTACCGAAGCCTTTTTTGCTGGTCTCGGTTTTTTCTGATGGGGAAGGTGTTAGGTTCCGTTTTCTTTTCTTCCTGCTCTCTTGACGTATCCATTCAGTTTCTCGCGCGAGTTCCTCTTCGTCGGTCTCATATTGGACTTCAGTGGGTACCTCATTGCTGACGCTTGGTTTGTCAGAGACAAGTTTTTTGCTGTCCTCTTCAGCTTTATTCAATTGATGTTGAAGATTTTCCACCTTAATTTGGAGCTCGTTTACTAAGCGTTCTAATTTTTCTCGTAATATTTTTTCTTCGTTGTATAATTGGTACAGCAGTTGTTCGGTTTCAGTTTTGATCGTGATAGCGCCTTTCTGTTTTGCCATATTCGGTTAGTAAATATAGCTTGGCCTTAACAGTTGTTTTTGTCAATAATTATTATGAGTTGCGAAATAATTTCTGGGTCATCGCGGTGACCGCAGAGCGCAGCTCACCGCGGCAGCGGGGATTGCTGCGTCAGCACTTTACCCGAGCACGAACTAGAGCACAGTACGACGCAACCGTTCTTTGTGGCTGTCTAACAAGAACTGAAAATAAACTAAAGTAATAACTATGTTTTTCTCCTTACCAATCCCTTTCCCTCTCTCCTATTCAAATTCAATTCTATAATAGGACTCAGAGAGAAGTCTAAATCACAAGAGAGAAAGAAAGAATAAGAAGAAAAACAAACAAAAACAGAGAAAGAAAACAAATTCAACATTAATGGGAAGATTATTTCCTATCTAGATCACACTGCTATAAGATAAAAATCAATTGATATATATCATGATATATATCAGCGAACCCTGGTTTCTTTTATAAATAAATTTATGAATCTAAGTAACATACATTTCAAAACTACAAGAAAAGGATTTACATGCATATTGTGACACTATTTCTATATTATTCATAATATTTAATTACTCATGTGATACAAACCTTTGAGCATTATCCACTACGTCCTGACCTAATTGTAAAGGCGATTGCAAGAAAGGTGCTTTTTGCTGGGCATTTCTTTTTTCTATTCCAAATTTACCCATGGCTGACTCACTTCCACCAAATGGACAACAAGTATGACTATGTATGCTTTTTCTAGCTGACGGTATTATATGTTCCCCCCTGTTCTAAAATAATGATAATATGTTAACCCAAAAACACTTGAAAATTCGAAATTATATTAATTCATAGAAATATAGATACCCCCCAATCGTTTTCACTATACATTTACTTTCGCACAGAGAACGACGTTTTATACAAAATATACAACATAAAGTAATCAATTATTTATATTAATAAGTACCGTATATTTCGTTACAATCTACATACTAGAATTATAATAATTTCAATTCAATTCTTTAGTTTATGCAAGAATTATAATAAAATACTTTTTTGATTTTGACATTGACATTTAGAGCACAACAAAAGGAAATGTCACGATAATAAGGCTAGCCTTAAGCGCGCATTAGACAGTAGGTTTTGCTGTCCGTTTTACCACAGTCACGTCCGTAAGTGACGAATAACGTATCGTCTAATGTGGTGATTGACGGTTGAGTGACGAATATCTGAATTTTTTGATATGCGCGTCGCGCAACCATCAGTCATGACTTTTGCGGGATCGTCTAATGGCATTTCGTCCCGCAAACGTCAGTCAGCGCGCGGACAGCGGTGGAGTGGGACATATTGTGTTGAGTCGAAGAGGCGCTGGCGCACCCGCGCGGCCAATTACCTTCTCCGACAGTCGCAGAAAAGTTTTATTTTAAGTTTTGAAACAATCCCTGAGTGGTGGTATACCACGAATATAGTTAGTCTTTACTAATGTTATAAAGAGGAAAGATTTGTTTCATTTTGTAAATTCTTTCACTAATAAGAAGATACATTACTCCTCAGTACTACATGGTACTTTTTCTTTATTATCTTATTAGATAATTTTATCCAATAAGACAATAAAAAAAATTGTTGTCATACTTTTGTATCTCGTATTTCAGACTTAATTTATCTATTGGTACTAATATAATAATTGCGAAAACTTTGATGCTTTTTTTTCTCAATCACACCAGAACGGCTAAACATCCAGATCGAATGAAATTTGGCACAAAGATAGATTATAGTATAGAATAACACATAGGCTACCTTAATCCCTGGAAAATATATATAACTTTTGTTCCGGATAAAAAAATCAAACGGGCGTGGCCGCTAATAAAAGGTGGGTAAAACAAAAGTATGGCTATAAAACTATCTTTTTCAGTCAATATTTTACCCAACGCCTTCTTGCTACACGTTTTTAATCTCAATTCCCTTTTATTTTACAAGTATTCATACCAAAATGAGTGAACACGTGTTTTCTCCGCAAAATCTTGCGTATGACTGCAGAGAATTTTGAGTGATAGTGTAATGTCTCTTTGTTTTCATAAATCATCCGTCAGTCAAGAGTAATGGAATTGAATGCCGTTTGTGTGAGCGTCTAAAGCGCGCATTAGTCGCTTATCAGTTCGATTTGTGTGCGCCCGTTTTATAATATAACTAGCTTTTGCCCGCGGCTCCGCCCGCTTTAAAAAGTTATTCCGGGATAAAAGTCCCGCTTTATATTTTCCCCGGATAAAAAGTAGCCTATGTTTTATCCGGGTCATGATCTACCCGTGTGCCAAATTTCATCGAAATCCGTTCAGTAGTTTTTGCGTGAAAGAGTAACAAACATCCAGACATCCATACATCCAGACATCCATACATCCAGACATCCATACATCCATACATCCATACATACTCACAAACTTTCGCCTTTATAATATTAGTAGGATGTACAGAAAGAAAAAAGTCCTTGCATTGAGTACTGCATTGCAATACTTTTGCAATAATTGCAATACTTTTGTCCATTAAAATTATAGAAAATCCAACTAAAGAATAGAAAATAAATTTTAATAAATTTGTATTTAAGTAAGGATAGTGTAAATAAGAAAAATAATATTCTAAAAAAAGCGTAGGGTGCATGGTATCAATACCTAGCTATTTATTTTATTAACAGATAATATGTATAGAAGTACTATAATTTTGATAATATCTTAAAAAGCACCACATGCCTTTTTTTAAATATATATTTTTTTCTTATCTTAATTCAAATTTATTTTAATTTTTTAGTTCTGTTCTACTACAGTCCAACAAATTTTAGGATTATTTACAAGGGTTAGCAATTAGCATCCATTTAGATCTCAATGATCTCAACCCTAATAAATATTGGTTTTGCGTGGTAGTAGCATTTTCAAAACTATTTTCGCCATGGTTGTCGTTTTCATCCACCTTTTGAACAAAAAACTTGAACGTCCGCCTGACTTGAAATCATTTTCTCAACTAAAATATTGCTGCACACAGTATAACACGACAATATTATTGGAAATATCCCTGCCTCCCCCCATTATTGCCGGAATTTCAGTAAATTCACAATAATATTGAACAATATCGCAATATGGGCCGCACACACACAATATTATTGTCAATATGTACTTTATTGACAATATTGTGTGTGTGCGGGCACCTTAGATGCGGGCACCTATACGATGATTTTTTGGCAGCTCGGGTTCTAATTAATTGGGGATGTACTAATGCGTTACCGATTCGATTTCTTGTAACAATCGATTTCATTTACGAAAAAGTTTTGATCGAATTAACACATTGAAATGTTATTTTTAACCGACTTCAAAAAAGGAGGAGGTTCTCAATTCGACGGTATGTTTTTTTTGTGTGTTACGCGATTACTCCGCCAATTGTGGACCGATTTTCAAAATTCTTTTTTTGTTCGAAAGGAGATACTTCTGAAGTGGTCCCATAGTCACCAAGTCAGGATCTGATGATTGAATCCAGGAGAAATCGAGGGCAACCCTCAAATTTTATAGGCCCACACATCGTTTTTTTCGCAAATCTTATGAAGTAATTTATTCTTTAGTGTTTTCGCGTAATAACATCACGCCTTTTACGTTTTCAGGGCTAGGCAGAGGCGTAACACGCCAACGCGATAGTCATACCGCGTGCGCAATACAACTACGCCATCGAGGCGGTATATTTCTTACTAACACAAAAAAAATAAAAACCTTTTTAACAAAAAATTAAACCGCCTTCAAAAACAACTAAAAAAAATTAAAAACCAAAAAATAATTTAATAGTGAATAAATATACGATAGAATTGTCAGTGCCTAATTAAAATTACTAGCTAAGCTAGATAAATACCTTAATAAATATGCGAAAACACTGCATAATTTTAATTAGGCACTGACTCCAAAATTGGTTACCAGTATATAAGTAATGCTATCGTATATTTATTCACTATTCAAATTGAAAATATTTTATTTACACTGCTTTTTTTTTTTTTTTTTTTTTATGGCCATCTTCGGCTCATTAGGGACGGCTGCGGGCTTCCTCCGACTCACGTCTAAGTTGTCGTCCGCAACCGCCCCTGCGCGTACCGCGTTTTTGCGGTCCTTTTTCCTGTTGCGGGGGCTCAGAAGCCCCCGAAACATCGTACCGTGTCCGCCTTTTGCTGTCCGAGGCAGCGTGAGACACGCTGCCTCGGACATGTCCATCACGGGGGCCACAGAAGTTGGCTAGACTAATGGGTGGGCGGCACGTCCCGCCCACCCGTGACCCCCGGAGGCCCCTATTAGTCGCCTTTTACGACAGGCAGGGGATACCGTGGTGGAATTCTCCAAACGCCCCCAATCCACAGGGCGGGAGACGTCGGTCAGTCGTCCACCCGACGCCTCCTACGTCTCGTCTGGCGGCGGGAGGGATCACCACTGCGCTGGCGATCCCTCTCGGCACTCTCCTTCCGCGAGAGGACCGCCTCGCAGAAGTGGGCCACCGCCTGCCAGGCCTCCCGACCGCCGACCATGGAAGCGACCACGGCCGGCAGCGAGAGGTCTTCTCCGACGACTGTTCTGAGAGCGCTGCGCTCCTCATCCCAGGCTGGACAACACTCCAACGTATGTTGGGCCGTGTCCATTGGGCAGTTGTCACAATAGTGACACACGGCCGACTCCTCTACACCTACCACCCGAAACAGGAACTCACCGAAGCAGCCATGCCCGGTGAGCACCTGCGTCAGGCGGTATGTTGCCGCTCCGTGGCGCCTGTCCAGCCATTCGGCAAAGACAGGACGCACTGCCTCTACGACCCGGTGCCCCCACGACGGGGCCTCCAGCCTGAGACGCCACTCCTCCACGGCGGCTCGCCGTAAGGCGGCCCTCTTGGCCTCCACCTCCTTCAGGGCCGGACGCTCCCCGCGACTGAACGCCTCCTCCCGCCAATGGAATACATCGGCAAGGGATTTGGCGTCCAGGTCCCAGGGCAGAAATCCGGCTAATAGGCAAGCCGCCTCGAAAGAGACCGTGCGGTACGCCCTGACCGCCCGCTGCGCTAAAGCTCTCTGCGGGGCGCGCAGAAGGGCGACGCAGGGGCGGCCCAGGGAGTCAGCCCAAACGGGGCTGCCATAAAGGGCTATGGACCGCACGACTCCGTGATACAGCCTCCGGCAAGGGAAGCCAGGACCTTCCAGGTTGGGCAGCAGGCGGGAAAGAGCGCCCGCTGCCCGGGACAATTTCGTCCTCAACTCCTTAAAGTGGGTGCGGAATCGCCATCGGCTATCTAGGACTAAACCCAGATACCTCATGCTAGAGCCGATGGGGATCCGCACCCCCCCAACGACGATGCCGGCACCGGCCGGTGGCCCTCTCCGAGGTCCGTGAAAACACACGGCCTCGGTTTTCTCGAGGGCCACCTTCAATCCTAAACGTTGGATTCTCCGAACTACTTGGCCGGTGCCCGCCGCCGCCAGAGTTGCGGCGTCCCGGAAGGTCCCAGCAGTCGCTGTGACTAACGTATCGTCGGCGTAACAAGTCACGCCGACGCCCCGGAGATTGGAACCACGGAGCACCCAGTCGTACCCGATGTTCCACAGGAGAGGGCCCAAAACCGAGCCCTGTGGAACACCGCACGACATCGCTCTTCGGTGCCACCCATCGGCGCCCGGATACACCACGTGCCTGTCAGACAGGTACGCGTGCACCAGACGCCGGAGATAGGGCGGCACCACGTGGTACCGCAGTGCCTCGTGGATGCAGGGCCAGGGCAGCGAGTTGAATGCGTTAGAAATATCTAACGATACAGCTATCACTACACTGCCTCTGGCCACTGCATCCTCCGCCTGTGCCTTCACCCGCAGAATCGCGTGGACAGTGGAACGTCCCCTCCTAAATCCAAACTGCTCGTCGGCCAGATTTGGTCCGACCCTTTCAAGGTGCTCGACGAGGCGGTTATGAATGATGCGCTCGAAGAGCTTTGCCACCTCGTCGAGCAACACGATGGGCCGGTAGGCCGACGGCGACTCTGCGGGTCGTCCTCCCTTCTTCAGCAGGACGAGCTTCCCGGTTTTCCAGCGCACCGGGAAGACGCCCTGCTCCAGGCAGGCGGTGAATAAGCTGCGGAGCCTCGGGCCCAGGTACTCAACGGCTAGCACCCAGGCTTTCCCGGGGATGCCATCGAGCCCTGGGGCCGTGTTTTTGCTCCGCAGCCGAAGCACTGCCGCCCGCATTTCAGCGGGCGAAACCTCCGAGATATCCCTTGCCGGATTCTCACTCGACGATGACGCCACATCCGGTGGCGCCATCGGTGGAGGAGTGAACTCCACGGTGGCCGGGAACAAGGCCGCGACGACGTTGGCCAGTAATTCTGGCCGGAGACTCTGCGACAGCGGGGGCGCCGCTGGGCGAAGCTTCTTCATCACCATCCGGTAAGGGCGCCCCCACGGGTCCCTGTCGAGAGTCCCCACGAACGCCTTACGTGCCGCGACCTTGGCCCCATGAATGGCCACCCGCAGCGCTCTCTTTGCCTCTTTGTAGAGGCCATAGAGCCGCCGCTCCTGGTCTGCGTGATTCTCGTCTCTTAGCCGGCGACGACGATGCCTGGCGTATCGGCGGCGCGCAGCCACGCACGACGCGCGCAACTGCGCTAGCTCCGCCGACCACCAGTACACCTGTCGCACCGGCGAACGGCGGAGAGCTCGGGGCATGCCGGCGTCGCAGACATCCGACATTGCCACCCCGAACCACTCCGCCTCCTGCTCAACCCGTACCGGCCCGTCCGGCACGGGGAGCCACGACATGACCAGAGCGGCCAGCACTAGGGCCTCCCCATCGAGGCGACGAAGCGCCCACCGCGGGCCGTCCTGATTTGGGGCACTCGGTACACCACCGGACTGGACACTCGGGGACGCGGAGACGCCGAACCTGACGTAACGATGGTCCGACAACGTCTCCACGCCCACGAGGACTCTCCAGTCCCGGACACGGCGTGCGACGGCGGCACTCGCCAACGACAGGTCTATAATAGACCCGCCGTTGTGCCGCACGCACGTGTCCACCGACCCCCTGTTCAGGACGACCAGGCCGACAGAGATCGCCCATTCCTCCAGGACCCGACCACGACCGTTCGTCGTCGGCGAACCCCAAGCCACGGACTTGGCGTTGAAGTCGCCGGCGACGACCGCCGGGTGAGGTTGGCCTTGTTCCACCAAGGCCCCCAGCCGAACGAGGAAAGACTCGAATTCGGCGAGGGGTCTGTTGGGAGAAAAGTACACTCCTACTATCCAAATGTCTCCCAACAGAACCGCCACGCATCCCCTGTCCTTCGCTACTTTTTCGAAGGGTGTTATTTACACTGCTACATTTTATTTTTCAATGAAAAAGTTTTGAATTATCTTTGTTACACAATCAGTGGACTTAACGAATATCGATTGATAATTAATATTTGAGCTGAAGAGCAAGTCGCTTCACCATGGAAAAGAAGAATGGCGTCCATAAAGCATTCAATTATTATTATTATGTCCTTCCGCTGTTATTCAAGGCCTTTAAACAACATTAGAGATGACGTACTTCTGTTTTGTGCCGGATATCCGTTGTGAATTTCTAAATTCGATGAGTGAATCAGAGTGGGGGACTTCCGGTTGTCGAGTTTACCGGGTGACGCTCGGGAGCCATTTTCTTCATTGGCGTCTTGAATTTTGTGCCGATAACTAACGCTGCTAGCGTTCGTATAATAATAATTTAGTGAAATATTCCGTTAAAAATACCTATTTCAAGCTTATTTTCATAAGTAGATAAATAGATGGTTATATTTTCAGAAGATTATTTCGTATAAAATGAGTGAAATGAGTATTATGTAGTAATTTATAAATAAGTAAGGTGATTTGTATATAATTTTGGAAAATTGTGATTCGTCTTCTTCGTCAAGCAAAGGCGGTTTTTGCTGTTGGCGGTATTATCACACCACCAACTCGAAAGCGTAAATACGCTTCGAATGGTGATTCTTCAGAAATTACCCGTAAGGAGAGTAAAGGTTTGATATATCTTCCTTATCAGGTCAGTGAAATTCTTTATTGGACAGTGCCATCCACTGCTATAGTGTTCCAAGTGTTATGCTCAAAATAACTGTGATCTAAATTATAAGGGTCACGCCGCGTCGGCCCTTTCGTTTGGTTTTATTTTCGGTGCCCACATTAAAGAGCCTACAACCTAAAATGCCTCGCAAGAGCATTTATAATTATTAAACAGATTACAATATTTTATTTTTGGAAAATTGGGCAAATGTTTGTTCTAGAAATATGAATAACCCGCCGAGCCGGCCCTTCATATGATTGTATTAAAGAAGCATATAAGTTATAACGTTAAATGCCTCGCCAGAGCATTTAAACTGTTACTATGAGATTTCCAATATTATTTGAAGTTTGAGAATTTACTTTTAATTTTTATTATCTTATACATTTTATACTCAAACTGGTCGTCCCATGGCACCGTTTGCTATATAACAATTAATCAAGGATATTAAATTTTATAGTCAAACCGGTCGCCCTACAGCACCGTTTGCTATATAATTATTAATCAAAGATATTAAAGGTATTTGTTATTATATTATGCATTTTATAGTCAAACCGGTCGCCCTACAGCACCGTTTGCTATATATTAAATTGTTAATATCAATATCAAAGATATTATAGTCATATTAATCATCCTAATTATGATTAAGCACACACCTCTGACATTTCGAAGATACGTGTGTATTGTTTATCAATTATCATTCGCTTTAACGGTGAGCGAAGGCATCGTTGAGGGCGTAACCTCTCTCGGTAGTGGAGGGGATCCGTGCTCGGCGGTGGGCGGTGTACTATATAGGGCTGATTGCATTGCATTGCATATGGCCTGGGCAAGTTATAACGAGCAGTAATTGCATTTAACCTCAGTCTAGAGAGATAGTGTGTTAAACAATTTACAAATATGTTTATAATACCTTACAATATTTTTATCTGAAAACACCCGCCAACCTGGTACATCGGGTACAGAAAAGGTTTCCTTTTCGAGATTTTTCAGAGGAGCAGATTGATAAAATTTTCGAATATTACTTGAAAAGGCGCACTCAGCCCTTTACTGAAAATATTTACAGGTTGACAACATCCCTTTCGGAACGAAACTGCAGTTAGTTTTGCCTCGACTAACCAAAGTTCATCATTTAACTGATTCCACTACTCAATTGAATCAAATGCTGAAATTATTATTTATTAGATTGAAATAAATTGTGGGTCCATGCCGTGTCTATGGTCCATGCGTATTGACTTTGAAAAACCTTAAGGGTAACTATATGTCATGCACCCTGTCTTTTTTCCCGACTTTTTGCACTCAATCAATTGGATAGCTTTCTTGATTTGGAATTAAAGTATTCTAGCAGGGCTTACAAGCTATTACAATGCGCTCAAGTAGTGAAAGTATTGACAAATAAATCTTTATATTCAAATCCAAACTAAAAATATTTATTCAAAAATCGAAGATTTGAAGGCGGCCCTGGCAGCAATACTTGAATTTGTGAGTTGACTTGTGTGTATTTAACCCTTCAAGCCCCGCTTATATATATGGGAAAACCCTATATATATGGACACCGGTATCCGTCGCGAGGCTTGAGGAGTCAAGTATTTTTATATTGTTACCGAAGATATTGGTATAGTAGTGAACCGTTTTACACACAGCATTAAATGGTAAATTATTTTGTACGCTACTAGCATAATTATTTCTTAAAGTGTATATCTCGTGCAGTGAAATGTAATTTATTTTGAGAACGAAGTTTCTTTGACCATATATTTGAAGGAATTATGCGTGGTGCAATTATATATAAAGAAATAACTCCACATAAACGAAAAGTATATTGCAAAATTACACGCTAACAGTTATACATCACAGACAAGGGGGAGGGGAGGTCAGTGCTCCCCATGGCAAAAATGAACATTATATTTCGGCTGCGTTCCATAAATACTAACAAATAGATTTCTTTTAAAATTACACTATTTAGTTTGTTGGTGGTGTTAAACAAGGATAAAATTGACGTAGCACAGACTTACTACAACGTATCTGTAGCACAATCTCGTCAATGCTTCATGCGGTTGATTTACTGAGATCAACTCTTTACATGCCACCTGTTTGAATTTTGGGCTGGGCAAGAGCAAAAGTGTTTGCTTCCTTTCTAATTTGACTGCCAAGATGCTGAGTGAACAAATTATTCGTATACTTAATACGGTTTTCTGGCCGAATAATGGCTTTCGGAGACGGCTCAAAGCTAATCCACAAAGAGCAGGCTATAAATCAATCTTGCAAGCGCAAACTTTACCAAGTTTGATGAATAAATGAAATTATTGTAAAATCTATGCTGGTTTTCCAGACAGTTGCATACAGTGTCTCACCCTAGATCTGGATACGTATCTATTTGCCAGCAAATAAAGTGTAGAGCATACAAATTATTAAAGCAAAATAGCTGAAGTATTAAGCGGTATCTCAAGAAATTCACATTCCACTCGGGACTTTGGATTCCGCTCTGCTTGTTATCTTGTACATTGTTGTCTTGTACACTGTAGGACTCACTAGGCCGTATTATTAATTGACGTTTATATCTCTTGTCTCGACTCTAGTAATTTGGCAACTCAGGTGGGGGGTGGTGAACTGCACAAAGTATTCTCAACTTCACCCCAAATTTGTATAAATATTTTAATTGTTTTCCTATTTTAAAATGGTTACAATAAAGATTTTTTATATTGTACTGTATCAGTCACACTTAGAGCAAACTGCGCCGACAGCGGTTGCGAAGCAGAGTTAAATGTGTTTTAAATGTGGGGTGATTGGGTAACCAAAGAGGGTCATTATAGTTCAAAACGACATGCTAACCAATACATTCATCAGTGCTATTGCAGTACGGTAACTACTTTGTTATGGAGTATCTAAGGAAGGAAGGAGGAACTGGTTTCCAGAACTTTCAAATTTTTTACGTTGTATCTTTCAGATACTATTAGTTCTGGCACATTCGCGTATGATCGTAAATCACATTCTAGTATTTCTCAAATGGGGTGTTCCGGAGGTAGATAGATATGTTTAACCCGGACACATGTCATAGGCAAGTAACCTATGTAAGTGTTGACAATTGCTAGTAAAATTTTACAATTTTAGTTATTTATTCATCTCCAAATCGGATGATTTAAGTGCTCGTGGATATCAGTCGAGCAAAAGGCGTGTATGTTGCTATCGAAATGCGTAGCACCCAAATGGCTTAGCTCGAAAATCCGCCCTTGCAGTAGGACCGCCTTTCACCATTCCCAGTCCAAGTAGTTTGACAAATCTATAAAAACATTTTTGCACAACTTAAGGTGAGAGATTTAAATCTAGAAATTGGGGCGGTCGCAAGCTGTATTCAAGGTATGAGCAACCAGACATAATGATCAGGGTAGCGAAAATCTACCCGCAATACTATAATTATTGGGATCGGCGAGTTCATGTGTATTTTATGATAGGTTTTGCATATTGGCATGCAACAAACTGTTCAGGTTCAGATAATTTTTCGCTAAACAATAACTTCTACTTGAAAGTTATTGACAGAAATATTAGTTATCATAAATCCGTTATTTAAAAGGCTTTATAGTACTGACCACGTGAAACTTGGCGCACATACGCTAGTTGTACAAATTTACGTTACATTCACATTAACAAAATTTATAGAAGTGCTCAACTAATTTTTATCAGGCTGCATAGTACATGATATGACTTTTACATAATATGATTTGGAAGATTTCTACAGTAGTAAAGTAGTAAAGAAACTTGTATTCTTCTATAAAGTATTGCTTCATAGCCGATTCATAATGTGTCTTTTAGTAGTTTTTAATTGGGTTGGAAATTGTTTTCAAGCCTAAAAATTCATACAGTTCATCCTATAGGCTAATAAATCTAAGAAAATAACTTAGCAGTTAGTATGATTAGAAAATCTTAAACTACTTTAGATAATTAATTAATCTGACCTTGAACAGCCAAAGCAGCTTTCTGAGTTGTAATCGAGATTTCGTTATGATCTGTTTTAGGCATAGAAAGCGCAATTAGTATTTGAGTGCCTCAGTTTGAGCCATTACAGTAATAATTAATAATTATGTGTAATATTTTTCAATTATCGATCTGTAAATAATTTATTCTCTGTTCTATGTGGTAATAATTATTATAGTTCTATAAAGCATCTTAATATTATTGTAATTATTTTATATTAATGGCTTCAGTCTTAAAATTATCACATTGGCGTCTCGTTTACCAGGCGAAAACAAACAATGTCTCAAATGTTGTTTAAAGGCCTTGAATAACAGCGGAACGACATAATAGCAGAGTTTTACCTACCAATAAAACTCATATTATGTCCGGAGCTTTATTCAAGGCCTTACATTAAGTTCTGCCTGGTATTAATATATATCTTTTTAAGCATTTTTAAGATGTTTGAGACACAATGAAGAAAATGGCTCCCGAGCGTCACCCGGTAAACTCGACAACCGGAAGTCCCCCACTCTGATTCACTCATCGAATTTAGAAATTCACAACGGATATCCGGCACAAAACAGAAGTACGTCATCTCTAATGTTGTTTAAAGGCCTTGAATAAAGCTCCGGACATAATATGAGTTTTATTGGTAGGTAAAACTCTGCTATTTTATTCAATTATTAGACTATAGATTTATATAAATGGACGTAAATAATACGTCCTACTATAATCCCATTATCAGGATGAGTAGATTATATAATGAACTTTATGTCAAACATGGTACCATTGACATAATGAACAGCAGGCCTGGATCGTTTTTACGTAGTATTAGAAAACTAAGTAGTATATAGGTAGGACAATTAGTTTCCATAGATTTTTTTTTTATACAACTCACTTAAGTAAAAGCAGATGTAAACTTTGTAAAGTTAGTTAAAGTTTTTTGTAGATTTCACTTCCGCTGATTAATTTGAATTAGGGCATAGGTCTAAGGAAGGCAATCTAGACTTAATATAGTTTAGTGCTTAAGTGTTAATGATTGAAATTATTGTATTCTGTATTATGCCTTTTGTTTAATAAAAATAAAAAAAAATAAAAAATATAAACTTCTTGACAGCGACACTGAAAGACATTAGATACTAGTCACTGATAGATTTTTTTGTTCACGTTAAATTATAGTCCGTCCCATCATTTATTTAACTTTTGACATATGCACGCCAATGAAATTTTCTTAGACTAACAAAATAATTAGTTACAATAAAATTATAAAAGCACTGGAAAAGGATAGTCAACACGGTCAATAAAGTTCAGTTTAAATTTGAAAAAGGGACTTGCTGTTCAGCTCCGATATTAATTATCAGTCAATATTCGTTAAGCCTACTGATTGCGTAACAAAAATAATTCAAAACTTTTACATTAAAAAATAAAATGTCACAGTAAATTAAAAAAAATCTTTTTATATATGCGTAAGTATATTATAACCGATAAAATAAACTATTCAATTCAACTTCAATTCAACTTTGACAAAATATATTGGATATAGAATATAATATACCTACAGAATAAATTTATAAACAGAAAATATACACATTTTACGCTTAGGCATGTTTATAAAACAATACAAAATATTGAGCAAAAATAACATTTCAATGTGTTTAATTCAAAACTTCTGCATAAATTAAATCGATTGCTACAAGAAATCGAATCGGTAACGCATTAGTATATCCCAAGAAGATTATAATATATCTACTGGAGACCGCAGTACACACATTTTTTTGAAGACAAAAAAATTACCTTTTGTGTTGTCTTCTATCTCACTCATTCTTTAACCTATGTTGCCAAAGTTTATGGATTATTTCCCCAACCAAAAAATATTAACACCGTTATTGTCGTCTCAATCATATATAATAGAATATTTCCAATATATCTTATATAATGATGTAACTACTATTTTCATTTCAGAATTATTCCTGTTGAATAAGATATCCTTATTAACATTTTAGTTTAACAAAATTTCCTCATTTAATTGGTAATTGCGAATACATACTTCGGCAACACTGTTATAAAACGTTAAGTTCGAATTCAATATAGTTGTCAAATAAACGTTCACTTCGAAATTTTCTCTGTAATTATTTACAATAATAAGTGTGTTTTAGTGATATTTTAATGTGAATTGTGTAGTTCATGGTTGCAGAAATATTTGGCATCCATCATTTAGTGAGAAATTCTACAGGTAAGTTCATTGTAATCAATATTGTGTAAATATTATAATTTTATCAATATTTATCCGAAATGTAATAAAATACGTGGATATTTTATATATTACTGTATTCTGTTTTATAAATTAATCTCGCTTAATGTGATTTGCTTTATATATGACTACTTTTTCATATTAACGTAATGTTAAATGTGATTTTTTGTATAGTAAATAGTGTATGTAAACAAGAGGCTAGGGTGACCATGGTGTAAGCTTTGGTGGACCGGTTTGACGATGGTGCTAGAGTATTTGTAATACTAGCCGCCGTACTAATGAATATTATAAAGCTTATTAATCTTTAAATAATCATCGTAAATAAAAACTGAGGATCAACAGTTACAATCGAGTTCTCAGTGTATCCAGCATCGACTTATTGAAACTTTTATTTAAAATAAAATCGAGTTTGTATTTCTCTTTACAGATTTCGTAAAGGTTAAATATAATACCATTAAAAGGTCAATTTGATGCCTGCAAGAATTACTAGTCAACATTTAAAGACAGAAGATTATGATTCTGAATGTGATAATGTATCTTCTACTTCCCGGAATATGGCAGCAGATGTCAAAAATAATTATTTAATACCAGAAACTCATGCTGTAAGTATATTATTTTTTTATTATTTCACTGGTCTAATTATGATCCACTTAGACTTTATTTACTAGCTTTTGCCCGCGGCTCCGCCCGCGTGAATGTGTTTTTCCGGGATAAAAGTTCCGTTTTATATTTGCTGTGAGGGGGAGCCAGGAGTCTATAGCACAGGGTATCCTAGTTTAGGTTCCTGTCTCCCACTGTTACATAATCCATGCAATATAGGAACCTACTTAATTTCATGTCTGTAATCTAAGTCTCTGTATCTTACGCACTGTAAAAATACGTTTATGTGGGAAAATAAATAAATTATTATTGTTATCATTATTATTATTTTCCCGCGATAAAAAAAAGCCGATGCATTAATCCAGGACACAATCTACCCGTGTGCCCAATTTCATCGAAATCTGTTCAGTAGTTTTTGCGTGAAAGAGGAACAAACATCCATACATTCTTACAAACTTTCGCGTTTATAATATTAGTAGGATAGGGCATTAAGCTTGCGACCTACCAAATTTTATAACGGCAGTAAGTTGGGTGATATCTGAGTGTACTAAATGGCACCTCTGCCTCTGTCTAAAATGTATAGGTACATAAATATATTATAATTGATTGATATTTACATTTTACATTACATGTCAGCGAAATGAATATGAACCACCATTGAAACGTCAAGACTTGAAAGATTTCAATATATCAGTAAATGTGAAGACATCCCATCATCATCACAATAAATTTAAAGAAATAAAAGAAAGTATTGCAGCAGAAGATGAAGAGATAAAAGAAGAAAATTAATAACAAGTTATTTCTTACTTTACAGTCTGAAATTGAAAATGTTTTGCAGTGAAATTTTGCTAACATTTGAGATTTTTTCAAAAGTATATTCCAAATAGTAAGCAAAGAAAAATGACATATAGTGATGACATAAAGACTTTTGCTTTAACGTTACACTTTTAGTCGCCGAAAACATTTTTGTTTTTATAAAATTAAAGATTTATTTGCCGAAAGAGAGCACATCATGGTGATCTTTAGCAAACTTTAATTGTTTTGTTGGCTTCTTGACAGAAGTTTTAGAATATTGAAAAATAAATTTAAGGACGAAACCTCACCTGCAGAATGTAGCGTTAAATTTTGATTCCATGGCTCTCAAATAAGAATTTATTTTGTACTGTAATTTATAAAACATCCACGTGTTTATTACCTTTGCTATAAATATCTACACAACTTTGTTTACAATCAACTTACCTATGGAATTTCACACTAGATGTTGGATTGCAAATAATTCTGCAACCATGAATTACACAACTCATAGTAGAATATCTCTAAAACACAATATTTATTATAGTGGATGATTACAGAAAAAAAGTTCGCAGAATAGTCGCAAAAATTGTAAAATCACACAAAATAGATATTCGTAATATTTCAAAATTACTCACTGAAAATTAGGTTATTAACTTCCTAAATGTGCATTATTTTTTCATGTATGATTGTTTACTTTTGTGACTATGTTTTTTATTTTTTTTATTATGTTTAAATTTAACAATAACCGTAGTTTTCGTTTTTAAATATCCCAATGTTTTTCTGTCTAACCTTACAGTCTCCATATTTGGTTATAAAGGCCGGCAAACAACGTGAACATATCCAGTCGTGGGGGAAAGTAAAACATATCTAAAGAAAGGGGAAAGTAAAACAAATATAATGCGAAGCTGTGTGAAGAGCAAAAAAAAGCACGCGGGGCCCCGTGCGAAGCAAATAAATTTTTTTAACAGCTTTGTAGGTAAGGTGCCAAAAAACGGTCCCCCAAGGCGCTGCAAGATGCCCCTGTAACTGCGAGGCCCCAGGCGGTTGCCTGGTTCGCCCCCCTCCTCCAAGGCCGCCACTGAATACACCACCGCGTGGTGAGGTATTTTTTTATGTAAGTGGAACTAGTAGTTCCAAACTACACTTACCAAAAAAGTATGTAAATATGCCAATTTAGTTTGGAATAAACTTTCTAACTCAAATCATATTTTTTAAATATCAACTATTACTAGCCGCTGTAGTTGATTTTCATAATTAATTTAAACTGCATTACTTTATAGAGATAAAAATAAATATTATGGTGCGATATCATATTATTACACACTCACACACTCACGCCTCTTATCCTCGAAGGGGTAGACAGAGGCGCTATTAGTGCACCCACTTTTTTGCCGTTATTCCGTTCCATGATGTGATAGGGGGCGAGCCTATCGCCTTATCGTATACAAATTCCAGACTCCGAGCTGATACTGAATAGAAAAAAACCACTTTGCCCGACCCGAACGACCCGGGGATCGAACCCGAGACCTCAGCATTGCAGTCGTATGGTACGACTGCAATGCTGAGGTCTGAATACAACTACGCCACCGAGGCAGCCATATCATACCATATTATTACATACATATACATATACACTCACGCCTGTTATCCCCGAAGGGGTAGGCAGAGGCGCAACTAGTGCAAACACTTTTCGCCGTTATTCCGTCCCATGATGTGATAGGGGGCGAGCATATCACCATATCGGGCACAAATTCCAGACTCCGAGCTGATACTGAATAGAAAAACTCAATATCACTTTGCCCGACTCGGGAATCGAACCCGAGACCTCAGCATTGCAGTCGTACCATAATACAACTACGCCACCGAGGCAGTCAATTATGTTATGGACAGTATTATTATTATGGACAGTTAATTATGTTATGTCCTGGTTTTGAAAATAAACCTTTGTCACTCTAAAGAAAGAGACAGCAGATAACTGTGAAGTCACATTTTATTCTTCAGTTTGTTACACGGAATGCAGAATCCATATGGGTATAAAATTCTTGGTATATCCCCAATTGATTAGAAACCGAACTTGCAAAAGTTAAATAAATGGTTGGACGAACTTAACGTAGTGGTTATATTCTCTTTGGACGGACTATAAATAAGTTTGTATATCGCACCCGTAGAATAAAGACTAAAGCAAGTTCTTATTCTGAGATTATATCTGGGTATAAGCTTCTTTGTCATTATTTTTAAACTACAATACGCATCTGTTAAACTGTACTGTCTTGATATGAACCACGATATGAACCCACACATACGACCATAAGAACTCACACTGGTGGTAGGACTCTCATATATTGTAAGGGTCCGTCTGGGTGGGTACCACCGCAATGTCTATTTCTACCGCCAAGCAGCAGTGTGCATGCACTGTTGTGTTTCGGTTTGAAGGGCATTGTAGCCAGCGTAACTACAGGACATAATGAGACTTAACATCTTATGTCTCAGGATGACGAGCGCAGTGGAATGCCATACAATACGTAATTTGCGCCGAAAGTGGGGCCCAAAAGAACACGTAGTTACAGGAATAAATACATATTTATTTTTATATATATAATGCACGTAACACATTCAGGCAGAGGCGCAACTAGTGGACCCACTTTTCGCCATTATTCCGTCCCAAGATGTGATAGGGGGCGAGCCTATCGCCATATCGGGCACAAATTTCAGACTCCGAGCTGATACTGAATAGAAAAACTCAATATCACTTTGCCCGACCCGGGGATTGAACCCGAGACCTCAGCATTGCAGTCGTACCATAATACAAATACGCCACCGAGGCAGCCAAACGATTTTATGTAAAGCAATAAAAAAATTAAATTACATACTGCATAGATTATTAATTTTAACCCTTGATTAATGATCCATTAATAATCAAAGATTATAACAATGATTAATTTTGTGCCCAAAACGTTTTATTGAAATAATCGCTACCCGGATCAATAACCAGTTCGTTTTCTTAGCTTTTAAAAGGGTGTATAGGTATATAGGTATACCTTCTGTATTGTGTTTTAAAAAATAGAAATGATCACCATTTGGAGCTGATATGATCATGAGTCATGACTCATGAGCCATATTTTGACAACATCGAAAAAATTATTTATCGTACAAGCTAGGCATGTTTAAATTTAAATATCCAGTGCACACAATCCATTTTGGTCCACCATATACTTTTACAAGTTTAGACTGGTGATTACATCGGTGGGGTTTGATGTATCTTCTTGTGTCTGGTCCACTGACGACGCTCTTTATTAGCTTCTTGTTATTAAAAACGCCTTCAGATAATTGTTGCAAAAGGGGCAAATATTCCGGTTTAACAAATTCACGTGAAATTCGATCCATCTGAAAATTACAAAATCATTATAGGCTTTCAAAATTGCCAAAAGCCACAAAGTAGGTAGACTAGGTACTAAAGTGCCAGCTTCATCAATGGAATTGAGCATACCTTTCATTATTCGGTAGATTTTAGCTGACATTTTTTTTTTAATTTTTTACTAAAACTTGATGTTTAGGTTAGAGCGACAATTTTCGCTTAATTGATGTAGGAGACGTCACGGCCGAAACTGGCTGCGGCGATTAATGAAGGGTGTGTATCATTTACGTACTTATAAAATATCGGATCTATGTTAGGTACTTACTATCAATTTCAAATGCGTATCGCTCAAAGAACCTGTGATAGGCCCTAATATTAAGACGCTACTATTATTTTCAATACTTTCAGGATCTACAGAAACTAGTTCTGCGCTATCGTTCGTTTTTATTTCATCGTTTATAACCAAAAACATGTATTCATTTGTCGGTGGCCCTGCTAATTGTGAATACTTATTTTGTAATGAATCAAACTTGTCATAAACATTTTGTGAGATCATTTCACTTAGCAGTGATTTTATCTGTTTTTTCTTGGGATCATGGTCTATTTTACTTTTACTTCTCTTACAACACAAAGATTTCAACTGTCCCACAAGAATCTCAAACAGCATTTCTTTCTTTTCTTCATCTACTGTACCTTCTTCTGAATTTTGTTTCTGTGGGCGACTAAATAGTAAATTTTTAATTTTTTGTGTCGCTTCATACTTAGGTTCTAAGTCATGTTTTATATTGTATGGATCAACTTCTTTATTATCTAGTCTAAATACGGGATTTTGCGATATAACAGTTAACGGCATCTTTTGAAACCTTTTTTTGTATATTTTTTTCATGTCGTTAACATTTAATACCCTGTTTCGTTCGCTGTTTACTTCGTTTGGCTCTACAATTTTTTCATGGAGTTGCGGTTTATCGGCTATTTGTACGATGTCCATAAGGTCATATTCTGTTTTGTTTGGTTGTTCGTTTAAAAGTCTTAATAAATCTTTATCAGATAGTTGTGATAAAACATAAATTGCATCTATATCTGAAAATAAAACAATGATCTGTATTCTGTGCATTTTAATTCATAAAGGAGACGGGCAAAACTTCATATAACTTTGGGTTTAGGGTTACAGAGATAAATTATTATATATTATACATTTTTTATAGGTATAATAAAACTATTTGCAAAAGAGAAAGAAAAATCGGTCTGTACAATGGGAGTAAAGAAATAATCGCTATCGAGTATAGTGTCTAAAACATTTTTCGGTAAATAACTTTTTATGTACCAGATAACACAAGACGTTCACTGAATATAAATATATAATGGCTCATTTACACTCTCGCGCGAGCAGAAATCCGAACACGATACGAGCCACGAGGCGAGGTGCGATGCGAGAGTGTAAATGAGCCATTAATGTATTTCAATTTGACATTACGTCGGGAGCGCTATACAGAATTGCCAGTAAAATAAAATAATATCGACCATTATTGAATATATCAAAAAGTGGAAATGTCTTTTTAGTTTCATTTCTAAAGTACCTATAGTTATTAATTCTTCTTCTTCTACAGCCTAAAGTCTACTACTGTACATAGGCCTCTCCGAAATATAATAAACTAGCTTTTGCCCACGGCTTCGCCCGCGTTAATAAGTTTTTCCGGGCTAAAAGTACATAAAAACCTTCCCGTTGAATCACTCTATCCAACACATTTATTTGGATAAAGATTAATACTATGATGTTGATACAACTCTTAACAAATAATGCATTAATTTCGACCAAATTTGATTACCATAAAAACGGTTCTAGTGAGTCAATCTTAAAAGATAGACATATACTGTCGAGGACATTTTTTTAGATCATTTCAAGAGGAATAATTCTTTCATACATATATTTTTGGTATCTTGAACCGTTTTCGCAGCGCACGCAATGGAAGCCCTCAAGGATGAATAATTTTCCCCGTATTTTTTCACATTTTCCATTATTTCTTCGCTCCTAATAGTTGCATCGTGATGTTATATAGCCTAAAGCCTTCCTCGATAAATGGTCTATTCAACACAAAAAGAATTTTTCAATTCGAACCAGTAGTTCCTGAGATTAGCGCGTTCAAACAAACAAACAAACAAACTCTTCAGCTTTATAATATTAGTATAGATTTATTAGCTTCTAGTTAAGAGCCTATGTGAAAAACATATGGAATCGTGATGGGCGTGACTTAGCGTATTTCAAATGCGAGGCGCCGCACGGCCCCGTTGAGATAGATCGCGCGCCTCGGCCCTCGTCGCATCGCGTCGTTGCGACAGGTCGTTGCACTCAAGCCCGCGAAAAGATCGTCATTGCAAATGCATGTCTGTGTTGTAAATATTATAGTTATTATAATTTCTAATAAATTTATAACTTATAAAACATAGAATTTATTTTAATTCGTTTATAGAACCATTATTATGTCACTATTATCTACCTAATTACTTGAACTTTATGTAAAATGACATTGTAAGTTATCTAAACTCATCGAAAGTATTATTCACTTATAGTTGACTTTTGTTGACAAGATAAAATTTGGTGTGGTGGTAGGTTCGAGTCTTACCCCTACGTAGGTCTGTATATAGGTAAAAAGCAAAGCAGTATGAAACTTCTATAATATGTTTTAAATTATATTTTGCTTTGTTTTGATTTATTCTTGTGGACTTTCCTAACTTTGGTGGACATAAAATAAATAATAATACAATAAATGGCGTCACTATTTTTCGGCCCGACTCGGGATTCGAACCCGGGACCTCAGCACAATAGGCGTATCGTGTGTGCAACTACGCCTTGGAGGCAGTCAAACATAGTATCACACCTTTTCTCCTCACATTTCGTTAGCTATTTTAGGTCTTATCAAATAGGAGACGAGCTTATTGCCACATACCGGGCCCAATTCAACAGACCGAGCTGATACTGGACAGAAAAAAATAGTATTTGCCCGACGCGGGATTCGAACCCGAGACCTGAGCGTGGAGGCCGTACCGGGCACGTAATACAACTACGAGTTGCGACATCAAGGTAGTTTCGACAAGTCATTCACGATGAAACTTCTTCCCTGGAATGTCAGGTCTATTTTACGTAAATGATGCTTCACTCTAGTGCCACCATGCAATTTAAAAATCGAATTTTGTATGTAAAGGATGTTCGAAATTTATGCAATGCAATAAAATTTCATAGCTTGATATGAAGATTGATTACATTATTATGGTTGAATAGTCACTATATAGGATATAAATGTTACAAATGTTGAAGGCGGCCGCTACCTATCTAGATAATTTTTATAATTTTTAATTTGAACTGTATGTAATGTGGGGTAAGAAAAATATAGCAAGGTCATTCTTACTACGCGGGTACTTATGCTTATAGAAAATTTGAAATGTTAATTACTTACAATTTTTTAAATATTTTTGATATTTTGTACAGAAGAATAGACTGATGTTTACTGCAACAGCTACTTCTTCAATTCTAAGGCATTTGTTTTTGTTTTGCAATATAACAAAGCTCCGATATCCTTATTGAACTGAATGAAAAATAATGATGGCCATATTTTAAAAGGAGACGGGAAAAACTTCATAGAACTTTGGGCTTAGTGTTACAGAGATAATTTAGGCATTATTTTATAGTTATATTAGAACTATTTCCAAATGAGAAAGAAAAATCTGTCTGTCCAATGGGAGTAAAGAAAGAACCGCTGTAGAGTAGAGCTTCTAAATCATTTTTCGGTGAATAACTTTTTTTTACCTGATGACATAAGATGTTCACAGTACCTAACCATTGGATTGCCCTATTGAATAGTGAACAGAGCTAGCTTAGACAATAACCAGAATTGAACATATCACATGGAATCGACGAGGACTGATATAAATATATAATGGCTCATTTACACTCTCGCGCGAGTGGTACGCCGAACACAATACGAGCCACGACGTGAGGTGTGAAGCTAGAGTGTTAGTGAGTCAATAATGTATTTCAATTTGACATTACGTCGGGAGCGCTGAACAAAGTTGCCAGTAAAATTAAATAATATCGACCAATATTAAATATCCCAAAAAGTGAAAATGTCTTTTTAGTTTAATTTCTAAAATACCTATAGTTTTTAATTCTTATTCTTTTTCAGCCTTTAAAAGGCTACTATTGCACATAGGTCTCCCCCAAAGAATTATTAATACTATTATGTCAATATTATTCTTGTTATACATGCTTGGTATTCTTTGAGTATGTAACCAACGCTCTAAGTTGGTGCCAGCGCCGTGTGTAATATTACACGAACCACTTGGTGCCACTTTTCACCTTTCTATATCTCAAAACCTATTTAAAGTAAACACATAAAACTGTGTGAGTTTAATTATATCTATAAGGACATCTAGAAGCCCAAATTTCATGAAGCTAGCTCAAACGGTTATAAAGATATGAAGGTCAAAATCGTAAATTTTTGTACTGATTGACAGACTTATAGTATCTAAACCTAATCTACTTCCAGATGACCTAGAAGGATGAAATTTGGAATCCAGCTCGGTAATTATGTGTAAGCGTAAGAAAAAATCTAAAAATAAAAAAAGTTAAAAATACAGGGGTCCACATAAAAAAAAATATATTTTTAATGGTAGCGTTGGAACCGTTACAAGCAAATATTTGAAACAATCCCAATATATGTTTTATTATATTTGCTTTATAACAGAAATATAAAAATAAAGTTAAGCCAAAACATTTGTGGTGTCCCCATAAAAAAAACACTTGTAATACGCGCTAAACAGCCGGCCAACGGTGTGTCGTCGGCAGCGCGCGGCACCACACAACTCAATACCTACCTAGTTTTCTTTACAAAAAGTAATGATATCCCACCAAAAACATAAATGTAAAAGATCTCACATTTGTAAATACCAGCAACTATTATAGGTATTCAATAAAGCAAACAAATAGAATTTAATACTTGTTCATAATGTTATTTTGTTCCTATAAATGCATATTTAGATTTTGCATAAAACTTGGCACACATTTAGATCTCCATTCTTTTTGCGGCGAAGCCCACAGCTAAGCATAATTTTGGTATTGAACTTGGCTATCCTTTTTTACATTTATGTTTTTGGTGGGATATTTTTAAATGGAAGACATAAAAATAGAAGAATATTGATACATGCTTCAAAAGTGTAAGGTCAAGCCCAATTTAGGCCGTCTCCTTTATACCTATTAGAGTTTGTGGCCAGTCATGTCCAGCGGATTTTGATTTTAAAGCCAATAGCCTTTAAAGAAAAATAAATCTAAATGGCGGCCTTTATTTAAAATTCTAACATTACATCTGCCTTTTGTGCACAAAACAATGCCCAGATATCGATTTTGAGTTCGATTGGCCTTAATACAAAAAACTTCAAAATGGTGGCTACTTTTTTCAATTCTGACATTGGATCACTCTTTTGTTAATAATGTTACACCCAGATATCGATTTTGCGGTCGATTAACCTTAAAACAAAGAAATTCAAAATGGCGGCCACTTTTTTCAGTTCTGACGGTGGATCTGCCTTTAGTAACTAAAGTGGTACTCAGATACCGATTTTGAGGTCAATTGGCTTAAAATAAAGAAATTCAAAATGGCGGCCAATTTTTTCAGATCTGACATTGGATCCGTCTTTTGTACCTACAGGCCTGCCCAGATGTCGATTTTGAGATCGAATGGCCTTAAAACAAAGGAATTCAAAATGGCGGTCATTTTTTTCAATTCTATCATTGGATCCGTCTTTTGTACCTACAGGCTTGCCCAGATATAGATTTTGAGGTCGATAAGCCTTAAAACAAGGAAATTCAAAATGGCGGCCACTTTTTTCAAGTCTAACATTAGATCCGTCTTTTATACCTAAAGGCCTGCCCAGATATCGATTTTGAGGTCGATTGGTCTTAAAACAAAGAAATTCAAAATGGCGGTCACTTTTTTCAATTCTAACATTGGATCCGTCTTTTGTACCTACAGGCTTGCCCAGATATAGATTTTGAGGTCGATTAGCCTTAAAACAACGAAATTCAAAATGGCGGCCACTTTTTTCAAGTCTAACATTGGATCCGTCTTTTATACCTAAAGGCCTGCCCAGATATCGATTTTGAGGTCGAATGGCCTTAAAACAAAGGAACTCAAAATGGCGGACACTTTTTTTAATTCTAACATTGGATCCGTCTTTTTTACCTACAGGCTTGCCAAGATATCGATTTTGAGTTCGATTGGCCTTAAAACAAAGAAATTCAAAATGGCGGCCACTTTTTTCAATTCTAAAATTGGATCCGTCTTTTGTACTTAAAGGCCTGCACAGATATCGATTTTGAGGTCGATTAGCCTTACAACAAGGAAATTCAAAATGGCGGCCACTTTTTTCAAGTCTAACATTGGATCCGTCTTTTATACCTAAAGGCCTGCCCAGATATCGATTTTGAGGTCGATTGCCCTTAAAACAAAGAAATTCAAAATGGCCGCCGTGTATACCAATTCTAACATTGGCTCTTAACATTTTAGTTATTATTGATTCATAATGTATAAATAAATGAGTACTACAAAAAATTATACTAAAATAATTTTATGGTGTAAAAATTTGAACAGCCTTTACATGCAAAATACGAATTTTTACGATGTATGAGCGGCACGCAAGCGTCATTTACGCAAAATTGGGCCGGCATTCCAGGGCGTCCCTTGCTATGAATTACCCAATATAAATAATACATACATATACTCTCACGTCTTTTATCCCCGAAGGGGTAGGCAGATGCGCAACTAGTGCACTCACTTTCCGTCGTGCGTATTCCGTCCTATGATGTGATAGGGGGCGAGCCTATCACCATTTCGGGTTCAAAATCCAGACTTCGGGCTGAAAAGAAAAAAATCCAATATCACTCTGCCCGACTCGGGGATCGAACCCGAGACCTCAGCATTGCAGTCATAACGTAATACAACTACACCACTGAGGCAGAATAAATAACAAAAAAAAAGCAGTGACTATTGTTTTTCAATCAGGGATTCGAACCCGGCACCTCAGCGTACCGATCACTAAATATAACTAAAGCAGGTCTCCGACTAGAAACAATTTACAAAGGTGAAAGGATGTAATAATTACGCTTGCTGCCTATCTTATAGACCTAATAGAGCCTATAATTTTATATTGATACACGGACGTGAGCTGGATACACTATAAAACAGAATTTCCAGGGCACCTTCAAATTTGCCGCGCGGTAGCGCGGACCCAATCCCTGCACTAGACGGCCAATTCGAACTTTGAAGGCGTCCGAAAATTTCGAGCGCACGTCCGTCGTCAGTAAAGATTCCGGACGACTGAAGCCGGCACGGGCCACTCCCATAACAGCGATGGCGTATTTGGACGTCGCGGATGAGAGAAAGTGACGGGAGGCGCACGCGTATGCCGAAATGAAATGGCGTAAGCGCCAAAACAATTTTCTTTTAATTGTGATTATACTATTTAATTCCTTTTAATTGTGTATTGATAAAACTTTGAAAAAATTGTTGTATTGTATTTAAATAAAGTTACGAATGTACATATTCCACCATTTAGAGATAAAGCGTGTTTAAAGAAAATATCAGAGGTAACTTTGAATTTTTTTTTCGATCGAGAAAATTTATAGCAATTGTGTTTTGGCTTTGACATATTATTGAGTTATACGTTCAATTTACACATATCCAAAAATCAAACTTTTGATCTTAGTAGTTTACGAGAAATTTGAATTTGAAAGTCCTTAAAGTTCCTGACATAGGCTCTTAATACATAGTGTGGTCAAAGCTGTGTACACTTATAATAGGCGTACATATTTGTAACTGTTATTGTTTCATAATACAACCTGTCATGATAAAATGTAATATGTTATGCTGTTAGTGTACCTAAATAAATAAATAAATAATTTTAAATGGAAGATTTTGGTATTGAACTTGGCTATCCTTTTTTACATTTATGTTTTTGGTGGGATATTTTTAAATGGAAGACATAAAAATAGAAGAATATTGATACAAGTTTCATAAGTTTAAGGTCAAGCCCAATTTCGCCCGTCTCCTTTCTTCTTAATTCTTCCAAATCAATCGGACGATTTCTACATTTAGACAAAAAATGTTTCCGTGTGTCGATTTTTGTTATATAAATTTCTCCCATACGTCGATTAAAGGTGTCAGTTCAAAAAAACACTTTTACGGTACAAAATATACCCGGATGTTACATAACTACCCGTAAAACCGAAAGGAGGTTAAATGGGGCCTTATAACGAGTCCATTCACAATATTTAAGAACCGTAGTAACGCTGTATAACATACTCCCAAAAAATAAAAAAATATTATTATTTTCACTGATGTGCAAACCCTATTTCAGTAAAATTAAAGACAGAATGTACCTACATTTCTACCTAATTCGTGGAACGACTAAAAATTTAAATGACCTAACCTAACGAAACAACCTAAACGAACACTTCTTACTTTTTAATAATAAACGTCAAATTTACAGAAACGGCTCAAAGTGTACTCCGCCTTGCTCAATACACAACCTCGATCGTCGGGATATGGATTGTGTGGCATTTCGCACCATCGTTGGTATTCTTGATGCGAAAACCGATCAACACGCTGTTCCGTTTCAGCAACCGTTGGGCAATCGGAGAAATACACTCTGTCCTTCACATAACCCCACAAAAAGAAGTCCAAGGGTGTAAGGTCCGGAGATCGAGCAGGCCATAGCACCGGTCCCCCGCGGCCGATTTATCCTCGCGGAAAGCGAACGTTAAGATGTTCTTGTACGTTGCGAGCAAAATGTGCCGGAGCTCATGCTGAAACACCATGTTTCTTTGGTTCTCAAAGTAATCCCAGTCAGTCAAAGGAAAGTTGTCAATCACCTCTTCGAATTCATTTTGTAATAACGTTAGATAGCTGCTACCGTTCAGATGTGGTGGCAAAATGATGGGACCGAGGACATGCCCGTCATAAAGGCCAGCGCACATATTCAGCCGCCACTGGGGTTGGAATCTGCCCTACCTTGAAGTATGTGGATTCACGCGAACCCAAACAAGATCGTTATATATATTTGAAAGTCCTGACCTCGTGAATGTTGCCTCGTCCGTCCAAAGAACAGAGTTTACGTAATTAGGGTTCTGAATATGGAATAATATTTATATTATGTACTTACCTAGATATAGTACGTACCTACACAATTTATTCTCAAAATCTCGACTTTTCTTCAACGTCTAAGAGCGAGGCCACACGATGAGTTAACGGTGCGGTGCGGCGCCGGAACAGTGCCGCTGCATCATTCTACATATAAATCACTATACCATGTCAAACGACGCGTTAGGTCGCGGTAAACAGCGTTGCTCTGCGGTGCCGCACCACCCGTGTGGCACCATATACCTCAAATCAATTACGGTGCGTCGCCGCACCGCACCGTTAAGGCATCGTGTGGCCTCGCTCTTAATTTAACGGCTCTGGTATCATAGGCCAGTGAGTATTTATAGAAAAAATAACTTACCGTCATTTTTCGTCAATGAAACTTTGGGTACTGTGTTAACATTTTTTACATAGTTTTTGGAGGCAACATAGTTCGTTATATCACTATTTGAATCACTATTGAAAAAAAATGGGGACGTATTTAATAACGCCATAGGTAAAGCAGTTCTTATCTGGAAAGATGTGGAAAGTTTATGGTAAGTAAATTGCATTATACATATTATACGATACTGCTTAGGTTTCTCTGGTGGTAGATCTCTCATATATGAGTCCGTTTGGGTGGGTGTCACCGCGATGTCTATATCTACCGCCAAGCAGCAGTGCGCATGCACTATTGTGTTTCGGTTTGAAAGACATTGTAGTCAATGTAGTTACACATGGAAATAATGAGACTTAGGGCGGTATTTTAGTACAAGTTTGAGTTACATCTCAAGTAGACATAATGTATGAATAGTGTATGAATATAATATAATACATAATAATACCGCCCTTAACATTTTATGCCTCAGGATGACTAGCGCAATGCAATGGAATGCCACACAATACTTACTTTGGAACTCAAGGTGCTGGATGGTGGTGCTACTGTTTACGGGTGGTCGTATCGCTTGCCATCAGGCGAACGGTATGCTCGTATTGTCATTCAGTGCCAAAAAAAGGTACTGCTGAAAACGAACCTCTCCTACTACTGATGGTACTGAGATGAGCCGCAAACCGCTCTGCAGCGTATTCAAGTATCGCACGATGCGACATTGATGCGACCGCGCGTTCCGCGCTGGGGCCGCACGCTGCAATGACGCGTGGCTCCAAATAATTTTCATAGAAATTCCGACAAACCAGTAGTGTTGCTTGCACCTGCGGCTGGCGGCTGCGGCCTGCAGTTCGTCTCGGACTTGTACCTTTAAGGCTTAGCCCATCACGCTGGCCTACTGCCGGTTGACAGACTTTACATACCCTCGAAATTTATAGGTAGGTATAGGAAATTCTTAGATATTATATAGGTTTACTCGCAATATTTTCCTCCAACGTCAAAGCGAACGAAAATTTATAAACAATACACACGTAACTTCGAAAAGTCAGAGGTTCAGGATATTCGTCTCGTCTAACTAGGCTCTCATGCACTGTTCGTTACTTATTTAGGTAGGTACTTATTTGTGTTTAAAATTTAGGTACGTACCAAAAACATTGTCATTATTATTTTTAAATAATAAATCATGGCTCTTGCTTTTAAACTCTTGATTATTTAATTTAACAAATGAAGTCTCATTTGCCTCTTTCCCATAAACCCACACTCTTATCTAGTGATTGATTTTAAAACTTAACAATGAACAAGCGGTCGTAAAATATCCAATATTTTCTTTTTTAAAAGATAAGAACAATTGGTAGTGATTGGCTTCAGAACATTTTTTTTTACGAAATACCTTATTAATCCTACTGATAATAATACAATGTAGATTTAAGATTATGAAATTATCTGACATCCTGATAATTACCGCTATGGAATAATTAAAATTGTTTTTGTTATTAATTTAGGTCCTTAAACGAAATTGGCGTTTTGCCGTACTAACCGCTTTGATAAGAAATTTCTCCCGTTTGGTTAAGAATTCCAAATTAAAATTTATAAATGCACTTGCTGGCCCGGCGAACTTCGTATCGCTTCAGAGTCAATGAAAGTTATGTTAACTTATTTGTTTTTTATTAAGATTAAATGAATTATCAAAATGAATTAAGCTCAACAATTTATGCACAAAAATCTAAATTATAAAGTTATATATTCATACACAGACAGAGAGACGCAGACTACTGAGCGCGACATGCCACGATAATGACTACCTATACCTCTTTCACGTCTTCCACATTCACAGTTCTCATCATATTATTATATTTTCGCTGATTATGGGCATACTGTCCATCCGTACCATTCACATTCACTCTGTAAATATTTTTCGTGGCTCGCCTTCAACCATCCTTCGTGCCCAAGTTATCTCATCATACTACTTTCAAATTTTAATCACCACATCATCTTTCAATTTATAACGTTCTCTTATCATACTTACTATACCCATGCGATAAGTAATAGTGACTCTACATAATATACTGTGTAAGGAGTGCACTTCCACCCCATTCACTCGACTTTCGTGCTTCTTCTGCTAATCCGGCATTCACTTCGTCACAAACAGCACAGTATTGCGTAACCCTATTCTTGTTCCCCGTACCCTGATACAGGCTTCAATGCCCTTACCAGGCGGCCCTCAGTCCCATACGTTAATGACAACGGTGATCACAGCTTATTCCGCGGCAAATGATCATAACCCTATTCTAAGTTTGCGAAGGCAAAAAAGACTGTTTTGATTTGGCCAAATGTTCCTCCGCCATGTACCTTATGGAAAAGACTTGGTAAATCAAACACACAGTCCAAAATGCTTCTTTAAACGAGGTTTAAAAAGAGTATTGTCCCTACGGTAGGCAGCGGCTTGTCTGTGTCCCCGGCATTGCCAAGTCCATGAGCAGCGGTAGCCGCTTACCATCAGGCGGGCCGCTCGCTCGTCTGCCTATACTGGCAACAAAAAAAAAAGAAAAAAAAATCTCTGTACAATGCACGATAATTTTATTCATAGTAACAGGCATGTAGTATCACGAATAGAAACTTAAACAGAGGGCCCTAGTTTCTGAGCATCAAATTCACTAATATTTATTTCCTAACCTGAAGATAAGGTACCCATTTCCTCTATAATTTTTTTTCTAATATCCTCCGAACGTACTTTAACATGATCTTTATCAGTTTCACCTCTAACCTGCCACTTTGTTATACATAATCGGTAACAAATGTGATATTCAAAATGCGATCTATTAAGGCTGCCATATCCCAAAACACCTTCTTTTCTATTCAATTTTAAACCAAGAAATAATCAACATTTCGGTCCGAGAAAAATATATTATGTTATAGTTAAATAATCATTCTACATTGGTATGGATTCCAAAACACGATACTTACAACTTCGCCCGATCATAAAAAATCACGAAAACAGAGAAAATTCGGATTTTATTTTTAAAAATTAATTATAGTATATTAAACAATTACTTTAAAAATATAAGTCAATAAAAGGGTAATAACATTTAGCAGATTGCTATGCAAAAAATTTTTCACAAAAGTAATTCGCACTTTTCAAAATTCAAAAAAACACGAATTTTTTAACAATTCCGCACAACGCGTCTCGTTTCAGACGCGCCCGAGGCGCCGTGGAGGTCGGACCTACGTCAATTTTTCGCGCTTGCTGTCACTAATTTATCGAAGTATTTGACAGCTTTTGTTTATAGTTGGACCGCGTTATGTAGAAAAGGAACCAACTACTTTTGAACAACAATTATGGATTCTTATTTGTAATAGATGGATTTTTCTATGAATCTTTCCTATTCTTTTTCTTTCTTCTTTAAACACGTTGTCATACTTGTTTCAACTGTTGTTTGTTTTTGTAAAATTGTAAAATAATATATTTGCATAATTTGTGGATAATATTTTGGCATAATACCTCCAATGGAAAATAATGTAATTAAAAAAATGTACTTTATTGTAAAAAAAAGCGTGGGGTTCATGGTGTCAATAGATATAAATATTTTACACACACACACACACACATTCACGCCTGTTATCCCCGAAGGGGTAGGCAGAGGCACAACTAGTGCACCCACTTTTCGCCGTTTTTCCGTCCCATAATGTGATAGGGGGCGAGCCTATCGCCATATCGGGCACAAATTCCAGACTCCGAGCTGATACTGAATAGAAAAACTCAATATCACTTTGCCCGACCCGGGGATCGAACCCGAGACCTCAGCTTTGCAGTCGTATTGTAATACAACTACGCCACCGAGGCAGTCCGTTTTATATATGTAAATATCTATAATCTGTGAATGAGTTTTCCCGGGATAAAAGTACCGTTTTATATTGTCCCGAGATAAAAAGTAGCCTATGTGTTAATCCAGGACATGATCTACCCGTGTGCCATCGAAATCTGTTCAGTAGTTTTTGCGTGAAAGAGTAACAAACATCTATACATTCTTACAAATTTTCGCGTTTGTAATATTAGTAGGATTGTACGTTTCTATTAAATTTCTATTCGTGTATTATGACATGTAGTATGGTTGGTTGTGTAATTTTAATGTACTATGGGTCTTTGATACCTGAAATAAATATTCCCACCTTAAAGGCCGGCAACGCATCTCTGTACCCCCTGGCATTGCAGATGTTCATGGGCGGCGGTGATCACTTACCATCAGGTGAACCGTATGCTCCCGTGAGACCCCAGCTTTGCAGTCGTACTGTAATACAACTACGCCACCGAGGCAGTATAAATATTTTATTGAGAGATAATATGAGTAAAAGGATTATCATTTTGATACTACCTTAAAAAGCACCCCACGCTTTTTTTACAATAAAATAAGTACATCTTTTTCTTATTTGCACTATTCTTAATTCAAATTTATTTTCTATTTTTAGTTGCATTTCCTATAAAGCATGTTTTTTAGTTTTTTTTCTAACTGTTATTTATTTTTCATTTTTTAAGCTTGTTCTACTATTGTCCAACAGATGTCACTAAAAACAAGTAAGATTTTTTTTATACATAAGAGTAGCCAGTTTAGTTATAACTCTACTATGGTCCAACAGATGTCAAAAAAAAAGAGCTATCATTTACTCATTCATTTTGAATATTTATTCATTATTAGTTGGATTTTCTATAAAATAGTGTTTTTTGTTAAAATAATGAATTGTCTTCGGTTCTTGATAAATATGCCAAATTTTCATCCGACGTTTTGAAGGCGGTCAAAATCATGTTCAAAGTTTCCGTTACATAGATACATTTAAATGTACGTTACATAGCTTAATTTAAATTTATTTTCTATTTTTTAGTTGGATTTTCTATAAGGCTTGTTTTTTTGTTTTTTTATTTGCTATTTAATATTATGGATAGAATATCATAGTACAGAATAACACAAAGCCTTATTATTGATACAAGTAAATCCCAATTATTGCGATATCAATATCGGTATTTTTAAGTTCTTCATTTGGTCCAGTAGCCCACATTTTCTTGAAAAAATCCCGGTTTGGGTCCCCTAAATTAAGTATCTGCTTATAAATATGCATACGAGCTCTACAGACCCTGGAGGTATCGGTATAGGCTTCTTTGTGTAACATCTATAAAGCAGTACTAGAACCTGGTGTGTATGTACATAGAAAGAAAAAAAAATAAAGGGACGACTAAATAAGAGTAATAGAACACAAATCACCGTTTTTTTGTTTCATTCTTTTCTCGTTGTTTGTCTGCGTATCTGTTTTTCTGTTTATTTGTTAGCGCACATCTCCGACACTACTAAACGGATATCTATGAAATGGTATGGAGATAGCTTGAGCCCCTGGGTAGAGCATAGGTATACTTTTTAACGTATAAAAAATCTTTTATGCGGGCGACGCTGCCAGGAAACAACAATAAAACAGTATGAGTGACAATAGTACATACTAATACAAAATAATAAGTTATTTTCAGGATTTTACGGCAATTTGGACTTGACTACAATTTATATGAAGACCATACTATTATGATTTGAAAAAATACTGTCCGACATATTTATAGGTATATAGAGTAAATTTTTCAGATGGGACAGCAGTCAATATTTTCTATTATGAACCACAGTTCAAACTTTAAAGTAGGTAGTAAACAAATACGAAAATATCATTTAAAAAATCGCGATAAAATAAAAAAAATGGTTTTATTTCAATGTCTTACCAAGTTTTTTTGTATGTCGGGTAATTCCTTTTTATTGATCTCATTGAGGGTGTCTGAATATATAACGTCGAGTAAGATAAAATAATAACCGTGAAAAATCCATTTGAGCTGTCAGACTAGTAGTAGTCGCAAGAGTTGGGTATATAATAAGGCTGCCAAATCATATGAAGCAACTACTCCGGTGCAGTTCAATACTAAGTAGTAACTATTGCGGTTTTCATATCGGTCAGCGCTTAGTTGAGCGGTTACTATGTTAACCATTCCATATTCGCGTCTTCCCCGGCGAACAAGACGTCACTTTTCATTCAGTGGAAATCGTCTTTACGCGCTTACCCATAGGGTTCTAATTAAAAAATCTGAAATGACACCTGTCAAACTCGGAATACTGAAAGGGTTTCGGGTTTAAACTTGAGGTCATATTCAGGTTACTAGACTAGTCGATTATTATAGTAATATTGGTTAAGTAATTGTCTCAATCACCAATATTATGTCACAATAACTAAATATAATAATGAATCTTGACGTGGTATTGTACTCTGTGAACATTTGGTTACGTAATCATTGATCAACGAACAATAAATCGTGATATCAAGACATAATTCATAGGTAACTTTTATTATGTATGCCTACGTATACCTATTTCAGCTGCCGCTGTCTGCGACATACATATGTTTGGATAGTACTCCCAAAAGTTAGACCTTCGCAATAAATCGTATAATTTTAAAGTCCTCCAATTTTGAGATGTATGTAATTTTATTTTGCTTAAAAACTACATCTACACTTATCTATACTAATATTATAAAGAGTAAAGATTCAACTGTATGTTTGTTTGCATTGAATAGGCTCCGAAACTGCTGGACCGATTTGAAAAACTCTTTCATCAATATATAGGTCCATTATCCCAGGGATTATAAAGCGGGACTTTTATCCCAGAAAAAATCATTCACGCGGACGAAGCCGTGAGCAGAAGTCTAGTTTAAAATATATTAGCTATCGATGGAGGCGTCTAATTTTTTTTTATGGATTCAAGATCCATATTTTTGTCCTTTTAATATTCGTAAAGTTTGAGCCGTGTTAGATTTTGAGGCCCAGCACCCATAAAAAAGCGGACATCTTTTGTCGTAAAATAAACTGCTTCAGTATTGTTTAATCGTTTATTGTGACGTAGTCGCGGCTGATTGGTGTCAAGCGAGTTCATTTGAAATTCAACATCGCGCACCTGACGCGCCGGTACATTAGACAGCTGTAAATGCCAACAGCGCTCAGATATCCTAGCCTTAATATATTTGATACCGCCCATTTTTCGGCTAATTTTGACGATATCTATACTAATATTATAAAGCTGAAGAGTTTGTTTGTTTGTTTGAACGCGCTAATCTCAGGAACTACTGGTGCGAATTGAAAAATTCTTTTTGTGTTGAATAGACCATTTATCGAGGAAGGCTTTAGGCTATATAACATCACGATGCAACTATTAGGAGCGAAGAAATAAAGGAAAATGTGAAATAAACGGGGAAAATTATTCATCCTTGAGGGCTTCCATTGCGTGCGCTGCGAAAACGGTTCAAGATACCGAAAATATATGTATGAAAGAATTACTCCTCTTGAAATGATCCAAAAAAATGTCCGCGTAGTAGTATATGTCTATCTTTTAAGATTAACTCACTAGAACCGTTTTTATGGTAATCAAATTTGGTCGAAATTAATGCATTATTTGTTAAGAGTTGTATCAACGTAATAATATTAATCTTTATCCAATGAATATATATACGGTACATACACCAAAATATATATATTTTTTAATTTTTGTCTGTCTGTTCCGGCTAATCTCCGAAATGGCTGGACCGATTTTGATGGGACTTTTATTGGGAGGTAGCTGATGTAATAAGCAGTAACTTAGGCTATGTTTTATTCCGGAAAAGTATAAAGCGGGGCTTTTCCCCGGAAAAACTTTTTAACGCGGGCGGAGCCGCAGGCAACAGCTAGTACTAGATATTTTAATTTTAACGCTTCAGGCCCGCTCGGTTACATTGGCCCGGTACACGTGATCTGTCAACAAGCGAAAATCGACCTACACGCACACACATAAGGCGCGTCATCACACACATATCGCGTGTTTGACAGCTGTCATACCGGTCCGGGCTCGACGGGTTAATGGCTCTCAGCGAATCACTAAATATATCACTAACACCAAATGGATGATGTATATGTTCTAATAAAAACTCGTTTTTATTTGGCATGTTTTCGACAAATTACTAAAAAAAATGAATTTTCAAAACGGAGCAGACATGTTCGGAAAAATTCAATAAAAACTGTTAGTGGTGATATGTGGAACCAAATTATATTATCTCGTGCTCGCGGCTCCGCCCGCGTGAAAAAGTTTTTCCGGGACAAAAATATTTTCCTGGGATAAAAAGTAGCCTATAGCACTCAAGAGTTATGTAGCTTCCTATTAGTGCAAGAATTTTCAAAATCGGTTCAGTAGTTCCTGAGATTAGCGTGTTCAAACAAACAAACTCTTCAGCTTTATATTAGTATAGATTTAAAAAGTGAATATTACTACTATATCATATAAAAAAATCAGCCTGGATATATTTGGATAATTAAAGGTACATTCGTTGAAAATTTGGAATAATGACAAAAAGTAGTATTTTTCAATTATATATTCAAAGGTATCTTGGACCACACTTTCTCTTATTAGAATCTAATTGGTAGTGAAATATGAAAACACATACCCTCAACAATGGTATTTGGTACAGAAATTACGTTAATAGGTATATTCCACAAATTTTAGATGATGTTGAAAGCCCTACAAAAATGTAACTACTCTAACTACATTAATGGAACTATTGTATTGCCTACCTTCAATAGCTGATGGGTCATCCCCGTGGAATATTTTTCACCCCTCTTACCTGTTATTATGACTTTAGGATTGTTGTTTACGACATGCGACCGCTAATTAGTAGACTCTTGGATTGACTTTTTTCCACCTAGCTAGTTCTAGGGGAATCACTTTGCGTAGGGCCATAAAAAAAAAAGTCAGACAGTGTGCCAATTCACGCCATCGGTAAAAAGACTTGAAACGCACTATTTAAAAGTGAAAATTTACGCAAAACGAATTGTTACAAGTGAATAGTGATAACTGAGTACTGACAAGCAGGGCTGCCAGACTGTATGATTGGATACAAAATGTGTATAATATAGCTGTCTTATGTATCCATTGTGTGTATATAAGCTTACCTTGTATAATTGGATACACAATAAAAAATCTGCAGTAAGCAATAGTTATTCTCTATAGCACCCCCCCCCCCCCTCTAAAAGTAAAAAAAAAACATCACCGGTGTACAATGAAATTCGATTTTGTGTAATTTCAGACAGATATCGGTATAAAATAAGTTGCCGCTACTGGCAGCCCTTCTGACAAGTGACAACTAAACAGACCAAACAGTAAACACACAACACAACTTTTTCACTTACCTATATGCGTATTTATTTACGAAATGTTAGAATAAAAATAATTTGATATTAGTTTCCTACAAAAATTACGTTCTATGCTCGAAAATTATTTGGTTATAAGTAAGTGAAACTAACCCAATTACTGCTAGTTTTGACCTCAAACTCCTGTTAAAAGATTCTAAATCGTAGCCTTCATACGGTCTCGGCAAAGTGACCCCACTGCCTAATGGTAAGCGAAGAGGAGTTCAGAATCTCCTAGAGTAATAGTGTTCTGTGTTCAGAATTCAGAGTGTCGACTGACGAGCGACGATTACCACTCGTCAGTCGTAACAATTACGCCGCGCCAGCACACTTAAACCAGATAAACACAGTCTGATCGTGGAACGTGGCACACTAATGGAATAAACGACCCAGATTTTTCATATCTTTTTTTAATTTCAATCTATCCCCCAAGTTCTAACGTCTGTTTCATAAATTTTGTTGTATGGAGAATCAAAATTGTGCTTGAAATACGCCTCTTAAACACCTTAAGTATGGTGCTCGCTATCCTAGCCGATATAAAATATATCCTTCTACCACCAAAAATATTTGTTAGTATATTTATAGCAAAGCTAAGTAAATAAAAATATAAAAATCAATGTTACATTTAAAGCACCAACTCACAACATATTAAAATTGCACATAAAAATAAAAACATTATATTTTATTGGTTTCTTGTGGATTTTGAAGTCAGTTTTGTTGTTATTGTCATAATGTCTTATACAATATGAACTCAAAATATGGTAAACGGTTTGATACGGTATTCCTATAGTAATTTTTAAGTAGGGTAGATCCTTTGCTATTGATACTATAACCATATCTTAACTTTATTTATCAGGTTATTCAAATAATGGAAGAGGAAGGCAAGCATGAAGAAAACAAAGTGGTGAGATGTGAATGGCTGACCAAAGACAAACTGTACATTAAATATCATGATGAAGAATGGGGCATACCTCAATATGATAATTTACATTTATTTGAGATGCTGTGTTTAGAAGGACAACAGGCCGGTTTATCTTGGATTACAATTCTTAAGAAACGGAATAATTATCGAAGATTGTTTTACAGCTTTAATCCTTATAAAATATCTAAATTTAAAAGTGAAGATATCAATGCAATTTTAAGTGACAGTGGTATTGTGAGACATAAAGGAAAAGTTTTATCAATTATTCAAAATTCCATTAGTTACTTAAAAATGAAAAAAAATGGTGAAGATTTTTCAAAGTTTGTTTGGAGTTTTGTAAAAAATAAACCAATAGTTAATAAATGGAAAAATATCTCGGACATTCCTACGCAAACACCAACATCAGTGGCTCTTTCTAAAGCATTAAAGAAAAGAGAATTTAGATTTGTTGGCCCAACAATATGTTATTCATTTATGCAAGCTTGTGGACTAGTAAATGATCATATTGCTAATTGTATTAGTCACAACTCTTAAGCCTCCACTACACTACTCGGAAAGTTACCTCGACGAAGTACTCGTCGAAGTTCACCGAAGTCCGAAGTATGTGGCTACACACTCGTGCAACCTCGCGAGGAGCTCAGTCGCCCGGCGCCCGCCCGATAGGCATCATGGATGACGTTCAAGTGGCAGCTGCGTGCGTATTTATAATTCAACGAAAATTAAAAAGAAATGGATGAATGATGCTAATACACACACACACACGTACTCACGTCTGTTATCCCCGAAGGGGTAGGCAGAGGCGCAAGTAGTGCATCCACTTTTCGCCGTTATTCCGTCCCATGATGTGATAGGTGGTGAGCCTATCACCATATCGGGCACAAATTCCAGACTCCGGGCTGATACTGAATAGAAAAACTCAATATCATTTTGCCCGACCCGGGGATCGAACCCGAGACCTCAGCTTTGCAGTCGTACACGATACAACTACGCCATCCAGGGAGTAGTATGATGCTAATATTTTTGATATTTTTTAGAAGTAAATGCCAAAACTACTAAACGGATTTCGATGATATTTGGCACATGGATAAACCTAATCCTGGATCAACACATTATAGATCGCCTATTTTGTCCCCGGATCTTGCTTTTTTTTTGTAGGAAATATTTTAATTTTAAATCAGGTTTTTTGATAGATGGTGCTGGCGTTGTAAAGATGGTGCCATAGTGAATAAGGGGCTTTTGTAACGTTATACCGCAAAGCTCTAAATAAATATCGTTGTTTTTATTGCAATATATTATTATAGATCAGCTTTTGCCCGCGGCTTCGCCCGCGTTAATAAGTTCTTTCGAGCTAAAAGTACATAAAAACCTTCCGGTTGAATCACTCTATTAGCTATCTATTTATAAAAAAACCGCATCAAAATTCGTTGCGTAGTTTTAAAGATTATAACAGTACTGTTAATCGTGTTCTGTAAACTACTTACGGAACGTTCAATACAACCTGTGCTCATGACGTCTCGATGCGAACTGAACAAAGAGTATTATATACATTGGGAACGAACTGAAGTGAGCCGAGTAGTGTAGTAAGACGCTTCGTGTTCGAACCTCGGGACACTTCGAGTCCTTTGACTCGGGCGCAAAAACCGACAACGACTGGAAGTCGCCCGAGGCGAGGCGAGGTTGCACGAGGCGAAGCGAAGTGCCCTTCCACACTATCTTATTCGGCCAACCTCGATCAACTTCGCGAGTAGTGTAGTGCAGGCTTTAACTGAGTCAAACAAAGAGAATTGAACACTATGTGAGTCATGAGTGAACTGATTACAGAATAAATTTCGGATCGGAATTATGATCCACCACCACCAATAATCTTCCAGATCAATAAAAATTTCCTGATTCCCTGCGTCGGTGTTGTCAATTCCCCGAAATTCCCTGCTTCTTTTTGATTCACGGCCGTCTTCAAGTCGTTCCTTGAGAAATATCAATCCCTTATGCAATTTGCCTGTTTTTTCACGTTCCGGAAGCGTACATGTACGCTCAAAAAATGTGGTCAAATTCTGCCGAGAGCGTACATGTACGCACGGGCCGATTTTCGCAAAATGTATGAAAACTGAAAATCTACAAACCGTTTCTTTTTCGCGTATTTTTGCTGTCCATTGGATGCAAATCTTGATTATATGTTAGAAATGAGAAAAGAGGTCGCTGTTTTAAATTCCCCTGTTTTAAAGCCAATTGGCCTCAAAATCAATATCTGGGTATACCTTTGATTGTAAAAGACAAACCCAACGTTAGAATTGAGAAAAAGTGTCCGCCATTTGAATTTCTTTGTTTTAAGTCCAATTGACCTCAATATCGATATCTAAGCATCCCTTTGGGTACAAAGGGCAGATCCAATTTTAGAATTTAAACAACTGGCTGCCATTTTGTACTTATTGTTTTTTGGGCCAAATGACTTCAAAATCGATATCTAGTTCTGCCTTTATCTATAAAAGACAAATCCAATGTTGAATTGAGAAAAGTTACCGCCATTTTGAACTTGTTTGAGGGCCAATTAGCTTTAAAATCGATATTTGGACATGCCTGTGGCGACAACATAAAGTGTGGCATAAAGGCCTACTCTATAAAATAAAAACGATTCTAACGCATAGTTACTACCTGTTAATGGAATCATACCTCACAAACAGAATTTTCCAGGTAAGAGAAGACGGAGAGCTGTCCGTTATTCAAGATATATTAGCAGGAGTTCCACAGGGATCTGTCCTTGGCCCCCTTTTATATACCATTTACACAGCCGACCTCCCAGAAACACAAGGGGTAACTACGGCTACATTTGCTGACGACACTGCAATTCTCGCAAGTAGCAAGGTTCCGATCGCAGCATCGACTGTCTTGCAAAATAGCCTTGATAAGGTAGATAAATGGATCCAAAAATGGAGAATCAAAACCAGCACAACTAAATCCGTACATGTCACGTTTACGCTGAGGAGAGGAAGCTGTGCCTCTGTAAAAATGGGCGACAACGTTCTGCCACAGAGTGACTGTCCGATACCTCGGTATGCATCTGGACAAACGGCTAACCTGGAAAAATCATATCAAATTAAAACGAGACGAGCTGAGCATGCGATTTAGAAATATCTACTGGTTGATGGCACGTAACTCCAAATTGTCAATCGACAACAAACTATTAATATATAAAATGATCTTAAAACCAATATGGATGTTTGGCGCACAGCTGTGGGAGTGGAAGTGCTAGCGAACTCCAATGTAAACATAATATAAAGGCTGCAAAATGGCATCCTAAGAACCATTTCAAATGCACCATGGTTCATCACCAACACAGAGATCCATGAAGCTCTGAGCATAAGAACTGTTAAGGAGGAGTTAAAACTAATAGGGAATAAATATAAAACGCAGCTGGAAAATCACCCAAAAGACTTAGCTACCGCACTAGCAACTATCAGCTACACTAAACGACTGAAACGCCATGATATACAGAGACTTGACTTGACTAGAGGAGCACCTTCGACACGATAAAACCTACAGGGAACAAGTCTGCTTATAGTTTAGGACTGATAGCAGACAAGCACAAAAAAAAATATAGGTTTAGTTTTATTTGTGATCAAATTTATATAGTGATGATATAATATGATGTACTGTCCGCAATGTCTATTTCTGCCGCCAAGCAGCTGTGTTCATGCACTGTTGTGTTTCGGTTTGAAGTACATTGTAGCCAATGTAACTACAAAAACAATTGAAAAATTGATGGAAATGATAAATTTAAATTTTAAGGGTACGTTCTGAATTATCTGTAGGTACGAAGGGATGCCTTAAGTCTCATTTAGACGTATCAATTATTGCATGCAATAATCTTACGCAATTGTTGCTTTAAAAGTCACCCGTCTATGGTTAGGCAATTTCGCCCGCGTTAACGTCACGAAGAAAAGAAGACTCCTTTTAACCCCGAAGGAGTAGGCAGAGGCGCAACTAGTGTACCCACTTTTCGCCGTTATTCCGTCCCATGATGCGATAGGGGGCGAGCCTATTGCCATATCGGGCACTAATATACAAGATACAAAATATGTAAGTATTTTGTATCTGTATTTCAAATACTTGTATTTAGATAAGTCACGTCTCTGTGAACTGTGTACAACTACCTAAGCGCTGCCCAGCCCAACTGAAACCTCCTATCGGTTTCCTTTTCGAATCTACCCAACTGCATTAGTAGCCCGAGATAAGCAACTATTCCTTGACAACTTCGAGAGGTGTACCATCGACGATTACTGGTCCCGGAGCGACGAGGTCATTAAACGTTACCTTCGTTTTGTCCAGCGACTATATAACCCCTAGACTCCTAATAACAGACGATCGGCTTCGGGCAACACATCTGACAAATAGATCCAATGTAGCTTACCGTTCAAAATCTTCAAGTCAGTTGTGACCACAACTGTGAGCTGGAAATACCTCCGTGTTTGAGAATAAATAACTATTGTAATGAACCCGTGCACAATAAAATGGTGTGGTATAAATAGCCATAATTCAAATTTTCAGAAAAATTACATTACATTTCACAGGTAAGGCAATAACGACACATAATCACGTTTTATTTCATATTTTACGGAGTTCATCTTAGACTGGCCATTCGAGTGTTTACGCGCCATCTTGTTATATTTGCATCTCTTTCTGACAAAAGTACTTTTGACATTTTCTATTTCGTTTTGTTTTTTAACATTAAAAGTAAGTGATACACCAAAAGGATTTGTCGATAGTTCTATCGATAAAATTAAAAATAAAAGAAACTATCGCCCGAATACTCAAACGCTACTCAACTAATCAATTTATCTGAGGCCTATTTAATTTTAACAGGCTTCTTATTTTAAATGGTTAGTTCATTAGTAATAGTTAATTCATTTTAAAAATTATTAGGATATATTTTTGACTAACGGTATCAGAAATAAATGTTATTAGGTTAATTTTTTATTTTGTTTGTTGATTATAACGATTGTTTTGAGTTATTCTTTGTGTTATTCCTACGAGTCAGCTCAAATATTCTTGTTAATGTCGATGAGACTTACTAAGCGCCATCTGTCATTCGATAACATAAAGAGTTTCGTTAAAATATTAATATGTTTTATAAATAATAATAATATTACTATAAAACTTTATTACATAAAAGTAATATCGATAAAAAAATCGTGTTTTCATTTAACTCGTCCCATCCCTATGCCTATGTTTCCAATGTTATATAATGCGATAAGGTGTTGGAAGAACCAATCATAATGCAGTACCCCGCTTCCTCAAACCTCAGGTAGTTGACAGAATTAATTTGAAGAGAAATATTGAACATTAGGAGTCTAGGGGTTATATAGTCGCTGGTTTTGTCCAAGTTCATCCGGAGACCAATTCGTTGGGAGGCTTAATTTAGGCTTTTCAACATTTCTTGAACTTCTTGCAGCGATTCTGATATGACTACGCTTAGACTAACATGACAACGATATCATCGGCAAACCTTAGATGCGAGATGTGTTCACCGTTTTTATTGATGCCTCATCCGTTCCAGCTTAAGAGTCTTGAAAACGTCTTCCAATGCATTCGTACACAGTTTAGGGAATATCACAATCTTCATGTGCGTTTTAATAATTTATTATTATAACCGCCCCTTGCATAGAACAGTGTTGTGGTAAAAACAATCAAACTTCCGGCTTTCAGAAATGTGGGATATTCATTGATATTTGTTTTTTATTCATTGAATGACGAGACGAGCATGCCGTTCGCCTGATCGTAAGCGATACGATCACCCATAAACAGTAGCAACACTATCCTGCACCTTGACTTACAAGGTACTGTGTGGCGCTCAATTGCGCTCGTCATCTCGAGACATAAGATGTTATTAGTCTCTTTATGTCCAGTAGTTACACTGGCTACAATGTCCTTCAAATCGAAACAACTACGTATGCACACTGCTGCTTGGCGGTAGAAATAAACTTTTTTTTTAGGAATTAAACATAACATTATTACATATATAAGCTGGATACAATAGGACAATCACAATCCAAAAAACATTGCGGTGGTACCAGAGAACACTATTGGTGGTACCCATCCAGACGTCTGACCACCAATGAATTAATAATTTTCTGTATGCTTCTTTAGTATTTTTAAATATCTTCTTCACGTTTTAAGGCCACATTGTTTCATCCGTGGTCAAATTAAGTTAAGGCTCTTATCACACCGGCGATTTGCACGAGACCGTTAACTGTACTTGACCACGAATGAAACAACACAGGCTTGGTGGGTTGCAGAAAATAACTTTATCTGTGTGTATACTCTGTAAAGTTAATAGTCCCCACATATAAACGCGGTACGCGCGCGATGGGCCAATTGCATTGGCTCTGAAACGGGAAAAGTAAAATGTCAATCCGCAACAAGATTAGGATTAGGATCTTTACGACTTGCATTCGACCTATCGTGACGTACGGATCGCCCGTATTCGCCTATTTACCGCCTGCTTGTTTTCAGCGCATGCAAGTCTTACAAAATTAGTTACTGAATACTAACATGTTTTTATTAGTATTCAGTAACTTATAGTGTGTGTGATTGTTTCATCTAAAAAATATTGCCAAAATTTCAATTGCAATTGCTTGATGCTGTACTTAATAAAAAAAACTGTTGGAACACTGCAAAGCTGTGATCAGCCATTGAATTGAATTCTGGAGCTTCTACAATGGTAACAGAGTATGAAAACACTGAAATTACAATATTGTAGATTTTTTCATTTTAGTAAGCCTGTGTAATTAACCTATAAAAATATACGCATAACTTTAGAAAAACGGCTATTATTGACGAATAAAATTGTTTTAAACGAGTTGGGGGATTTTTTAAAATTTTATTCGCATCACTGCTATGATAGTAACCAAAGAGAATATAACGTTATGGTAACATTTATTTGTCTCTACTTGGCAGCGTTGCCAACTCTACGTCTTTTTACGTAGATCTACGTATTTTACGCTTTTCCTGAAAACCTACGAACTATAGAACGTAGAAGTAAGGAGGACCATCTCAGTACATTAAAAAGTGTCAGTTGAAAGGAAGCAAATTAAGGTGGCACTATAGTAGCAAGTGGAAGAATTTTAAATAGAGCGCCACAAATTGTTACAGAGATACTAAATTAAAATTGCTTCTATATTTTTTTTTTTTATTAACACCAATGAAGTCATTAAAATAACAAAGCTGTATCAACAAAATTTCATAAAAACACGTTCATATCATTTCCACTTCCTACACTAGCGCTATTTCGGTGAGTTTTCGAACTATAATTTACAATAGACACTTTTTCGACTAATCGTCCATACAAGATGGTCCTTCTTACTTCTACCCTCCATACTAAGAACTTCAGTATCAGAATCTGCGTATTTTCTATTAAATACTAGAACTTTTATACAGCTTTTTTATTCTTGTCGATTTTCACGTAACCATGGAATATAAGTACTTAGGTTACTATGCTTGATAACATAATAGAATTTTACATCATTTGATTTATTTATTTTTATGTTTTGGAACATCCTGATACACAGCAATACATTTAATCAACAAGTTAAATGTTATTTTTCATTCTTTTAATGAATATTTTCGACAATACCAAGTATCGATGTGCTGATAAGGAGTCAGATTGCGCCACCAGATGGCCGAGCTTACGACGTGCACTTTCCCTATAGGATAGTTTCTGATGTTTGATTTTGTAAATTATTTGATATGTATCAGAAAATAATACAAAAAGAAACTCTTCTGTGGAATCAGCATCAAAATTGGTTGAAAAATAAGGTAATCATTCATATTTAAAAGATTATTGTGAGCAAAATTGGATACCTATGTGGAGGGGATATCGCGATACATCTTTTGCACGCATGTAGCGATATGGCCGGCCCGGCGACTCTCGGTGACGTCACAGTGTAACATTACTGTTCTTTGAGAACTATCCCTTCAACTTTAACTTCAACAAAACTTTATAACTTACTAATTATTGCCCCAATTTTCATAATTATTTTTCTATTAGATTTTGGTTAGCATACATTTTTGACAAATGTATTTAATAAAAGCAGTCATCTACATATATATTACCCCTCTTTATTGCATATGAAAAAGTACGTATATCTCTTACTAAATCTTCGTAATTTTCTATTCTGGTCTGAGCTTTTTTCAAAATAAGAGTTGGCAACACTGCTCCTTGGTAACAACTAACACGTCACACTTTATGTGACGAAATTCCGCTTTTGATTTTCGAATGATCGCCACTTTGCTCTACCTCAAAGCTCTACCTTATAACCTACGCCGGTCGCATTGCAAGAACTTTAGTTAACTACATAATGGCGGAACAACGTGAAAGAACCTTCATCATGGTTAAGCCTGATGGTGTCCAACGTGGTCTTGTCGGCCAGATTATCGAACGTTTTGAAAAGAAAGGTTTTAAGTTGGTTGGCCTGAAATTCGTTTGGCCATCTGAGGAACTTCTACAGCAACACTACAGTGACTTGGCGTCGCGTCCTTTCTTTCCCGGTCTTGTGAAGTACATGAGTTCTGGACCGGTTGTCCCTATGGTTTGGGAGGGGCTGAATGTAGTGAAGACTGGTCGTCAAATGCTTGGTGCTACGAACCCAGCGGACTCACAGCCCGGAACCATTCGCGGCGATCTCTGCATCCACGTTGGACGTAACATTATTCACGGATCTGACAGTGTAGACTCGGCAAACAAGGAAATCGCACTTTGGTTCACTGAGGAGCTCGTCGGCTGGACACCTGCTGCCGAAAACTGGGTTTACGAGTAATAATTCCATTATAACCTATAAGTTTGCCTATATTGTGTGCAGCTATAAATACTGTGATTTAAAAATAAATTTTCTTAATGTAATGTAGTTTATTTTCTGTTGTAATACTTATCCTAAAATATTCATAAGCCTCGGTACCTAACGCAGAAATTAAGATTTTTGAGAATAGGTACAAAATAGTATATTAGACTTCTTTCTCAATGTACGATGTTACAAATATACTCTGAATGTACATACTAAGTAGGTATATTCGTATTTTCTAAGTGATATTTTAATATCTTCTGTTGCTTATATGTAAAATTACTGGTACTTAAAAAGTAACTAAATAATTTGATACCTTCACTGAATTCTATAAATACCTAGCAAACTCTACTATGAAGGAAGAAGTGGCCCTGGTGTCGTCGGATATTTACTTATTTCAGAATTCAGTGTCATAGTTTGATAATGAATATAACTTGCATTTAACATAGTGGTCTCTTATTTGCACCTAACCTCAGAGTAAAAATGATGTTCGTACATCATGTCTAAATCTACTTATGCATCTATTGACTAGTATAATGAGGTCATTAATAGTATTGATGTATTCTGATATAAGAAAATGTAATAAAAAGCGAAGACCACGCCGCGTCGACAAATGCTTGCGACACATGTGGCAATTTTTTTTACTCATATTTTAATAATTTCACTACAACATATTCTTCAACCCAGAACACAAGGCTCTATTAACCATCTAGATTTGAGCCAACAGCATAAATAGGTTTATTCAAAATCAAACCTCATAGTAAATCCATTATTCGAAATACCTACACCACGCTAAACAATTGTAGCAGATAAAATGTTCGCTTCTTAGATTATGAGTCTAGTTCCAGAAGCCAGTCGCAGTCTTAGCCGGCGCGAGGCCTTGGTCGAAACAAAAAAAGGCCCATTTCCAACAATTTCGTAAATTGCTTCAAATACGTTGGTTAAAAGGGTGGTAGGCTAAATAAGCACATAAGCTGGATATCGCCTGATGTTTCTAGTCCAAGCACGAGACCCCAGGCAGTTGCCCGGATCGCCACCCCTACGGCGGGTACTGCCAGGAGCGTCGTATCAGAGGTATCAATAATACGGGACCTCCGACCCCGAGTGTAATAAAAATATTGTCTCGTATTAAAATTGCGCCTCTGAAGGCTCGCGTCAAATTTTAATACAATATGGCCTGCCCAGATCATGCTACCACATTGTCTAGTTTACATATTGTAATCTATTTATCTTTGAGTTGTCGAAATTATATTTAATTTCTATGGATTTAAGAGAATAAAACAATTAAATTATTCTATATAATTTGCTATATTTATTATAGTCCATACTTAAAAATCCTAATTTATAAAACGCACTCACTCTAATGCAAGTTATTGGATGAGCTGCACTTACTTCAATAAGACATAAATACATATCGTATCGGACAATTAGCAATTTTTTTTACATATAGTATTGCATATTAGTTCTATCTAAAACAAAATGTACATATTTATATTGGTAAGTTCACCCCATCCACTGTCATTGGATATGCTAAAATACTAAATCAAGTTGGCGTCTTTATCTACGCCCTTCTCTTGTATTTACTATTTACATATCGCAAGAAGTCCACGTTATCCTTTTTTCAATGAATAACTCATCACATACTTTTAGATAGCAATCTTGATAAAACAGTCAATAACATTGCGTGGTCAACGCCTCGCAAATAATTTCAATGTTAACCGTTAAGGAGACAGCGATGTTGCGGTTGGCATAAACAAAACAACCAAAACATTATCGTCAATTTACGTCAACGCGGAAGTTATTGGTAATATTATTTTGTCCCTTTATCGTTTTATTACTGCCACAGTCTGACCCTATTAATTCTTGGCTGCGATTTATGATTCATTATACCTTAATGAAAAACGGCATCTTACACTAACTGCACCATTGGTTCTATCAAACATTTTAGTTTTGTGTCAACATAATTCGTAACAATTTATGGTCTACTAAGTTAAATCTGTACAAATAACACACGAGCAACACCTACATTGAGAAATTAACCGTAAAATAAGGATTAATAACCTTATTCAAAACATTTAGATTTGACCCCTAAACTGAAGAAAACAATAATCAAAACAGCTATAAACCTTTAAATAATTCAATTATAATCATGGGGAGTTCTCTTTGCGCGATTAGATCCAAATTACAATTACCAATTACTGCAAAAAATATCGTAATTTACAATACCACATGGCTGCGTTTCTAAGATTTTATAACCTTCCAAATAATCATGAGAACTATTCATAAATGATAATACCCATGTTATTGCTACACCTGTATTAAAATTTTAATATATGTTTACATGGTCATTATGATGTTAAATACGGCAATAGAGGTGTACATTTCCTGGTGAAAATATATACAGCATACGATTTATACCCAACAGGGCACAGTTTGTAAATTGAATATCATAATAATATGAAGCTACATTAATAACAATACATAACAGATTAGTTGCAGGTTAAATAGCAAATACCGCAACATCATTCATTCTAAGTACCTCTGGTTTATTGATAAATTATTGTGCTGCAAGGTTTGACTCAGTCGTTTTTGCTAGGTGGGCATACAACAAAAAATTAAAACATGTCCTAGACTCAAAGAGATTGGTCTCCATGGTGTTCTACTTCGACAGCCGGCTGCGTGTTCTGTTGATGCTCGCTGCTTTGTTGTTGCTGCTGTTGTGTCTGCTGTTGATTTGATTGTTGCTGTTCTATCTGATTTTGCTGCGCTCTTGAGGGTAATGGTGCCGTTTGTCCTTTACAACATAAACACGATTATATTAAGGAACAGTTATGCAGAACAGACCGATAATAACTTATTTCAATCAAAATATATGCATATGAAAAATAATAATACTACGTTCTTTAACATATAAATACATACCATATTTGTCATGTATGCCTCTATGTCGCTTGAGTGCGAATCGATCGGCGAAGGCGGCAGTACAAATGTCGCATTTGAAAGGCTTTTCGCCGGAATGCACTTTGGCATGATTCTTTAGATGTGCTGCTTGACTGAACGCCGATCCACACGTCTCACATCTGGTGACAATTATAATATTCGAATCAAAGTTTTAGATATTTAGGTACAGTAGACAGAAATAAGGAATACGAAGTTAATAAGAATGCAGCATTTTGGGAATTTATTTTCGGATCATAAAATATAATATTAGTATAGATAATAAAAGTAAAATTGAAAAATTATTGACAATACCCGCCACTAGGCATCGGGAAGCAGTTTAAATTTGATCGGTAAATGTACAAACATAGCGCACTAACTGGTATTATAATGTTTTGCCTTGAAGAACTATCGGCAAACCTTGTCGCTCCAGTTCTAGTGCGCACTAAACATAATTATAGCACGTTATTACTTACTTGTACGGTTTCTCGCCGGTGTGAATCCGCCGGTGGTTCCACAATGTCGCGTGTCTCGCAAAGCCTTTATCGCACACCTGCGCATAAACCATGTAAACTTTTAAAAGTGAAACACGTGGGTACAGCTACTTATCCAACTACCAATTGACTGTAGATATTAATCCTACTTTATAAATAAAAATTCATGTTAGAGGCACATTGAGCATTCCGTTGTTCATGTTATGTACAAAAGTGACTATTTCTGTATTATTACTTTTTACAGCCCAGGCATTTCAATTGGTGTGGGACTATACTGCGCTCTAAAGATGGACTTGGCCTTTATTCCGACAAAATATACTCACGAGGCACAGCTAAGACCAAAATCTATATTATGTATAAAACTATCCATACAAACATAGGGTGCGTTCCACTAAGCGTTCACAACGCCCAAAATACTCTTTTGGCCGTTCCACATGGCGACTACGATCGTTGTGGTCGCGGCGAAAACGTCATTAATGACGTCATAACTCAAGCTCACGAGAAGCCCACAACGACCCATCTCTGGAGGTGGGTCGAAGTGAGCGTTGAGAAAAATAGCAAAGTTGTCAAAACTAAAAGGTCGAAGTTTTCTATTTTCACGATTATAATTTTCTAAAATTGTATTCCATTCTTCATCTGAACTGGATGAACTAGTACTTTCGACAGTATTATTGCTTGCACGCATCATCAAATAACCTAGTGTTGTCGCTAAAGACATTTTGAATCTATTTGAATGTAAAATAATTGAACACTTAATTGAAATTACATATAAAAATTGAATTATATATTTATTTTTCGACATAAACCAACTTCACTTATAATTATTAAAATTTACACTTAAAACTCATTAAAACTTAATAATGGTAGCCTAACCTATTAAAGTTATTGCTTTATTTTTTCTAGCGCGCCATTTGTATTATTTCCTCAACGCCCAAAACGCTCCACAATCCATTCCACTTGGGTTTACGATAACAACGCTCAGGACCTTCTCAGGACTTAGTGGAACGGGAAAACTCGTGGTCGTGAGCGTGATCGTCGTGAGTGCTTAGTGGAACGTAGCCATTCTGACATACAAGTGACACACAACATATTTTCTAAAAAATATTTAATCGGGGACACAAACAAAACCCAGTCCAACGCCTCTTCGCCTTGTTTAATCTCTATTCCTTTCCGTATCCTTGTTTTTTGATGCAAAATGCATTTGCTTTTTTTTTTAAAGTGCACATCGCGTCTTAACGGGTTTAAACTTTGTATTATACAATAAGATGCCCCATACCATATAAACCATAAAAACCACCTGCACGACATTGCTTAAGATGGCGACAACGGGACAAGGGTTGCTACCCTACAAACTTGGATTTTACTTTACAATAAGCCCTCCTTGACATCTAAAAAATAAAATTGCGTCTGACAAATGCAACCCCAAATGTAACAGTTCAATGGCGTTTTGAATTGCTATTAAATAACCGGAATTATCTTTTTGTACACCTGTTGCAAAAATCATTAACCTGTCGAGCCCGGACCGGCCTGACAGCTGTCAAACTCGATATGTGTGCGTGTTGACGCGCCTTATGTGTGTGCGTGTAGGTCGATTTTCGCGTGTTGACAGACACGCGAAAAATTGCGCTTGGGCCAGTGTGGCCAGCGCTCCGGGCTCGACAGGTTAAGCTTAATGACTGGTAAGAAAAAAAATGGGTTTCATAATCTCTAACTCATTCTTTCGTTCTAAATTGCGCACCCTATCTCGCCCTTAGTGAAACGTCTACACAAAATACGGCTTGCGATTGCCTACGGGAGACTTAAGATAGCATCATTGTTTCTGCCGAGATTGTCATGTTATCATAGTGTCTATGGGCGGTGGGACATACAGGGTGTCTCAAAAGAAAGTTCACATTTGTTTTGGTTATTGCGTGAACGCAACTATTTTGAGGGGCGCGGGAGGAGTGATTGACACTGACTAGCGCGTAGAAAATTCTGCATTCGACATATTCGTCACTTGAATGATGCGCCAACCACTCGACGCATTGCAAGATGGGTCAAGAAGTTTGAAGAGACCAGTTAAACATTGAAAAAACGAAAATCCGGGCGTCCAAGATCTTCGATAAGAATCTTGGACGCCCGGCAGAATTTTCTACGCGCTACAGTCGCCAATTTACCGTTTTTATAAAACTCGCGTACGCACAATGCACGGTCCGCTCCCGAGAAACGCTCCATAGCGATTAAATTCCCAAGAGCCAGGCTATCGATTGACACTCCTCCTGCGCCCCTCAAAATAGTTGCGTTCACGCAATAACCAAAACAATGTGAACTTTCTTTTAAGACAATATTTCAGATCAGGTGAACCACTTATCTGCTCTCTTAACACTCAACTATTAAGTAGTGGTTTGATAAAAAAATACACAATTACAAAGAATTATATGAATATGCTCACCTCACAAACATAAGGTTTTTCACCAGAATGAGTTCTTTCGTGATTTTTCAGATGCGGTGATTGCGAGAACTGCATCCCACATGTGGAACATCTGATCAAAGATAGTGTGTCATTATAACAATATATAATTTAAATTATTTTACCAATAATGAACATGGAACGGAATGGATGGAATGGAATGTATTGAACATGGAGTCTTCCTAATTATTGAAAAAATATAATGTATCTAAAGAGGTAAAAGTTACAACTAATAGGGCCTGTATATGGGTACAAAGTATGAATTAAAATGTATTATATTCTATTTTATTTGTCCAGTAGCAAATAACAATTATTGTGAACATAAAACTATTTAAAATGGTGATTTTCGATAGTTATATGTTCAAAAGATGGCGCCCCTGTGCACACGATGCAAGTGATAACACTGTCAGAAAAAAATTTCCAATAAAAACTCTCAACACAATCACACTAACCAACAAGTATGATCACTTAGTCCAATTGTTTCCCTGTGACTATTTAAGAGGCTTTTTTATGGTTATAACAAACCAACCACCCACCATTATCAAAATGAAAAAAGGGTTTGGAATAAACCTATGCATGTATCTATGAACTATGAAGATATGCACCACAATTAAGAAGATTGCATCCAGAAATTATTGTATTGTATAATTGTAAGTATTGTATAGCTTTACCTTGTTATTGTTCACAAAACATAAAAAAAACTGAATTTATTTATTAAACTCTGACTGCCTCGGTGGCGTAGTTGTACTATGGTATGACTGCAATGCTGAGGTCTCGGGTTCGATTCCCGGGTCGGGCAAAGTCATATTGAGTTTTTCTATTCAGTATCAGCTCGGAGTCTGGAATTTGTGCCCGATATGGCGATAGGCTCGCCCCCTATCACATCATGGGACGGAATAACGGCGAAAAGTGGGTGCACTAGTTGCGCCTCTGCCTACCCCTTCGGGGATAACAGGCGTGAGTGTATATGTATATGTTATTTATTAAATAAATAAGTGTGCTATTATAATTTATAATCTTCCGACTGCCTCGGTGGCGTAGTTGTATTAAGGTACGACTGCAATGCTGAGGTCTATGGTTCGAGCCCTAGGTCGGGCGATAGAAGTGATATTGGATTTTTCTATTCAGCCTGGAGTCTGGAATTAGTGCACAATATGGCGATAGCCTCGCCCCCTATCACATTATGAGATAGAATATGCACGACGAAAAGTGGGCACGTTAGTTGCTCCTTTAGCTGCCCCTTCAGGGATAAAGGGCGTAAGTTGTGTGTGCGTGTGTGTTAAAATCTTCTATTGGACAATCCAAATCAGATTTCCTTCATGACATTTGCAGGATAATATTTATTTAAATGAGTAATTGATAGCTAAACCTTACTTCATTGGAAGAAGTGTTAACTTTTTTACATTGTCCACTTAGTTAATTACTGTAATGCAATGTGTGTTTTTGTTTTTCGATTTAGTGTAACAATTGTTTGTAAACCCATTCAAATATAAAGAAATAAAGATGTAATCATATTTACCTGTAAGGTTTTTCCCCAGTGTGAATTCTAGAATGATTTTTAAGGTATACAGCTTTTGCAAAAGCAATACCACATATTCCACATTTGAAATTCTTCTCACCAGAATGTAACTTTTTATGTGACCACAGTGAAGAGTATCTAGAGAAGGAACCTCCACATATGTTACAATGGAAAGGTTTATCAGAATTTGATTGATTTAGCTTATTCTTATTTCCACCTACAAATATTATGCCAGATCCATTACAATTTTGGCATTTCGTTACAGAAGCCAAATTTCTTTTTTTTACAGGATGATGCCCAGGCACTGCAACATAAAAACAAATAGTCATAATTAATTTACTTGTTCTTTTTTATAATAATAAATTAATATAACGTCCACCTAGCTTATAAACATTTTAATCTATATAGCAGAGTGTGTGCATTGTATAGACAACGCACACACTCTGCTGGTTTATTTAGTTCACAATATCACTTTTAAATGTTATGCATTCCTATTCCGTTACAATTATAATGTTTCTTTTGAGTTAACTTGCTGATACATAGCCTATATAAGTACTCACAAGGCTTTGGCTGTTGCTGTGCTTGTTGTGTCGTCTGCGTGTTGGCGAGCGGGTCCGTCGACGGCTGCACCGCGTTCACGCCGCTCACCTCAAACTTTACATTCTCCTCTGCCACGAATATTTGCGTCGCGTTCACTTGTAAAAACAAATACTTTATGAAACAAAAGTTGTTGAATGAGAAAACTATTAGCAAAGGTTTTTTTACAACTTGCCTTAACCCTTCAAGCCCCGCTTATATATATAGATGTATGAGAAATCCCTATATATATATATATATGGACACCGGTGTCCGTCGCGGGGCTTGAGGAGTCAAATTATCACAGCAATATGCATAATTTTCATTTTACTACTACTTACTTTCACAATATATTTTTATAAACATATTACATAATACCTACATTGATTACTCCTCTGATGATCTACAGAGTCTTGTGCGATGCAGTTTTCACATCTTATTAACTTAGGCCCTTTTCTTTTGGGGTTATTTGTTATCGGGCCTCCACAGGTTATACACTTCTGGACTTTATCAATTATTACTGGTTTACCTACAAAACAAAAATTATTTTACTTATTAGTGGTATACTATTTTTGTTTTGTTATTGCAACGAACGACGAGATGAGCATGCCGTTTGCCTGATGGTAAGTGATACGACCATCCACAAACAGTAGCAACACCATCCAGCAACTCGAGTTACAAAGTACTATGTGGCATTCCACTGTGCTAGTCATCCCGAGACATAAGATGTTAAGTCTCTGTATGTCCAGTAGTTACACTGGCAGAAATGTCCTTCAAACCAAAACACAACAGTGCATGCACACTGATGCTTGGTGCTAGAAATAGAAATTGCGGTCCATCTGGGTGGGTAGAGGGACTCTCACATATGAGAGACCTACCACCAAAATTGCATAATATACATTACATAATAAATATTTATTACCTTACACACATATATAGCACTAGTATTTCTCGCGGTAATATATTGAGATAAAATTATTTTCCCGGGATAAAAAGTAGCCTATTGCACTCAGGAGTAATGTAGCTTCCTATTAGTTAATTAATTTTCAAAATCGGTTCAGTAGTTCCTGAGATTAGCGCGTTTAACCAAACTCTTCAGCTTTATAATTTTAATTAGTATAGATTACAGCTTTTCCCCATTTCAGGGATGGGTAGACATGTCACACACATATTTTGCCAGCTATGTTAGGTCCCGTTGTATAGACAGCAAACCTATTGCCACAATACAGGCATAGCCTAGTGTGAACATCATTAACTCTTATAAGATTTGTAATTTATGGAAAATTAATTTATTTCTATTTCTATTTACTGGGCACAATTCCAGATACCCAGCTAATACTAAACAGAAAACTATGTTGCCCAACCTGGTATTGTTGCAACATTTTTACATGTGAAACAAATATGATTATGATTTGTTTCAAACAATATGATTTTTATCAAATAACAGCTTACATAATGTGTATGCCTAGCTTGATTTTATCAGTGTTATTTTCACAGATGTATCTATCCAATTCCAATATCTAAATGCCACTTATGGTCACTATATGTATAGTAAATTAATGGTTTGAAACATACTGTAATGGTAACCATACTTACTATCTTGTATATGTACATGATGTTGTTGTTGCTCGTTGGGGTCTGATGAAAGGATTTGAATATGTGGAGGCATTGCTTCATTCCCTGTGCTCACACCTGTTGCTACAACTGTTATGTTGCTATCTGTCAACATCCAAATGACAATATTATTAACATAATCACTAAAATACTTACAATGTAAAAACTATTACAACAAAATTGTAACTTGAAACATAAATTATCATTATTCGCTTTAGCGGTTTTTAACTCATTTATACCAATTATCATGTCACCCAGCTATTTCAACTAAAGTAGAGACTTGTTTATATGGACCTCTGTCACAAAAATTTGCAATTATGCTGACTGCTAACTGTGAGAAAAATATATTTCAAGTCTAGAAGACTTCATTAGTTGATTAAAGTTTCTCATCCAGTATATTCTTGAAAAGATCTATGAAGGAGCTATTTGTGGGAGATGTGGATAGGTTGATTTCCTATATACTGAAAAAAGGACTGATGAATCAATGGAGATCTGAAACCACTGGGTCTAGCAATATTACATTTTGCACTAAGATTCGATAAATAAAATAAGAGAACACTTAGGAGTGAATTTGGGATGAAACAAACCTTAAAATAATTAAAATTCTGTTACGAATAGGTAGCTACTCCACCTTATATTACACATGAATCCCATAGACTACATTCCATCCTGGGAATGGGTGTTAACAAAGGCAGAGCTGTGCGCAAAAGCTAATTAATAATAATTAATATGAACAAAATTCACTTTTCTTCTTATATTCATTTACCAATATGTCTTAACCTCTCGAGCCCCGACCGGCCCAATCGGGCCGGTCTGACAGCTTGTCAAACTCGATATGTGTGCGTGTTGACGCGCCTTATGTGTGTGCGTGTAGGTCGATTTTCGCGTGTTGACAGACACGCGAAAAATTGCGCTTGCGCCAGTGTGGCCAGCGCTATGTACGCAAGAGGTTAAAACAATTAGTCCAGTTAATCAAGTCTCCGTTATGTTCTCTTTTCATCTCATTTAGAAAAATGGTGCATTGACAACTGAATCAAATAATTTTTATAAAAATATTTACCAGCATCCTGTGCGTGTATTCTTTTATGTGCATTCAAGAGAGTAAGGTGACCAAACATGAGCCCACAGACGTCACATTTGAAACTTATGTTAGATATAGCATTTTGTATTCCATTTGGTGCAATCTGCATTTGATTGACAAGGGCATAATTGTAGGAAAATGGTTGGGCAATGTAACATGTCTTGTCATCACTGGTGGTCAACTGTGTGATGTTGACACCCCCAGTCACTGCACCAGCACCACTTGTACTTCCTGTGCCAATCTTGCCAATCATATTGACATTGGTGGTGTAACAAAATGTAGGAAATTCCTGAAAATTTAAAATACTTTGAACTGAGCCATGCTGAACAGAAGTTTCTAAACGTTTTTGGGGGACTAATAAATTGCAAGTAATTTCATATGGGTCACAAAAAATTTTCGTTACCTGTTGTTGGGTTTGTTGAGTTTGTTGCGCATTTTTCTGCTGAACGTTTTCTATATTTTTGCCCTGCGATTTTTGCGTGGGGTGCTCTTGATACTGTAGAGTCGGCACCGTCCCCGCTTGAACTGTATTCGTAGTGAACATGTTGCAGTTTGTGTCACTGCTTCATCACACTTCTCATTCAACGACACATTGCATACATCTACAATAAAACAATATGAAACTTATCAACATCGGTATATCAAACATTGTTGTTAGACTGCGATTTGCACTTCAAAAGCGCGCTAATTGTACGAGAAAGAGAAACTCCGAAAACATAAAGTGCGAAGGTAACGGGGGATATTTCTTATCACCCTACTCTACTCGTAAAAAGATCAGTCGAGGAAAACAGTACCTATCTACCGAGGAGTCGATATGTGCAAGAAAAGGATGACGGAATACTCGTACGCGCTTCCAGTAAACGGACGCCATTATACTCGCACCAAACGCTGGGATAAAATTGTTTAAATAAAAACAGCACTTCATGTCTATTTCCGGGACTTACCATAATAAAATATTATTACTACAGGTACAATTTTATACTAAAAACTAATAGAAATACAAAATCAAAGGAATAAGAATATTTTATTTCTATCTCACTTTCTTCACTAATTTTCCATCTCACAAAAGAAATGAAATGGCGATACAGAATAAAATGGCGGGACAAGACAATGTTGCCATTTGGTAAAAAATATATCCTTCTGTGTGAATGACATTATCAGTGCACTTGAATGAAAATAAAACATGAATGTATTTTCACATTTTCACTTGAAGTAAAGGATTTTTTTTATTTTTGTAATGGGAACATGTTTTGTCTAGTAACAAAACACTGATATTTTCAAATCAAAGGACAATGGCGAAATCGTATTTATAAACAAATTGTGCGTTTGGAAATTCCATACATAGTAAGCTCAATATAATTATTATGTATGATTTTTCAGCATACCAATTTTAGTTGTATAAGTGTGTATAACTTGCATAAATTAAAAAGAAACTTAATTGACTTTTCTTCAGGGATGCCAGATAGTGCCTCAGTAATACTGGTGCAAAGGTCACTGAAAGTTGGTATTTGACCGATTTTGACCAAAAAAATGGTACATGCTATAAAATATAAAAATTCTGTAGGTATACAATAGGGTAGTTTCCTATGTTTGATTTTGTACATTATTTTATATGTAACAGAAAATAATACGAAAATTAAACTTTTCTGTAAAATCAGAATCAAAATTTGTTGACGACTAAAGCAGATATTCATATTTGAAATATTGTTGTGAGCAAAAGTGGGGACGTAGTGGGGGGTCATCTGTTTCGCATCCACTCAGCATTATGGCTGACGATACTCAGTGACGTCACATTCTGCTGTGTCCGTTATGGGACAGATGCCCCTTCCACCAAACTTCAAAGCTTTATAACTTTGACTTTTCAGTCAACATTTTACCCAAGGCCTTCTTGTTACACGTTTTTAATCTCAATTCCTTTTTATTTTACAAGTATTCATACCAAAACGAGTGAAAACGTGTGTTCTCCGCAAAATCTTGCGTATGACTGAAGGTGATTTTGAGTGATTGTGTAATGTCGTTTTGTTTTCATTATTCACGCGTCAATCATGAGTTATGGAATTGAATGCCGGTTCTGTGAGCGTGTAATGTACGCTATACGATGAGGCGACTTTAGGCTACTTCACAATGAATTTTCGGCGACTTCAACCGTCAAACATCTGGTAACACTGGTAGCGCTGCGTGTGCAGTGTGTGGCGTGCAGTGCTGCCAGATTAGGCGACTTTTCGCCATTTAGGCTATCTTGAAGAGTGTCGGGGCGACCAAAATTGGGAATGGCGACTGGTCGCCGTTTAGGCTACGCGAATGGTGATTAGTCGCCAATTTAGGCTACTTCGGAAAGTTCGTATTTTATGCATTGTTTTTGTCGAATTTGAGGATATTTAAGATCCCCCTTACACACAATTATTGAAAACTAGGGACCTTTTTTTTTTTTGCTCTCCGCGTCCCCACACATGTGGGCGACTTTAGGCTACTTCGAATTTTCTCGACTTTAGGCGACTTCAACCGTCAAACATCTGGCAACACTGGTGGCGTGCACAGTGGCGTGGGACTTCTTTCGTGAGACAGAGTTTACGAAAGGTGTCCACTTTTTGTATGGGTACTGGGCCTCAAAGGAGATGTCAGCTTTTTGTATGGATTCTGGGCCTCAAAATCTAACCAGACTCAAACTGTAGCGATATTAAAGGGGAAAATATGGATGTTGGATGAATTAAAAAAATATTTTTAAATACCTCCATTTATAACTAACTTTTTTAAATGTCCTTTATATAATCCTTATTGCGTCATTAAAGGATATGTCCAAAATGTTAGTCTAAGATTTTTTTTGTCCCTGACTAAACTCTTGTTAGCCTGACGAGGGTCGGCTTATACAAGAACACCGGTCTTGTGGGTGAGCGCAGAAGGCGCTCGCAACCCTTAAATTTAAGCGACCACGCTGAGGGCGACCCACTAATGGGTCACGACCTCGGCTCAGGGCGGCCACTGAGAGGATAAGACATCAGCGTTTGGGGAAATATGGTTTGAAACCTAATCCTATTTTACGTGTTGATTGTAGTCTTCGGCACGCGGGCCGGAATTGCTACGAGAGGGCAGGGTTATGGGGAGCGCGACGAGGTCCTCGACGGCGAGGACGGTACAGCGGTCTTGTGGAGTGATACCAAAATCGTGCCTTATGTCGCGGCACGAAACTCTAGCGCTGAGCGAAACGTGGAGGGGATAGCTGCGCATGGGTACCGTCGCGCACGCAATACAAATTAGTAATTTAATTGCTTAATTAAAAACAGCAAAATAATGTTTTAATGTAAAGTCAAATAGTAAGTCTAGCGGTGAACAAAATGTGGAACTTAACTGCGTATGGGTACTGTCACGCACGCAAATATTACTTAAGTAATATTACTTCATGTTACCTACAATATAATTTTTAACAAGTTTATGGGGAGTAGAAAAATAAATACACTATCGGATTTGTAAATTTTTATATTAAATACCAAATAATAATAATTTTTATATTAAGTCCGAATTACATAAGAACCTACTGAAGTTTCTTCTCAGGATAGAAGAAACCTGCGAGTTCGGCAGGGTGTGGACATCAGACACCGCATTCTCCTTTCCGATATCTAGTCCGAATCAGACAATGGTCTTACACCTTCAATAGTATCCCAACAGGGCCTTTTGCTTACTGAGGGCCCCGGCTCAGGGCTGCTTCGGTCGTCGGCACTAACAGCGTCATCGTCATCAGACTCACCAAGGCTATCCTCTGAACTGTCACCATCAACGCGAATGATGAATTCTTCTGTAACCAAATCCACGACATGGTCACTCTTGACATATTGCTCTTCTATGTCTTTTACCTTTTGGCATAACTTTCCCCAATCCCAAGCACCCATCAGCAAAACTTTTTCTTGAATTAGTTCTATACATTTAGCAACACTCCACTTCACATTTTTACTGCCTACATATTGCTTTATGTCAGACCATGCCATTTCGATTGGATTTAGATCTGGGTGGTATGGTGGCAGTCTTAGCACTTGATGTCCTTGCTCTGCTAGTATCCTGTCAATTGAAAATGTTTTAAATCTATCTTTGTTAGCCCGTATTAAATTGTATAGTTGAGGTTTTAGTAGAGTTTCCTCATATTGTATGCCCTTTTCAGTAAGCCAACCCTGCATGTCAGCTTTTTTGGAATTAGAAGTGGGTGCAAGGTCCCATTGCTTATTATGGTATGATGCGTTGTCGACTACCACGACAGAATTAGGCGGTAAGTTCGGCAATAACTGTGTCCTCAGCCATTTTTCGTAGTTGTCGTAGTTCATATTGTCGTGGTAGTCGCCTGATTTCGCACCAGCTTTAAAAGTTAACAGTGCGTTCGGTATGAACCCAGCCTCTGATCCTGCGTGGACAATGACCACCCGCTGTCCTTTGGAGATAGGTTTTTTGAGACCTTTTGTAGTACCATCGGTCCAGGCTTTTGGAGCAGAGTGCGATGAATCTACGTAAGATTCATCTGTATATACGATGGGCCTTCCCTCTTGGCGATATTGTTTTATTTTGCGTAAGTATTCGATACGTAGTAAACGTATATTTGAACTTTCAATCAGTACTTTTCGATTGTTTTCAGTATTTTTCCACCGAAACCCTAAACTCTTAATTATTCGTCGAAGACTTCGGTCTGAGCCTTTGAAATTTATATCTTCCTCTAGCTTCTTTCTCAACTTTCCGACGGTGGGAAGTTCATTATTTGTCCTATGAAAGTTATGTATGCACCTCTTTATTACTCCTTGATCAAAGTTATCAATATCTGTGACCGGTTTTGATCTGGAGCGTTTTTTGCCTGGTGTTCTAAATACTGATAATAAGTCGGAATTATTGGCTTCAGTGGAGATTTTCCTTACCGTTGCTATGGACGTCTTTGTAGATTCAGCTGTCCTTTTCTGAATTTTCTGTAAGTCACTAATTATACTATTTAATTTTATATTTCCCGCCTGAATAACTTCTGCAGTTTGTTTTATTTCACTTATATCTACAGTGCTGCGGTCAGAATCGAGTAAAATACTCGCAGCTTCGCCAATTTCACTTTGAATTTGTTTCAGGGAATTAATGAAATCATTCGATTCCCTTTTCAGAAAACAATGCACGTCAAACACCATTTTCCGTGCCTGTCTTTTCAAAACAGTATTCCTTCTCGGCCTCGGCATTTTCACTGTTTAAAAACTGTTCAAACTTAATCAAACAGTGAATAAACTAACAAACACAACAAACAAATCAACAAAACAAACTTAACAAAAAACAACAACAAAAATTAACGATGACAACAAAACAATTCAGAACGCGACTGTACACTGGAAGTGCGCGGAGCGTCGTATCGGCACGGGGGACGGAGTACGACTGGAGAGCCAATCGGCGCAACGCACGCTCGCCCTTCACCCCTGTACCCCGCCAAGACACCTTATTTTTTACTTCTGCGCAATAACGGTCAGCGCTAGAGTTTCGTGCCGCGACTTATAATGCTCTTTGATCGTGCCTATAATTCTAACCAAGACAGTTATATTTGGAGAGGAATAAATCGTTTAATTTTAAAGACTTCTGATTTGAGATTTTTTATTATGCATAAAAATTTCACTTAATATTTTGAATTACAAATGGAGGGGTTTAAAAATATTTTTTATGCAGCAAACAGCTATATTTTTGCCCCTATAATAGCTAGGTATTCAGTTTGAGCCTGTTTAGATTTCGAGAACCAGCACCCATACAAAAAGCGGACATGCCTCTTCAATATAGTCCATTTTATCAACAGTACATAATATGTTAGTCTAAGACAGTACCTATTTTAGGCAATGTGACCTTGGTCCTTTTTTCTGGTGGTTGGTAAATAAATAATAATAATAATTAGAAACAGATTTCATTTGTTTAATACGTCACAATAACTTAGGTACATTTTTTATCACAAAATCGTCGCTGCAAAAAATATATTTTATGTAATAAGTGCTTATACACACACATACCTATACATTCACATTCTTTATCCCACGTGTCAGCCATGAGTGTTTATGTACGAAAATAAATTCTTATAGTAGAAAAAAGCGGCGATAGCCTAATTGCGAGTCGAACGGACTGCTGAAACGAATGTCCGCAGGTTCAAAAACCAAGGGCACACAACTCTGACTTTTCTAAAAAAATTATGTGTGTATTCTTTGTGAATGATTGCTCGCTTAACGGTGACAGAAGTGATCATGAGGAAACCTGCATACCTGAAAAGTTCTCTGAATTTCGAAGGTATGTGAAATCTGTCAATCTGCACTAGGCCAGCGTGGTGGACTAAGGCCTTAACGCTCTCAGTTGTAGAGGAGGTCCATGCTCAGCAGTGTGCAGTATACATACATATAATACAAAGCTGGTATGGTATGTCTATGTTATAGTAAAATGTATCTCCTATGTATATGTATAGTATAGATGTACAGTACCTACACATATGAGTCTTTTGCAACGACGATTTACAATATTATTATATTAACTTATTGAGGTAAATTTAAAAAGGTACTTACTTAAAATATTTACTTATCTAGAATTGAAATTTGTAACTACAATTTAAAATATTTACCTATATATAAACTTATCTTACTTATACAATACTACAATATTTACCTATCCTAAACACAGGCCAGCCCAAACTTTGATTCGTTCTAGATTCGAATCCCAAATTACGCAACGCTATGTCAGTTCTTTTCAAAGTGTATAATATTTCCTACTTCTGACATAAACTGCTCGAGATTGAAAAAAAAAGAAACTTTTTCAGGTCTAATTTTCATTTCAGTGATTTAGCATTTTCGCACATCGCAAATTTCGCTCTTCCCTGGGACTGCCGCTGCCCAGAGGGGAATGTATTGTCGTCAGCGAGGGAGCCAGTATATACTTACTTAGATTTGTACTAAATTCTAATCTAGCTTTAATTTTTTTGAAGTCGTTTCTTGTGTGGGTACGTAGTGACAAGTTGATTGATGATCAACAAAATATTTGTAAACAATAGGCGGGTTACTCTGTTGATTTTTCTCTATGTCATCGATTATATTCGAAAGTCGATGATACCAATTTTTACAAGTGTCTTCCTTAACCTTTTCTAAAAGATTATGGCCGGGACACCAAAAATTGCTAATTTTTCCTTTAGACAAACATTTGTTTAGTTTTCTTAACATGTGTAACACAAGAAAAGACAAAGAATTGTGCTTCCAAAATTCATTATTCTGTTCTGCAGTTTCCCACAAGAACAGTGTTTTTATGTAATAGCTTGCTAATTTTTTAAAACCCTGGACATCACGCAATAATTTAAGCATTTTTAGGGCACTTTTTAAATTATTTCTATTGTTTATATAATAGCGTTCTTGAAAAGGAAAAGCTAATCTCCAGCTTATGTCGTTTCCATTAGGTTTAGGCACTACAAAGTATTTATCAAATTTAGTGAGTTCAATTTTGGAAAATTCAACCTTTGAAAACATGGGTTTTTGTGGTAATTTAAATTCTAATGTAGGGACAAGGTCAATATCTATTGTCTTGCCATTTTCAGTCAAACTTAAAGTGTTTGCAGGGCCCTGAATTTTTGCGGAAATTTCATAGTATTTACCGCACAAACATATTATATGCTTTCCATCTTTCATCGGAATAGTACTGATTGCAGCATCGACAACTTTTTGCATCCAAGACCTGAATCTCATTACAGACAAACGATGATTTTGATCACACCACAATTCAGTATCTTTAAATCCTTTGACTTCTGTTGTAGGTTTCTTCAAAAGTCTTCGAAATTCTGAAGGCATTACTATACTGGTATAACCATCTTGGCTTTCTCTAGCATCTAGTACTATTTTCTTGTAATTGATAGGTATTTTAAAAACAATATTTATATCGTATTCCGTTGGCTCGCCTACCCTTAGACCCTCGAAATAACTACCTAAGTATTCTAACCGAGGAGACATACTGCAAAATAAGCTGTCATATGATTTCATTTTGTCTATAAGTAATTCAAGAACTTGTTCTAGTACGGCATTGTTTATTTTTCTGTCGTTAGGTTGAATTTTAACATATCTTCGATTTATGTCTTGAAAAACTTCTTCTAATGTAGCCATTCTGGAACACTTGTTTTTCATTTTCAGGCTACTGAAACAATGTAAATAAATAGGTATATAATGAAATGTAATCAATATTATTTTCACAAGTAATTTTAACGGAATCATAAGTAGGTATGAAACACAGTGGAGTGTTGTTTGCGTTGTTTCTGTGTTTACTTTTAAGTTTTAACAAACATATGCAATCTTTCGCATTTAACGTAGCGTAATTCTCCTAGCCAGTTTCGGCCACGGCGGCCAATCTCAATGGAAATCAGACAGGTACGCAGGAAATATTATAGCGCTTAGTGTGTGCGCAATACAGGTGCAGTCGCTATTCCTTCACTCTCATACTCCGGTGAGACGGCAATCTGACATGACCGGAAGGGATGAGGCGCAGGACCAACGGCTTTACGTGCTTTCTGAGGCACGAGGTATCACACCGCCAACTCCCTGACTTCGAGCGAGGACTGAGTAATTTTTAAGATTGAAAAACCCAGTCACAACGTTTTTAGCTCGACCCGAGATTCGAACCCAGAACTTCAGCGCGCAAATCGTGCTGTGATTCCGCAGAACGCGGCAGACGGCAACAGCACGTGCCGCGACGACAGACGGCACTACTATGCACTTGCACTATTAAATTATATGAGACTAATTCCGCACACGACAGCAAAAATGACGCGCGGCAAGCGACGTCCTGCCGGTCGTCATTTGCCGTCGTGTGCGGAATTGGTCTCTAAATAAGTACGAATGATACGGTCACTGGACTTAGTATTATGCACCGAATACCGATTGATCGGCATGGTTTTAAATAAGTAAGTAAATCTTGGCTATTTTAAGGAAAAAATATATTCATTCTTGGCAAATAAAATATTCACATTATTATTCTGTATTTCTTATGTTTAGGGTCGATAGAGTTGGTGAGCATAACCGTAGTAAGGAGTTCATTTATTATGAATAATTTGTAACTTTACCTTATGAGGACAAACTTATATCTCAAATTGAAACTGCAACAAAGAATCAATAACCACACTCAAGATTCACAATCATCACAATTGCTAACACAGTCAATAGACTGCCTAATATTGCACTGCACAAAATTACGTTTAGTATATTTTGTAATGTATAATTATATAATAGATTATAATCTGAAAGTATTATTTTCTTCAAATGTATGTTCGGTTGTAGTTCCAAGTAGACCGAGTATACACTAAACTACAATTCTACCAGGTTCGAATACCATATACTATCGGAGTTGTTCAAGAGTCCGCGTCGGAGCACATAATAAACGTTATAATATCTAAATACACAGTTATAAACTCTAGAGCTGACTCTGTTAGTGATATAGGGGGATTACCAGTTAGTTTCAGTACCACGTGTTTCTGAAACCGGGAAATACCCTCCACTAAAGTCTGCATCAAGCTGGGTTGCCATCATTCCGGTGCAATTATTTCAAATAATATAAGAGCTCCTGTACACACTGGACAATATAAATGTTGCAACGGTTGTCGCAAATACGTAGAAAGGGGTTGGGGGGCGGGGGGGAATAGCTATTTGAGTGTGAGGAAACTGACGGTTCACACGATAGCAAGAGTTGGCATACATAATAATTAGGTATATATTCAATCACATGATGGCCAACGTAAAGAGAAGCCTTAATACTTGTGGATATAACCTAAGTGCATATTGATTATTGCCAGTCAATAAGGGGTGGATGTATGAAAAAATAATAAAAAAATTATGGATGTTTGTGATATGCCATACTAGCTTTTGCTCGCAGCTCCGCCCGCGTGAAATAGTTTTTACGGAATAAAGAGTAGCCTATGCCCTCCCCAGCTGGGTCTCAAATTATTTCCATAATAAATTTCATCGAAATGCGTTCAGCATTTTCGGAGATCTGCGGTAACTAACAAACAGAAAACAGACAGAAAAGAAATTTAAAAAAATCGGTGATTTGTGTTATATATTATATTACTCTTCTTTAGTAGTTTCCTAACTTTTTTCTATTTCTCTTCCAATGTTTAGACACATCGGATTCTGCTGCTTTCTTATATTTTTATTGTATAGATTGGATTAATTCTAGAATAGATTTCAATAAACGTATCAAATTAAACATATCAGCTCTAGAAACTTACCCGCAGTGTTGCTCGGGGAAGCCCCTGGAAACAGTAATACCTACCTTTATTTACCGCCACGCCGTTTCGTAAAGAATTCGGTGATTTAAAAAATCTTTGCAATAACTCCCGATTTATGTTTAACTGAGTTACGCAATCGAAATAGTAAGTATATACAAGTAACTAGCTTTTGTCCGCGACTTCGCCGCATTAGATTTTTCTGTATTAAAGTCACTTTATAACCAATCTATTCCTTTTTGCAGGATTGAATTGTAAATCTGAACAATTTTCGAATCCACCTGAATACACACAAAAACATAAAGTGGGTGGAGTTCTCTCGTAGAGTTTAGCCAGCGTTTGCAATGTAAGCGCAAAAAATTTTTATTTACGACATCACATTAGAAACCTCTAAAATAATCAGTGTTTCTCTATTATATTATGCGTGTATTATACATAATATAAACCTTCCTCTTGAATCCTAAAAAAAACGCATCATAACCTGTTGCGTAGTTTTTAAGAACTAATCATGAAAATGGCGACTTTAGATGTAAACTAATAATAAACTAATTGTTAATAAATTTGTTTCAATAAATATATAGCCACCTATTCCATCTCTATTTGATAAAAAGAATAATAGATTAAAAATAGATTGATATCACAAAAAAAGAAAAAGCTAGGAAACTTTGGAAGAAAAAAGGGAAGCTTGCATATTGCAAAATATGAAAACCACTTATTAATAATAACTAATATGAAATTAAGGAACTTAACACTATTTTTAACCGACTTTCAAAAAAGGAGGAGGTTCTCAATTCGTGTGTTTGTATTTTTTTTGCTAAATACAAACAGGATTTAATTAGAATAAATGTATGTTGAGAACATAAATGAATATTGATAAACATAATATCTAAGTACTTATAGTTTGTAAAATAGTTTTAAATAAAACTTTTTAATGTTTCGTTCAGTTTTAAAGCACGATTTTGACCGAAAACGGCAAGGAATTTGAGTCTCCCTACAATAAAATTTCTAAAATAGGCGTTAGAACTTAGTGGATAGCTTAGTGGATATGAAAAACTGTTTATTTTATTTAGTATTGAAATAATCTTTACGATGATGTTATGTACTAGATATTAATCAACTGCTTATTTAATATATTACTAGTAGTGTTTGTGGCTCCGCCCGCGTGAAAAACTTTCTCCGGGACACTGTTGCTACTGTTAAATTCTGTCGCACTAACTTTTTTTCCTTTCGCACTGAAGTAATCCTGATTGTTATTCGCTTTTTTTTCTTACACTGCTGTTCTGGTCTACGAATTTTCTCTAGCGTCCTTTCTTAGGTCTACCATTGAATGTTGATGATGGCTCTTCAGAATCATCGTTGTTGGTTTCATGTATGTAATCAAGGTCTTCGATGTTATGGCAATTCTCAACAGAATTCAAAATATTATAAGTAGCTTGTACATGTTCTTCATCAATAGTAGAGCGAGGAAGACTTTCTTCAACAGGACTAGAAATATTATTATCCAAATTCTCTTTTTCTTCAATTGTGTTTAAACTAGTTTCGTTATTTTTATTAGCTAATATCTTAAATGGTTTGTTTATATCTTCATCACTATCGTTAGAATTTTTTCTGTAAGGAAATTAGTAACAGTATCGATTTGTTGGTTCTTATAATAATTTTCTTCATTGTTTACAAACTTCCGATTTCTTTCATCAATGGACGGGAATAAAAGGTCAATTTTGTCTAATGAGTTTAAGGGAATCATCTCAACATCATTAGGCTCGGGTAAAATATTTATCTCTGAGCTATCAAATAATTCAATCACTGGTGAAATGCTTTCTATTGTAATAATATTATCTGGTAATATATACGTAAGAGAATCATTACATCTGGAGTTTTGCAATTCGATAGAATTATCTAAATCTTGATCAGTTTGTATATGAAGTATAGAGATATCTGGAGATTTATTTGAGTCGGCAGGTTCAGTGTTTTCTTTAAAATCATCATTTGTATTTGATTTTGCAAGATTGACCAGTAATTTAGCCCTTGATTTTGGCGTTGACATCTCTCTATAACAAAATAGAATGTATAATAGTAACGATTTATCAATTATATTTCAATGTTCTTAAAATAAAAATTATTTCTCATAAAAGGTGACCAACATTCAGTAATAATATGTTAAGCACCGTAAACTGTGCCATAAGTCTTACTCAAAGGTCCTTATTTGTTTAACAACAATGTATTATGCTCCATAGTACAATATACAGTATTGTTTTGTATTTAACAATAATGAATTAAGTGAGTAATCATGTCTAGCTACAATAATTCAATCTGATAGGACAAAATTATATTATTTTAGCATAAAACAAAACCTTAAGTTTACGATATACATATACACAACTATTTAATTATTCTTTTTCTGGTTGAAACCGGCAACATAACCTACAAAATAATTACCTATGAAAATCTTAATATAACAGAATAATTACTGACTTACCTTGATGAGCCAAACGTGGGTTGCTAGCAATTCACTACAATAACGGTTTATAAAAGTATTTTAGTGAGTAAAATCTGATTTTTAGTTAATAATTTCTTATTTTACGTAGACTTCGTTGTTTGGCGCTGCGCGGTAATGCTGAATCATGAATGACACTGGGTTGCCAAATATCTCGTACTTTCAATACATAATCTCGTAAAAGTAAATTATACATATACATATATTTATAAAAACCCTTTACGCTATGTATTATTATAAGCTAGCCCGGGGTGGGTAAATTCCTTGAGTTTACCCAATTAACCAGATTTGTTTTTCAAATGTTTTTTTGATTCGGCATGGGATTTGAGATCTCAGAACCAGAGAGCTTGATGCAAAGAGTATTTATCAATTTATTATATGCAGCTTGATGGACAATAATAAGCATTTTAGTGATGGGTTATAAATCTTGTGATATGCTGAGTCGATCGTTTGTGGCATGGATATTCTTTCAATATTTTTGGTTTATATGCATGACGCAGGCAGTCAACAATGCTAGAAATCTCGTAAAAAAGTGTGCGAGATTTTATATTTCTTGAATCTCGTACAGACTGCAAATCTCGTAAAGTTACGAGATTTCTCGTATATTTGGCATCGCTGCGAACAGTGTCAAGTCTCATAACATATTTGTGGCGACGACAGATGGCGTTGTTTTGAATATTGACCGTGTTAAGCAACTTTAAGGATTATTGTCAAATACTGTATTCGTGATTCCCAATTTATATTATCACTAGCGGCCCACACTGGCTTCGCTCAGGTAGCAAAGCATATTACATGCTGAAATTAGTTTTTTGTCATACAATATATTTATGTAATATACACAAGCCTTCCTCTTCAATCACTCCATCCATTGGTGAAGTTTTTCCGAGATAAGAATTAGTCTAGGTCCTTCCCAGGGTCTTAAGCTATGTCCCTTCCAAATTTCATCGCAATCAGTTCAGTGGCGTGACAGTGACGGCTCGCGAGAAAAAAAAACCGAGATAAAATTACCGGTTTACGTTCTTCCGGGATAAAGTAACCTATGCCCTCCTCTGGATCTCAAAAGCTATCGTCATACATATTTTCTTGCGATTCTACTCGCAGAAAAAGATTTTCCGGAATAAAAGTATCGATTTATTTTTTCCCGGAATAAGATATAGCCTAGGTCCGTCCCAGAATCTTGACTCGTCAAGCTCCGCGATGGATACGGGCGTCCTAGTATATAGGGTTTCCGCATACACCTATATATAAGCGGGGCTTGACGGGTTAAATTATCTCCCTACCACATTTCATCGAAATCGGTTGTGGTTAGGCCGTGACGGCCCCACTCGCGAGAAATAAAAACTGGTACAAAATTCCCGGGTTATGTTCTTCCGGGATAAAAGTAGCCTAAGTCCTCCTCAGGATCTCAAACTATCTCATTACTTTCTCATTTATAGACACGCGCCGCCGGCCCCCCGGCGGGTACCGCCACGACCGCTGTGTCCCTGCATTTTAAATCTGTAATATCTTCGAAAATATTTATTTAAATTACATGTTGTAAAGGGCCTGACGTAGGAGAAGGTCTAGAACTCTTTAAAAAGAGGTGATGTCAGCTCTGCCGACGTCACAGGGTTCCACCTCATCATCATAACCCATGATGTGAGAGTAAAATTCCAAATTGTTCTGCATCCTTTATTTCTGGATGTTCCAAACTTATTTTTGGAGCTCCGAACAGTTGGGAGTCTCACAAGAGACCGCTTTTTCAAATGCGAGGCACCCTATTTATACCAACGATTTGACATCTGGACTAGTTTTTTGCACGATTATTATTTCAAAATACCCGCCGCTCCGACAGGCCATATTGATCTATATTAAATGCACAATGTATTTATGGTACTTAATTGGATAAGGATTAATGCTGTATTGCTTAAAATCGCTTCGTAAATAAGCAATTATTTCTCGTTAAAAGTAAAGGATACAAAATGGTTATTGTGGGTTATCCCTAAGAGATAGACATATACCATCGCAGACTTTTTTGTAGACCTTTTTAAGGTGTACAAAAGTGTAGTACATTATTTTGATCTATCTCGTAGAGTTTAGCCAGCGTCTGCAATGTAAGCGCAAAAAAATGTGTTTATCTGCGACATCACATTAGAAACCTTTTAAATTATCAATGTTCCTTTACTATATTATGCATGTATTATATAGGTATATATAAACCTTCCTCTCGAATCACTCTATCTATTAAAAAAAAACGCATCAAAATCCGTAGCGTAGTTTTAAGGATTTAAGCATACAAAGGGACATAGGGACAGACAGCGGGAAGCGACTTTGTTTTATGCTATGTGTGCATTCATATTCCAGTACAACAGGTGACAGCAAACATAGATATTGGACTTTAACACACAAAATTGTATCTTGGACAATATTAACAACAGTTTAACTAGTTTACAGAATACATAACTTAAGCCACAACTAGGTATTGCTTTTCGAAATTAACTTAAAATGAATACGATCGTCAGTTAGGTAAGTATAGGAAAGTTGGCCAGCCCGTCTACCTGTTAGTCTAAGCGTCTACCACCGGCAACCTCGCGTCGCTGTTTTTCTTCAAAGAGTTCAAGATTATATAGAGGCAATAGAGCCAAAGACATTCAACAGCATATTTGGTTATAGACCGGGCATCAGGCCCACATTTTTCGTCCAAAAGTTATCAATTGGTAATAAGTCGCTTTCTTATCTGACACATCCAAGTAACAAGACGTCTCTGTATGCGCAAATGAGATGCTTTTTGACTCCATTTTTTAAAATACATTTATCTAACATGTATGTAATCCAATTTTTTACGGAAAAAGAATTTTCAAAGTTGGCGCAATAATAACATACATATTATTATAATATTGTGTGTATACAGGGCCGCGCCGTCCATATGCGCCAAGGCTATAGGGGCGCCGGAATCAGGATGACATGTTATATTTGTTATACTACCACCAATCACCATATTATGTTTAGGTGAGTAACCGTGAGTAGGTAAGAAAGTAGGTACATCTCTCCAAAGAAAAGCGGGAGCATTGTAGTTTAACTTTAAGCTACTTGAATTTTGACCCAATGTTTATGAGCTTTGTGCCATAGAATAATTGTTCTAAGCTTTGTGCTAAAATCAAAAGAACCACCGCAATCACTACAATAGCCAACTTACTTATCTTAATACAAACGTGTTGCAAAGGGTCATTTTCTAAATTAAAACTTTTGAAAAATTATCTGCGCATTACAATGAGCCAAGAAAGGTTAACTTTGAATACTAAAAAATAATAATGTCGAAACAGGACGACAAAAATCAGAGGCGATTCATAGATTTCGCACACAGGCGCTGTCTTGGGTCGGCGCGGCCCTGTGTGTATACACATACATAATATGTACCTATATGTAACTGGTGGTAGGTCTCTCATTTATGTGAGAGTCCGTCTGAGTAGGTATCACCGCAATGTCTATTTCTACCGCCAAGCAGCAGTGCGCATGCACTGTTGTGTTCCGTTTTGAATGACTGTGCACTAGCCAGCGTAATAACTGGGATTTTTTTTTTTATTTATTTTAAGAAGCCTTGTCGTAACTGGGCATTAAGTATTAACATTCTATGTGTCAGGGTTGTTAAAAAGTAAATTTTATTATTTATAAGAGAGGTTTTAATGTTCGTAAAGGCCTTTGTGTTAGCTTACATTTAAAATAGGAAGTAGTGATCTTGACATTGTCACTTTGTTAGTAGTCTGAGTGTGAGTTGTTCTCTTACAATGTAACAAACGTATTCTTTTTGCTTCACTGTTAAAGAATGGGTTTCAAAAATGTCCCGTTAGGGGTCATTGTACCGTAAAACAAAATAGTTTAGCATTAGAATGGACATACAACAGATGGCAGTAAGGCGCTTCACACACTGCCCCGCACCACGCGCGCGGGTGCAGGGCGAGACGCAAGGTATGGGCACAGCGAGTTCTGCTGTGCGTGATTTCTTCCAATTTGAATATACAAAAACCAAACAGATAATATCACTGTAGCATCGTATCGCTCGGGCCGATTTCTGCAAAATTATGGAAACAACATCTAACATCATTCGGGGCAACAGCACGCAGTGGGTAAAATTTAGCATGGTCAATATCTCGGAACCTATTGAGGAGGCTAAGATACTTTTTCACCTAAATCAGGGGCGCGTCAGGGACGATGTCAGAGCCACAAGCTTTTTTATCGAGGTTCACTTGTTTAGCGACAACCGGGGATCAACGTGATTTTGCTGATTTTTTACCAAATATTTTGCATGTGCGGTGCATCAGCTTACTAAAGTCAGTTGGTTATGTTAAGTTTACATGATTATTATAGTATTTTTTTAGGCTTTTAGGCTTAAAGGGCAGATCCAAGGCTAGAATTGATAAAAGTGGCCGCCATTTTGAATTTCTTTATTTTAAGGCCAATCGACCGCAAAATCAATATCTGCGCATATCTTTAGTTACAAAAGATGGATCCAATGTCGGAATTGTAAAAAGAGGCCGCCATTTTGAATTTCTTTGTTTAAAGGCCAATTGACCTCAAAATCGATAGCTGGGTATATCTTTGGTTACAAAAGACGGATCCAAGGCTAGAATTGATAAAAGTGGCTGCCATTTTGAATTTCTTTGTTTTAAGGCCAATCGACTGCAAAATAGATATCTGCGCATATCTTTAGTTACAAAAGATGGATCCAATGTCGGAATTGTAAAAAGAGGCCGCCATTGTGAATTTCTTTGTTTTAAGGCCAATTGACCTCAAAATCGATAGCTGGGTATATCTTTGGTTACAAAAGATGGATCCAAGGCTAGATTTGAAAAAGTGGGCGCCATTTTGAATTTCTTTGTTTTAAGGCTAATTGACCTCAAAATCGGTATCTGGGCATATCTTTAGTTAAAAAAGATGGATCCGATGTTAGAATTGAAAAAAGTGGCCACCATTTTGAATTTCTTTGTTTTAAGGCTAATTGACCACAAAATCGATATCTAGTTATTTTTTACCTTTTATCTATAAAAGGCAGATCCAATGTTAGAATTGAGAAGGCACCGCTATTTTGAACATGTTTTAGGGCCCATTAGCTTTAAAATCGATATTTGGGCATGCCTTTAACCACAATATAAAGGATTCTTTTTAATTGTGATAAAAATGAGCACCATGTTGGATTAATTATTTGTTTTCAAAGTCTTCCATCAACCATACAGCCTGTAAAGTGTAGAAGTTTCATAGAAGATTGACTTCCAGAAACACATTTGTTTGAAATAGCAAGGGTAGCTTACTATTCAATATTTTCAAGTTAGTTGAGACCACAACTGTGAGCTGTTAACACTTCTTCATGTGCATTTTAATAATTTATTATAACCACCCGTTGCATAAACCAGTGTTATTGTAAAATCAAGCAAACTTCTGGCTTTCAGAAGTGTGGGATATTGAAAATTTAAAAAAAAAATCTTTCTTGGCTCACTTCTGTTCATCCCACATTATGTTAATAATTTCAAAGTTATGTCAATACTTTGACTTTATTCAACTACATTTTACACTATTTTAATGGCTTAGTTTTTAAAAATTAAATGAGAATGAATAATTAGAATAGCAATAGATGGTGTAATAACAGATGCTACATAGCAGCGACACCAAACTGTATCCCCTGAATTTATAACATACATTTTTTGGATTGCCTTCCATTATAGAAAAAAATTGAAATATATTTTCACATCAAAATTAAGTACTTTTAAAAATCAATAAGGTAATCGACCTAAGTAGCCTTTTAAGTCTGGTGAAAAGGGGTAAGTTAAAAGGGATATAATAATTGAATGGTCACCTAACAAGGCAAAACGATATGGGGGACGAAAAATATGGTAAGATCATTTCTACTACGCGGTTACTTATGCTTATAGCAATATTTTAAATGAAGGTTAACGACTCCTTAATTTTGTTACCAATTTTGATGCTTTCACAGAACCATTTACTTTATTTCCTGTTTGCTGCCACAGGCCACGAAGACTTCGAACTTCGTCTTCTAAATTTCGAAGACAATTTATTTATTTTGCGATATAGCAAAGCTGCGATATCGTTATTGAAGAGAATTTAACAAGCTTTGATGGTGGCCATATTACTTACTATAGTTTATAGTCATGTCCAGCGTATTTTGATTTTAAAACCAATAGCCTACCAATAACAAAAAAAATTAACATGAAATGCAATTTTTAAAATTCCAACCTCGATTAATTATTCTATTTGGCTAAAGACAAGCCCAAATATATATATCTAAATCCAATCAGTCTGAAAACAATGAAGTTCAAAATGGCGACCACTTTTCTTATGCTCGAGTATCGATTTTGACGTTAATTGGCCTAAAAACAAAGAAGCCTAAATATTGGCCACTTTTTCAATTATAATATGCCCTTTGTGCCCAAAGCCATTCCCAGAGGTCGATTGGTCTTAAAACAAATAAATTCAAAATGGCGGCCTCATTTTTCAGTTCTGACATCGGATCCATCTTTTTTAACTAAAGATATGCCCAGATACCGATTTTGAGGTCAATTAGCCTTAAAACAAAGAAATTCAAAATGGCGGCCACTTTTTCAATTCTAACTTTGGATCTGTCCTTTGTACCTAAAGCCATGTCCAGGTATCGATTTTGAGGTCGATTGGCCTTAAAACAAATAAATTCAAAATAGCGGCCACTTTCTCAATACATATTTTTTTAAAAATATCTAGTATCCTTTTTGGTGTAAAAAGATATCTAGACACGCGGTAGGTAGCGTGTCAAGACAAGTTCAAGCAAAGTAACTGGCTAGCCAGCGCCGAGTGTAATATTACACGAACGGAACGTAATTGTGTGTAACCGTAGGAAAAAATCTAAAAATAAAAAAAAGTTTAAAAATATGGGGAGTCCCCATACAAAAAGAAAAAACATTTTTTTGTAACCGTTTCAAGCAGATATTTGAAACTATCCCAATATATGTATTATTATATTAGCTATATAACAGAGATATAAAAATAAAGTTCAGTCAAAAAAGAAGTGGTATCCCCATATAAAAAACTTGTAATACGCGCTAAACAACCGGCCAATGATGTGTCGTCAGCGGCGCGTGACACCACATAACTTAATACCTGCCTAGTTTTCTTTACAAAAAGTAATGGTATATTTAAGTGCCAATGCAGTCCATAAAATACTCAAAATAATTATAGTAGTCTGTGAGCTTATCAGTTTATAGCGCCATCTAGGCGTAATAATAACTATCGGATAAACCGATAGTTGTTTATTTTATCCGTCCTCTCATATTATGCGCCATTGAAATAACCATTTCAAATGATTATATGGATCTTAGTGCCATCTAGTTGAATTCAATGTACTAAACAGCGAATTACGCTTCAATGTATGGGGATCGTTAGTCTATACTCTTATAAGTCCATGTTATCGCTTACCATCAGGTGAACGGCATGCTCGCCTCGTCTTTATTTCGTAACTTATTACATAGCATAAAACAAAGTCGCCCGCTGCTTCTGTACCCGATAACTCAATCTAGGGAAAATATATAGCGGGACTTTCACCCCGGAAAAAACATGTAAACGCAGGCGAAGCCGCGAGCAAAAGATAGTGCCGAATAAAATAAATTACATTTACGGATACAAATCTTTATTTTTACGTATTCATAGAGAATCCATTTGATTTTCACTTACATCCATTATTTTTTCTCCTGGTTCACTGTTAAGAGTAGTAACGGAGATATTATTAAAGCTTTCTTGAAATTTATCTACAGCCTCTTTTACAGTTTTAAAAGTAATAGGCTCTATAACATCTTCTGGTGGTGCAGCTTGGTTTGCTTGATTTGGATCTAAAAGGATGACAAGATTACTGATTACTTATTAATAAAATATGCATAGGTAAATAAACTTTCGTCACTAAAAAAAGTTAAATTAAAATTTAAATAACCCCCGACACAAAAAATCTCTAAAAAGTAAAATAATAATAGTGTCTTTGTCGTTTAAGTACCTAGTAATATGTTGACCCAAGCGTCGTCGCGTCAGGAGACCGCTAAACTTCAAACTTTTTAAATTACTTTATTCTCCATCTTGGGGCCTTGATAATCAACTATCTATCACCTACTCGTTGAGCCCATCCTTATGGGCCCAAACACACTATATCTGATATAAGTTGCTAAGGAGATGGGTATCCCGCAGACTACTTGATGCCGCAGCATCAGCTCATGTTCAAAAATATTTCCAAAGTCACAGTACACCAAAATTTAAAATCATTCGGACCTTTTAATTTGGAAATGAGCTGATAATCTTCAAACGCCTGAACAGATCTTCATAAATTATAGCTAAGAACAATCGCAGTCACATCAGCTTTCAAACAAAAAAAACGCGTCCAAATCGGTCCATTCGTTTGAGAGCTACGATGCCACAGACATACAGACACACACCCTAAACTTATAACTCCCCTCTTTTTTGTTGGGGGTTAATTAGCTACAATATTATTATCACTCTTATTTAACCATTGTGTAATTGGTTTCTCGGAAACGGCTTGTCTGATTTGGTTGATGGTATTCAGCTTTTCATCAACCCCAACCTTGTGGTGGGGTTAGAAGGGGAAGATGTTGACGTAAATAACTAAGTGCAATTTCATGTTAAAACATTATTGGTATTTAAAACAGTTCTTCGATAAAATAAATAGTAAATTAAACAGAAGTTTTTCCACTGATGCCTTACACAGAGCCATACAGAAATGTATTGTAATGCTTTGTATTGAATTCAACAAAACCAAAAACACCAGGCCCATGTTCAGCAGTGGACTGCAACGGGCTAATGATGATGATGAAAAACACCCTTTATGACCTACCTCTGCCTTCCTTTGGTGTGACATACGCATGTTCTACTTGGAGGCATTTTCTTGTTTTACACAAATATTTTAAATTCTTCTCAGGTATTTTATCAAATAATGAATCTTCACATTGTGGATTTGGGTCATCCTCAAAAAACATATATGTTCCTAGTGGGTTTTCATATTTACCTTAAAAAAGGGAATAGTTTTATCATGGTTGGAGAGATCTGAAATTTTACAATGCATTCAAAACAGGAAAAAAATTAATATAATTAATCTTTAATGACAAAACTCAAAAGAAACTCAGTTTCTTTATAACAGTTGTTCTTGGGTTAGGTTCTAATAATCTGTAAATACTGTTGAGGTAGAACCTCTTTGATTGTTTACGACGAAAATATAGTTTAAAATTAGCTGTCTTGTTTAGTTCGTTCTTTTTTTGATTGTTGGCTTTTGTTCTGGGAATTTTGTTGTCATATTGAATAAATTATATTTTTATCGTGTGCAAATTATAGTTTTACTTCTACACTGCTATTGCATTGCTCTATTAAATAGATGCTCTACAAAAGATTATGGGCCCAGACGTGTGAAGTATAATATAAAAACTATAAACCATGGAATTAAGTAAAATCCAAATCGCCAAGTTGGATGGGACCAACTGGGTGCAGTGGAAGTACAGAATGACTGCACTGCTACGCGGAATGGATGGACGTATGGATATTGTTCAAGGGAATATGAGTAAGCCTGAAAAACAGGTGATGAGTGGCGGCGATGGAGATGCTACTGCTCCAGCAGTTTTGGCTACCTATAACAAGAATTTAAGAGAGTATTTGAAGTTGGAAAGTACTGCTCTTTTACTGATTACGAACATGGATGAAACACTAGATAAGGCAATCAGGTTCCAAATCCAAAAGATGTCTGGGATGAACTGTACGACTGTACAGCAGCATAGACTGTACGACGGCGTGAACGATGACCGCTTGTATAATGCATGTATGGAATTGTTTCAATTCAAAATGGACATCTCAGATGACATGGCGACTCACATCTCGAAAGCAAAGAATTTATGGCATAAAGTAAATCAAGAGCTGGTTAAAGCGGACGAAGGGAAGGAATTACCTGAGCTACTTTTGATTTGCAAGATTTTAGATACATTGCCAGAAGAATATTTTTCTTTCAAGTCGAGTTGGATAATGCTGTCGAAGAAGGACAGAACTATGGACAATATGACCAGTCAGCTGTGTGCTCACGAAAGAGCCTTGACGAAAACCTCCAAAGAAGAAAATGGTTGCGTGTCAAAATCTTCTGGTGAAGCACTAGTGGTTAACAGCAACAAAAGAAAACTTAAGAAAAGGACAAAAATTTTCAAATGTTTTTGTTGCGGTGAAGTTGGACATTTCAAGAAGGACTGTCCTAAAAAGGAACGTAGTGGAAAACCTGGGGTGACTAATACGATGGCTGTGTTAGTAAATGTTACAGATTGCAGCACTGATCGAGACGAGTGGTATGTTGATAACGGAGCTACACACCACGTCACGATGCGAGGAGATTTGTATCAGGATTTCGAGCGTTTCCAAGAACCACACACAGCGACCACTGCAGATAGAAAGGCTATTGATGCATTAGGGAAAGGTTCGATTCTGATGAAAACGAAGGAAGGAACATTCGTGATGAACAATGTATGGAACGTTCCGAAGGTCACGAAAAATCTTTTTTCGGTTCTTTCAGTATATGATGACAATCCAAGCAGTCTGTTCGAGTCACGTGGCATAACGTGTTCATTAAGCATTAACGGAAAACTGTGCGTGACCGGAAGCAGACAGAAACACGGCGGTTTGTATAAGCTAAGTTGCAGACCAGTTAAACCTAAGGAACGTGTGATGATAAACGCAGTCGATACTTTACAGCTTTACCATGAATGTATGGGTCACCAAGACAAACGCCATGTGAAACGAGTAATAGAGCGAAAATTTGAATTGAAGTCTAAAGACAGTGGGAGTTTATGCGAAGGATGTATCTTTGGAAAGACACATAGACGGAAATTTGGTCTTCAGGAAAAAGTTATCACCGTTTGCAAGAATGCAGACAGGTGACTACTCCAATAGTGAAAGAAGATACAGCTCAAAGACCAGAGAAAGTTGAAGATTACTTTCTTACTAACTATAGACAAGTTGTGGGAGCACTTGCATATCTGATGGTTGGTACTAGACCTGATATTGCATACGCCGTGAGTGTGGTTTCCAGAAGCCTAGAAAATCCAACTCAAGCTGATTGCATAAGGCTAAAGTGTATTCTTAGATATTTGCAGTATGCTCCAGATATAGGTATCCTTTACAAAAGGAATTATAAGAAGGGTAACATAGTGTTATAGTGACGCTGATCACGGTGATCTTGCTACGGGAAGATCAACTTCTGGAGCTTTATGCCTATATGCTGGTGGAGCAGTATCATGGCTCAGTCAAAGAAAGCAGAGTGTTGCCATATCCATAACAGAAGCAGAGGTAGTTGCAGCCAGTGAGGCAGCAAAAGAATGCATTTGGCTAACCCGGCTTATCGGTGGATTGGTAAAAACAGAAGGTCTACCAGTGTTGCATGTTGACAATGAGGCAGCTGTACGTTTAGCTGAAAACCCCAAGTTTCATAGAAGAACTAAGCACATATGTATTCGTAATTTTTTTGTGCGTGAATTAGTGACTACATACATACATATACACTCACGCCTGTTATCCCCGAAGGGGTAGGCAGAGGCACAACTAGTGCACCCACTTTTCGCCATTATTCCGTCCCATGATGTGATAGGGGGCGGGCCTATCGCCATATCGGGCACAAATTCCAGACTCCGAGCTGATACCGAATAGAAAAACTCAATATCACTTTGCCCGACTCGGGGATCGAACCCGAGACCTCAGCCTTGCAGTCGTACTATAATACAACTACACCACCGAGGAATTAGTGACTAATGGAGATCTAATTGTAAAGACGATCAGTACTGAACTACAGCTTGTGGACATTTTTACAAAGCCACTTCCTAGACCAAGATTTAAACAGCTAGTGATTGAGCTAGGTCTATACATCGAGAGAAGGTGAGGTAGGTCTTTAACGACGTAAATATAGTTTAAAATTAGCTGTCTTGTTTAGTTGGTTCTTTTTTTGATTGTTGGCTTTTGTTCAGTGAATTTTGTTGTCATATTGAATACATTATATTTTTATCATGTGCAAATTATAGTTTTACTTCTACACTGCTATTGCATTGCTCTATTAAATAGATGCTCTACAAAAAGTACTGCAGGGATAGTGACACATTAACTGTACTAGGCCATATTAAGCTATGTTTACTCATAATAGCTACATTATTATTAATTACAATATATTATTGTAAAATACCTTGGATAAACTTAATATTTGGAATATAGTACATGTGGATTAATATAACTTACTAGCTTTTGCCCACGGCATCACCCGCGTTAATAAGTTTTTCTGGGCTAAAAATACATAAAAACCTTCCTGTTGAATCACTCTATGACTATGACGTTGATACAACTCTTGACAAATAATGCATTAATTTCAACCAAATTTGATTACCATAAAAATGGTTCGAGTGAGTTAATCTTAAAAGATAGACATATACTGTCGTGGATTTTTTTTAGATCATTTCAAGAGGAATAATTCTTTCATACATATATTTTTGGTATCTTGAACCGTTTTCGCAGCGCATGCAATGGAAGCCCTCAAGGATGAATAATTTTCCCCATTTTTTTGACATTTTCCATTATTTCTTCGCTCCTAATAGTTGCATAGTGATGTTATATAGCCTAAAGCCGTCCTCGATAAATGGTCTATTCAACACAAAAAGAATTTTTCAATTCGAACCAGTAGTTCCTGAGATTAGCGCGTTCAAACAAACAAACAAACAAACTCTTCAGCTTTATAATATTAGTATAGATTGTACTGGCACAGGCAAAGTTGGCTTTTGGATGACAAATTTAGGTGTTGTCCGGTCTATAACTGACTATACTGTTAAATGTCTTTGATATAAATAATGTAATTTATTGGTGATAGGTGACTGTCTTAGTGGAGTAGTTGTATTACAGTATGGCTGCAATGATGAGGCCTTGTGTACATTTACCAGGTCTGGCAGTGACATAGGGTTTTTTAAATTCAGTATCAGGCCGGAGTGTGGAATTAGAGCACAATATGGCGATAGGCTCGCGCCTATCACATCATGGACCGGAATACTCATGGCGAAAAGTGGGGGAACTAGTTGTGCCTTTGCCTACCCCTTCACATTGTTTTATTATTGTGACATTGTTTTAGATCGACACTAGTAGTTTCTGCACACTTTAAAGACATAAACCGCCATATTCATACAATATAAATGCCCATAACAAGTGAGCGACTGGCATGACAGCGCGAAGGGTACTGAAGATGGGGAATTAATTTAGAGATGATAAGCAGGCCTCTATTTTTTCGACGAGTTTGAAACTCAGTGTCTATCTCAACATCAATTACATATTAAACAAAGCTTCCAAGCTATTTTATAAGCGTTTCGATAAACACACACATAGAACGGACTTTAACTAAAGTTAACTCACCTGTGAAAAACATATCATCCATTTGTACGATAGGGCGATTACTATCAGCGCCCAAGACATGAATACTTTTGTAGTTTTCAATATCTACATTATCTTTAAATTCAACATACACCAACAATTCTTCCTCGCAATCTGAGATATCGCTGTTCATTCTGTTGTATTAGAATAGTAAATCATAATATTTACAATAACTTATGCAATTCAATTCACATTATAGGTTATTAACTTCTGTTATTGCTCCACAACCAAAGAGCATTATAATCACGGAACACTATTACCAGAGACCAAACTATTACTCTAGGAGATTATAATCAGTGTTGCCAGGGCCCTTGAGTCCTAAGTTACGTTTCGTTTTCTGAAATGTTACATTTTTGCTGCAAAAGTTACATTATTGTTTTTTTTTTTTTATTTTTTTTTTATTTACGTGTTTTTAGGGTCGGAGGTGTGAGGCAAATAAATTGATGTCAGCAAAAACGCAACGGAACATAAATCATATACTAAAATCTTCCCTGAAAACTATACATTTGAACATCGAAAACCACATCCAAATCGGACCAGTAGTTTTTGAGAAACTCACGGCCATACAAATTAACATACATACATACGGATCGAATACAGAACCTCCTTTTTAAAGTCGGTTAAAAACAAATCACAATCAGGCATTCCTGTAGCTACGAAACCGCGAACGGCGGGAACTCGCGAAGTAGGAAACGTGCGCGCGCACACTCAAGCAAAATCAAGTTTTAATACATCCAGGATACGTTTGAGATTTAGATTGAATTGAAATGCGTTCGTAAACTGTTTACAATAAAAATCTAGTATTACAAATCTAGCTGTTCTCAGAAGTTACGCAAATTGCCTTAAATATAAAAATTACTTACATGTTACGCGAGGGGGTCAAAAGTAACGAAAAATGTAAGAAATGTAACCTTCTGGCAACGCTGATTATAATACTACGGAAATCCACAATCGTAGTATTATAACCAAAGAGCATTATAATACTACGGAAAATTATAACCATTGATGTAGTGGGTTTTTAATAGGTACCTAATGCATCACATCTATAATGCTCTTTGTAATCAGACATTTTTTTTTAATTCTCCCTTACAGGGAAGGCAAAGGGTTCAAGCCCATACAGCCTCGTCTTAAGTGATACTGGTTGTCGTAGTAAAGCAGTGGCTACCTTACCAAGACTTTATCAAGGAGTTTTGGCGGCAACGAAAAAACTCTTGATTGGCACAGTTATTTCAATTCACTTCATTTGAGTACTTTAATAGAACTATATTGGATAATATACCACCATAATTATGCAATATAAAACTAAGTATCACCAAAATAATGAATTAAAACAAGAGCACCTCATGACACTTCCACGTTCCCGCCAAAACTCTCGTAATTAGAGACAAATAAACAAGATTTGTAATGCATGCTGTCCAAGAAGTTTATAATATTATCTAATGGAGACCGCGGTACACACATTTTTGTGAAGACAAAAAATTACCTTTTGTGTTGTCTTCTATCTCACTCACTCTTTAACCTGTGTTGCCAAAGCTTACGGATTATTTCCCCACCCATAAAAAAATATCAATACCGTTGTTGTCGTCTCAATCATATATATATAAATATTTCCAACATATCTTATATAATGATATAAGTACTATTTTCATTTCAGAATTATTCTTGTTGAATAAAATATCCTTAAGGTTTTTTATCCTTATTAACATTTTAGTTTAACAAAATTTCCTCATTTAATTGGTAATAGCGAATACAGACTTCGGCAACACTGTTATAAAACGTTAAGTTCGTCAATATAGTTGTCAAATAAATGTTCACTTCGAAATTTTCTCTGTAATTATCTACAATAATAAGTGTGTTTTAGTGATATTTTAATGTGAATTGTGTAGTTCATCGTTGCAGGAACATTTGGCATCCATCATTTAATGTGAAATTCTACAGGTAAGTTCATTGTAATCAATATTGTGTAAATATTATAATTTTATCAATATTTATACGAAATGTAATAAAATACGTGAATATTTTATAAATGAACTGTAGAAAAATATCGCTTAATGTGATTTGCTTTATATATGACTACTTTTTTCATATTAACGTAATGTTAAATGTGATTTTTTGTATTGTAAATAGTGTATGTAAACAAGAGGCTAGGGTGACCATGGTGTAAGCTTTGGTGGACCGGTTTGATGATGGTGCTAGAGTATTTGTAATACTAGCCGCCTTACTAATGAATATTATAAAGCTTATTAATCTTTAAATAATCATCGTAAATAAAAACTGAGGATCAACAGTTACAATCGAGTTCTCAGTGTATCCAGTATTGATTTATTGAAACTTTTATTTAAAATAAAATCGAGTTTGTATTTCTCTTTACAGATTTCTTAAAGATCTAGATAAGCAAAAACGTGGTTAAATATAAATACCATTAAAAGGTCAATTTGATGTCTGCAAAAATTACTAGTCAACATTTAAAGACAGAAGATTATGATTCTGAATGTGATAATGTGTCTTCTACTTCTCGGAATATGGCAGTAGATGTCAAAAATAATTATTTATTACCAGAAACTCATGCTGTAAGTATATTATTTTTTATCATTTCACTGGTATAATTATGATCCACTTAGACTTTATTATTTACTAGCTTTTGCCCGCGGCTCCGCCCGCGTGAATGTGTTTTTCCGGGATAAAAGTCACTGTTTATATTTTACTGGGATGAAAAGTAGCCTATGTGCTAATCCAGGTCATGATCTACCCGTGTGCCATATTTCATCGAAATCCGTTCAGTAGTTTTTGCATGAAAGAAACATCCATACATCCAGACATTCTTACAAACTTTCGCCTTTATAATATTAGTAAGATTAGTAGGATAGGGCATTTAGCTTGCGACCCACCAAATTTTATAACGGCGGTACATTGGGTGATATCTGAGTGTACGAAATGGCACCTCTGCCTCTGTCTAAAATATATAGGTACTTCAATATATTATTATTGATTGATATTTACTTTTTACATTATATGTCAGCGAAATGAATATGAACCACCATTGAAACGTCAAGACTTGAAAGATTTCAATATATCAGTAAATGTGAAGACATCCCGTGAAATAAATTTGAAGAAATAAAAGAAAGTATTGCAGCAGAAGATGAAGAGATAAAAGAAGAAAATTAATGACAAGTTATTTCTTACTAAAGTTGTTCATGATTATACTTTACAGTCTGAAATTGAAAATATTTTGCAGTGAAATTTTGCTAACATTTGAAATTTTTTTTAAAAGTATATTCCAAATAGCAAGCAAAGAAAAATTACATATATTGATGACATAAAGACTTTTGTTTTAACATTACACATTTAGTCACCGAAAACATTTTTGTTTTTATAAATTCAACGATTTATTTGCCGAAAGAGAGCACATTATGGTGATCTTTAGCAAACTTTAATTGTTTTGTTGGCTTCTTCACAGAAGTTTTAGAATATTAAAAATAAGTTTAAGGACGAAACCTCACCCGCAGAATGTAGCGTTAATTTTTGATTCCATGGCTCTCAAACAAGAATTTATTTAGTATTGTAATTTGTAAAACATCCATGTGTTTATTACTTTTGCTATAAATATCTACACAACTTTGTTTACAATCAACTTACCTATGGAATTTCACACTAGATGTTGAATTGCAAATAATTCTGCAACCATGAATTACACAACTCATAGTAGAATATCTCTAAAACACAATATGTATTATTATGGATAATTACAGAAAAAAAGTTCGCAGAATACTCGCAAAAATTGTAAAATCACACAAAATAGATATTCGTAATATTTCAAAAGTACTCACTGAAAATTAGGTTATTAACTTCCTAAATGTGTATTATTTTTTCATGTATGATAGTTTACTTTTATGAGTATGTTTTTTATTTTTTTTTATTATATTTAAATTTAACAATAACTGTAGTTTTCATTTTTAAATATCCCAATGTTTTTCTGTCTAACCTTACAGTCTCCATATTTGGTTATAAAGGCCGGCAAACAACGTGAACATATTCAGTCGCGGGGGAATGTAAAACATATATAATGTGAGGCTGTGTGCCGAGCAAAAAAAAAGCACGCGGGGCCCCGTGCGAAGCAAATATTTTTTTTTAACAGCTTTGTAAGTAAGGTGCCAAAAAACGGTCCCCCAAGGAGCTGCAAGATGCCCCTGTAACTGCGAGGCCCCAGGCGTTTGCCTGGTTTGCCCCCCTCCTCCAAGGCCGCCACTGAATTCACCACCGCGTGGTGAGGTATTTTTTTTATGTAAGTGGAACTAGTAGTTCCGAACTACACATACCAAAAAAGTATGTAAATATGCCAATTTAGTTTGGAATAAACTTTCTAACTCAAATTATATTTTTTAAATATAAACTATTACTAGCCGCTGTAGTTGGTTTTCATAATTAATTTAAACCGCATTACTTTATAGAGATAAAAATAAATATTATGGTGCGATATCATATTATTACACACTCACACACTCACGCCTCTTATCCCCCGGGTAGACAGAGGTGCAATTAGTGCACCCACTTTTTGCCGTTATTCCGTTCCATGCTGTGATAGGGGGCGAGCCTATCGCCTTATCGTGTACAAATTCCAGACTCCGAGCTGATACTGAATGGAAAATAATCACTTTGCCCGACCCGACCAACCCGGGGATCGAACCCGAGATCTCAGCATTGCGGTCGTACCGTAATACAACTACGCCACCGAGGCAGCCATATTATATCATATCATATTATTATGGACAGTTAATTATGTTACGTCCTGGTTTTGAAAATAAACCTTTGTCACTCTAAAGAGAGAGACAGCAGATAACTATGACGTCACATTTTATTCTTCAGTTTGTTAAACGGAATGAAAAATCCATATGGGTATAAAATTCTTGATGCTGTCAGCAGCAGACAGTGTTGCCAGATGTTTGACGGTTGAAGTCGCCGAAAATTCATTGTGAAGTAGCCTAAAGTCGCCTCTTCGTATATGGAGAGGTGAAGGAGCAAAAAAAAAACCTCCCTAAGTTCTAATTTATAGTGGTCCAACGCACCGAAAATTCGAAGTAGCCTAAAGTCGCCCACTTGAGGAAGCGGAGAGCAAAAAAAAAAATGGTCCCCAGTTTCCAATAATTGTGTGTAAGGGGTACCATTCGCGTAGCCTAAACGGCGACCAGTCGCCATTCGCAATTTTTGGTCGCCCCGACACTCTTCAAGATAGCCTAAATGGCGAAAAGTCGCCTAATCTGGCAGCACTGGCAGCAGAGAGTAGAGACTTTTTAATTTATTCTTGTTCATGGATACAGGTTCTTCCAAGAATGTTATACCCATATGGATTTTTCATTCCGTTTAACAAACTGAAGAATAAAATGTGACGTCACAGCTATCTGCTGTCTCTCTCTTTAGAGTGACAAAGGTTTATTTTCAAAACCAGGACGTAACATAATTAACTGTCCATAATAATATGATATGATATAATATGGCTGCCTCGGTGGCGTAGTTGTATTATGGTACGACTGCAATGCTGAGATCTCGGGTTCGATCCCCGGGTTAGTCGGGTCGGGCAGTGATTATTTTCCATTCAGTATCAGCTCGGAGTCTGGAATTTGTACACGATAAGGCGATAGGCTCGCCCCCTATCACAGCATGGAACGGAATAACGGCAAAAAGTGGGTGCACTAATTGCACCTCTGTCTACCCGGGGGATAAGAGGCGTGAGTGTGTGAGTGTGTAATAATATGATATCGCACCATAATATTTATTTTTATCTCTATAAAGTAATGCGGTTTAAATTAATTATGAAAACCAACTACAGCGGCTAGTAATAGTTGATATTTAAAAAATATAATTTGAGTTAGAAAGTTTATTCCAAACAAAATTGGCATATTTACATACTTTTTTGGTATGTGTAGTTCGGAACTACTAGTTCCACTTACATAAAAAAAATACCTCACCACGCGGTGGTGAATTCAGTGGCGGCCTTGGAGGAGGGGGGCGAACCAGGCAAACGCCTGGGGCCTCGCAGTTACAGGGGCATCTTGCAGCTCATTGCGGGCCCGTTTTTTGGCACCTTACTTACAAAGCTGTTAAAAAAAATTATTTGCTTCGCACGGGGCCCCGCGTGCTTTTTTTTTGCTCGGCACACAGCCTCACATTGTATATGTTTTACTTTCCCCCGCGACTGGATATGTTCACGTTGTTTGCCGGCCTTTATAACCAAATATGGAGACTGTAAGGTTAGACAGAAAAACATTGGGATATTTAAAAATGAAAACTACAGTTATTGTTAAATTTAAATATAATAAAAAAAAATAAAAAACATACTCATAAAAGTAAACAATCATACATAAAAAAATAATACACATTTAGGAAGTTAATAACCTAATTTTCAGTAAGTAATTTTGAAATATTACGAATATCTATTTTGTGTGATTTTACAATTTTTGCGAGTATTCTGCGAACTTTTTTTCTGTAATTATCCATAATAATACATATTGTGTTTTAGAGATATTCTACTATGAGTTGTGTAATTCATGGTTGCAGAATTATTTGCAATCCAACATCTAGTGTGAAATTCCATAGGTAAGTTGATTGTAAACAAAGTTGTGTAGATATTTATAGCAAAAGTAATAAACACATGGATGTTTTACAAATTACAATACCAAATAAATTCTTGTTTGAGAGCCATGGAATCAAAAATTAACGCTACATTCTGCGGGTGAGGTTTCGTCCTTAAATTTATTTTTAATATTCTAAAACTTCTGTGAAGAAGCCAACAAAACAATTAAAGTTTGCTAAAGATCACCATAATGTGCTCTCTTTCGGCAAATATATCTTTGAATTTATAAAACAAAAATGTTTTCGGCGACTAAAAGTGTAATGTTAAAGCAAAAGTCTTTATGTCATCACCATATGTAATTTTTCTTTGTTTGCTACTTGGAATATGCTTTTAAAAAAAATCTCAAATATTAGCAAAATTTCACTGCAAAATATTTTCAATTTCAGACTGTATAATCATGAACAACTTTAATAAGAAATAACTTGTAATTATTTTTCTTCTTTTATCTCTTCATCTTCTGCTGCAATACTTTCTTTTATTTCTTTAAACTTATTTCACTGGATGTCTTCACATTAACTGATATATTGAAATCTTTCAAGTCTTGACGTTTCAATGGTGGTTCATATTCATTTCGCTGACATGTAATGTAAAAAGTAAATATTAATCAATAATAATATATTTAAGTACCTATACATTTTAGACAGAGGCAGAGGTGCCATTTAGTACACTCAGATATCACCCAATGTACCGCCGTTATAAAATTTGGTGGGTCGCAAGCTTAATGCCCTATCCTACTAATCTTATTATATTATAAAGGCGAAAGTTTGTAAGAATGTCTGGATGTATGGATGTTTTTTTCATGCAAAAACTACTGAACGGATTTCGATGAAATATGGCACACGGGTAGATCATGTCCTGGATTAGCACATAGGCTACTTTTCATCCCAGTAAAATATAAACAGTGACTTTTATCCCGGAAAAACACATTCACGCGGGCGGAGCCGCGGGCAAAAGCTAGTAAATAATAAAGTCTAAGTGGATCATAATTATACCAGTGAAATGATAAAAAATAATATACTTACAGCATGAGTTTCTGGTAATAAATAATTATTTTTGACATCTACTGCCATATTCCCAGAAGTAGAAGACACATTATCACATTCAGAATCATAATCTTCTGTCTTTAAATGTTGACTAGTAATTCTTGCAGACATCAAATTGACCTTTTAATGGTATTTATATTTAACCACGTTTTTGCTTATCTAGATCTTTAAGAAATCTGTAAAGAGAAATACAAACTCGATTTTATTTTAAATAAAAGTTTCAATAAATCAATGCTGGATACACTGAGAACTCGATTGTAACTGTTGATCCTCAGTTTTTATTTACGATGATTTTTTAAAGATTAATAAGCTTTATAATATTCATTAGTAAGGCGGCTAGTATTACAAATACTCTAGCACCATTGTCAAACCGGTCCACCAAAGCTTACACCATGGTCACCCTAGCCTCTTGTTTACATACACTATTTACAATACAAAAAATCACATTTAACATTACGTTAATATGAAAAAAGTAGTCATATATAAAGCAAATCACATTAAGCGAGGTTTTTCTACAGTTCATTTATAAAATATTCACGTATTTTATTACGATTCGTATAAATATTGATAAAATTATAATATGTACACAATATTGATGACAATGAACTAACCTGTAGAATTTCACACTAAATGATGGATACCAAATATTTCTGCAAGCGTGAACTACACAATTCACATTTAAAATATCACTAAAACACACTTATTATTGTAGATAATTATGGAGAAAATTTCGAAGTGAACATTTATTTGACAACTATATTGACATCGAACTTAACGTTTTATAACAGTGTTGCCGAAGTATGTATTCGCAATTACCAATTAAATGAGGAAATTTTTTAAACTAAAATGTTAATAAGGATAAAAAACCTTAAGGATATCTTATTCAACAAGAATAATTCTGAAATGAAAATAGTACTTATATCATTATATAAGATATGTTGGGAATATTTATATATACATGATTGAGACGACAATAGCGGTATTGATATTTTTTTATGGGTAGGGAAATAATCCGTAAGCTTTGGCAACATAGGTTATAGAGTGAGTGAGATAGAATACAACACAAAAGGTAATTTTTTTGTCTTCACAAAAATGTGTGTACCGCTCTCTCCATTAGATAATATTATAAACTTCTTGGGTTCTTCAGACGCATATATCAAGATCATTACTCGTACACCATGATCATTCATGTCAAAAATCATTCCCAGGCCATTGTCGTCATTTCGGGTAGGGTGATTTTTTATTTTTATAAATGAAACTTAAAATGCCTTTATGAAATTGTGGTGCCATTATTTCGGTAGCGTCATTTCGTGATATAACTACCTATTTGTTGTCCTGCACCATACAACTTAGAAAAAAAGAAGTATTTATTGGAAAATACAAAGTTGGTTAATTCTTACGTACTTACCTTAGAATGTACTTACGGTAGAATTCAATGATTTTAAAATAAATTATTTAAAAAGTGGGTACAATCAGCAGCATAAGTATCTGAACAAAATCAAAATTTCAAATTGCCTACATACTTTTGTGTTCATACTAATCTTTTTTTTTCTCTTCACAAAAATGAAATAAAAGGGATTTACTTTATTTCAAACGAAAAAAAAATGTTTCAGTTTAACTTGACGCGTATATAGGCGATTTGAAATTTTGGTTTTGTTCAGATACTTATGCATAGCTTATGACTGCTGACTGTACATAGTTTATGCTTACCTATATATTTTGTATGTTATCATTATTTGCCTTAAAAAAACGGGCAACTTTTACGACGAAAATAGTCCGTGTCAATCATTCGTTCCCACCATTGTTAATCTGTGCAAGGATTTGATTTTGACAATTGACAATAGTATATAGGTACCAATGTTCTAGTTTATTTGTCTCTGCTGTATATGTTGAAGTAAATTTCTTGTAAGCGTTGCAAATATATTAATCCAGATTCCAGTAGGTAAATCGTGTTATCAGTCAAATATACTTTACAACATGTCCGACTGGGATACTGTCACGATTCTTCGCAAGAAGCCTCCAAAAGCCTCAGCTTTAAAGACTGAACAGGCTGTAAATGCTGCACGTCGTCAAGGCATACCAGTGGATACTCAGCAAAAGTATGGTGCAGGAACCAACAAACAGCATGTTACCACGAAAAACACTGCAAAACTTGACAGAGAGACTGAAGAATTACGCCATGAAAAGATTCCGCTTGATCTCGGAAAACTTATTATGCAAGGAAGACAAGCAAAAGGCATGAGTCAAAAAGATTTGGCTACAAAAATATGCGAAAAGCCGCAAATTGTAAACGACTACGAAGCTGGCCGCGGTATTCCAAATAATGTTGTTCTTGGCAAAATCGAAAGGGCAATTGGACTAAAACTCCGGGGCAAAGAAAGAGGCCAACCACTACAGCCTCCTGGTGAAAAGAAATAACGGATTCCCTGGGAGGCGAAGACTTCACTCCGATTTGTTTTTTGCATAATAATATAATGATTCTATCTCATATTTGCTGTTAATGTGTTATTTAGTTGACATGTACTAAACTAACATTGTGAAATATGTAAGCATTTATTTTCCTCTAGAATGTTCCGTATTGCGACTGACGTGTTACCACCACGAAAATTTTCGAATGCGCAATATTTATAGCTAAGCAAAAACTCCAAATCAGCGACGGTGGAATGTAAATGTGATATGCAATAAAATAGCTATTTATGAGTATGTGTATTTATTTCACACATACACTGTTCACCTGAAAAAAAATAGGCAAAACAAAATGAAATATTGTACATATTACGTGCTAATAATTGCTACAGATAGGTAACTTGTAAGATACTCTTAGGCAAAGAGATTTTTTTTTTTTTTTTTTTTTATAATTCTCCCTTACAGGGAAGGCAAAGGGTTCAAGCCCATACAGCCTCGTCTTAAGTGATATCTCTGGTTGTCGTAGTAAAGCAGTGGCTACCTTACCAAGACTTTATCAAGGAGTTTTGGCGGCAACGAAAAAACACTTGATTGGCACAGTTATTTCAATTCACTTCATTTGAGCACTTTAATAGAACTATATTGGATAATATACCACCATAATTATGCAATATAACACTAAGTATCACCAAAATAATGAATTAAAACAAGAGCACCTCATGACACTTCCACATTCCCGCCAAAACTCCTTAGGCAAAGAGAATATAATCACTACGTCTCTTAGGCAAAGAGCATTATATTCTGCTCTTAGGTAGTAACGATAATAATAGAACACATGTGCTTTTGGATTATCCTCTTGTAACCTCTGGTTACGTTTATTACCTATGTCTTATTACATAGTCTATGTAGAGTGCTTTTCAACTTGAAGTTCCGATGGCGTGATATTGGCAGCAATGTATATGCAGTACTGTTACATCACACAAAATGTGTTACCTTGAAATAAAGAAAAAGAGTTGTCTTCTTTTTGTATGGGTGCTGGGCCTCAAAATCTTACCAGGCTCAAACTTTAGGGATATTAATGGGGCAAAATATGGATCTTGGATCCATTAAAATATATTTTTGACCCCTCCATTCATAACTAACTTTTACAAAAAACTGAGGAGTATAACTTGCCACTTTGCTTAGCGTTCGTGAACTATGAGAAAGCCTTCGATTCGATCGAGACCTGCGGGGCTATCGGCTAATTTTGACGTTTCGAGTGAACAGCGAAACATTGATGTCAACCGAACTTTGATGTCAACCGAAATTTTGTAGCCATTGGTATTGCGTATGATGTTATAGCTACAGTCAACACGAGTGCCTATCAACGAACCATATGACATCTCTACGTTTTTTATCGACGTTATGGGGCTAAGTTATACACACCAATTAGACGTACAGCCGTAATGGATGAATTGGTATTTTTTATTTAGCGGCTTGACATTGTCAAAATCATTGCCTGACAGCGATGGAGCCATAATTTAAAAATGTGTGAATTGAGTTGAACGGTGCGTTTGAATCTTCAGAATAATGTTATGAAATATGGTGCGGAAATCATAACAATATGAGAATTGTTTGTGCTCGAATGTGAAAGTACTTTTGGGTTAGATATAATTATACTGTGACATGTTTTTACGAAGAAACAAATCCCAAAGCCCATTTGGCCTCCAATCGAGTCAATATACTAGTAATTATACAAACTTGGAAATCAGACGCTTTTAAACTTAATGCAGTAGCAGACAGTGTAAATCAATCAACGTAAGTATTAATATTATATTCAATATGTAATAAAATTAATTCTTGTAGGTCATAATATCGAATGCCGTATCAGCCTGCTAAGGGCGTGGACGCTTAACCATTTTTTGTCTTTGCACTAAATAAACTATTCCACTTACTCAAGTGGTACTCACCAAACCTAAGTTCAACCCACTTACCTATTTATTCTATGTGGTTGCAGCAGTATTCTCAACTAACCTAAACTAAAGGTTCTATTCAACATTCATGGAGAGTATTGCTTTTGTTAGCTGTTTTCATTTGGAGTATGCTATAGGTATCTGTTGTGTAGGAATGTGCCAAGTCACCTAATTATAAACAACGCAAGACTTGTTTCTTAATACAATAAACATAACGGCATTGTGTAATGTACGAAAAATTTATGCATTTCTATAATTTTTAGAGTTGAAGAAGTGGAGGAACGGATTTGAGGCGGCTCCAATATTGAGAAGCACATGGCTGTCTTGAAAAGGATTGCTGTAGACCTGTGGTTGTGGAAAGACCTAGTACAATACATAATTGACAACAACTGTACACCTCAATATATAAAATTATACGTTATTATTGTGCCTTAATAAACCAATGCTGAATTTTTTATTTCTCTACCTTCTTAATGTGATAATGAATACAAATTTGAATAGTCTTTCTTTAATAAACATTATTAAATATATTTACCTACATTATTTAGGAACTTACTCATTTTATTAAGAATCTAAGGAGATCTATTTTTATTAAATTTATATATTTATTGCTATATTAGGTACATGTTATAATAATAACATTATCAAACAATAAATACATTTTATTACAAGCTACAAGTATAATTTATGAACAATACATATTAATTAATGTCTATTATTATATTATTAATCACATTATTTATAGTTTATAATATCAAAGACATCTATCGACGAGCGAGACTCGTATATAATACAAAAAATCTACAAATTGAAATAAAATTATTTTGTGGATTTTATCGCGGTTTTATAATTATTTTTTTTTCTCGCGACGTATCGAAGACAGAAGACTTTACAGCCTTCATGGTCACGGTGCAAACTCTGGCGTCGAACAAAATCTAACTCAAAAAACCGCGATAAAATCCGTAAAATAGTTTTATTTCAATGCCTAACATTCGCGTAAATATAAGAAACTATTAAATCGAGAAATATTCGCGCTCACATATGAATAAAATAAAGCTTGCGATTATAATCATTACAAATTAAAAATCTTAAATTTCTAAACGTTTCTATTTAGTTACTTTACTACGTTACTCGGCCGGGTAATAGTGTTAATCACTTTCCGAGGCAAAAACACTGCTATTGAATCGTGGCTTTCAGAAAAATGTTGACAGATGCGGTGTCTATCAATTTGATGTCAACTTTGCTTAGACAATACCAATGGCTACAATTTTTCATACAAATCGACACTATCGATGTCCACCGTGACGTCATCGGTTCGAGTTCGGTTCGAGTTGTCCACAGGTGTTAGCCAATACGAAATCTGTGATTTGACAGTTAATTGATGTACACTTCCACCGGTGCTTATCAGTTTTCGATGTCAACTGAGATACATAATAGCCCGGCAGGTTGGATCTCTATTGGACTTTGGTTTTTCTACAACAGAAAATATATGTGACAGAAGAAAACAGAGTAATACTTCAAAAGTTTTGTGAGAAATTCTGTTCTACTATAACTACTAGCTGTTAGAAATCCAATCGCACATTAGCTCAGTTCAAAAGAACAAATAGAGACTGGCTAGAAAGTGTAATAAATTGTCTCGTATGATAAAGGCTAAACGAGCAACATGCAGAACTTGAGGCAATTTGTCATGAAAATCTGCCCCCACCCACATCAAAAGTTTCTACTGTTATGAATAGTCCCAGAAAACCTTTTGATGATTTGGGCTGCAGATAAAAATGAAGATGAGTAGATCAAATACAAAAGACTTTATCTCCGGAACAAATATTTGCAGCTACAGCTAATACTTCTTAATTTTCCAACAGAATTGGAAGAACTAACATTTAGTAAATTTACAAAATAGCAGTGGTAGTGGCTAGTTTTGGCATATACTTTTTTTTATTATAATATTTTTATTATATTTGAATTTTTTTCCCTACTAGTTAGCTCTAATAATTATCAATTGATTACATTTTTTCATTAGTTTTAATTTTGTTCAAGATAATTGTAAAAAAAAAGTTTTGATAATATTGGATTTTTTCAGTTTTTTCGACCCGTATAACTGGAGAAGTGGAAGGTCGATGCAGACATTTGAAGTGCAAAAGTATAGTAGAACAGACTAACATTAAGAATAAAAAGGTTTCGAAGCAAGACCTCTTTGGATTTCATAGAAATTTAGGATTTTATAGTAAGTTCCATACATCAAAAACAAGATTATTTTTTTTGCCGAAACTATACCGTTTAACAAAAAATTACTAAGAATTAATATTATAAGAGTTAATAGTATCTAGCGATCAACGTTAAAAGTTTGAAAAATACGAAATTATTTCCTAAGTCACTTAAATTGTCTCTTCAACCCACTGTGCACCGGAATCAGGATGACATGCCAACATTAAGTATTGAAATTACACTTGTTATACTACAACATATTCGTTATAGTTGAATAGGTAAGAGAGTAGGTAGGTACAAGTCTCCCAAGTCAATACTCACGCTTGTGGGCTGCGGTTAAAATTTTAAACTACTTGAATTTTGACTCCAATGTTTGTGAGCTATGTGTTAAAATCAAAAGATCCGCCGCAGTCGCTACAAAAGCCAACTACGTATCTTATTAGAAACGATTTACAAAAGGTCGTTTCCTTAATTAAAACTTATAAAAAAAATATCTGCGCTCCACAATGAGCCAAGAAAAGTTAACGTTGAATAATCCTACTAATCCTACTAATATTATAAACGTGAAAGTTTGTAAGAATGTAAGGATGTTTGTTACTCTTTCACGCAAAAACTACTAATCGGATTTCGATGGGCACATGGGTAGGTCATGTCCTGGATGTCATGTCCACATAGGCTACTTTTTATCCCGGGACAATATAAAGCGCGACTTTTAAGGTTTAACAAAAAATGACCAAGAATAAATATTATAGGGGTTAATAGTACATAACGATCAGCGTTAATAAAAATGAAAAAAAAAAAATATCGTGCCACTAAAATTGCATTTTCGATCAACTGTGCGGCGCCCCTGTTGCCTTGGCGCCTGTGTGCGCCGCACACTTCGCACACAGGGGCGGCGTAGCCCTGGGACTGCCGCGCCGAGACGAATGTCCACAGGTTCGTAACCCAAGAGCACGCACCTCTGATTTTTCTAAAGTTATGTGTGTATTCTTTGTAAAATATCGCTTGCTTTAACGGTGAAGGAAAACATTGTGAGTAAACCTGCATACTTGAGAAGTTCTTTATAAAAATTGCGAAGGTATGTGAAGTCTACCAAACCGTACCAGGCCCGCGTGGTGGACTATGGCCTACTTCTCATTAGTAGAGGAGGTCCGTGCCCAGCAATGCGACAGTTACAGGGTTGGTATTATTCGTATTTTAAATTTTATTCAAGGAAATATAGTAATCCTCTGGTAATCCTATTTTTTTTAAACTAAAATGCCAGCAATACGATGGTTATCCTATTTTTTTAAACTGATAAGCCGGCAAAACGATTCTGAACACATTTTAAAGGAATAAATGAGATTTCTTTATGTTTTAAACATTCACACAGGCTCTCCACTTTCAACGCCGTCCGTCTTTCACGATTTCTTAATCTACCTGACACAGGACTTAATAAATTTGAAAGAATCTGCTTAATTGTCTTCATGATATCCACCGTCTTGTCCGACAGGGATGGTAACATCACGTCATCAGTAATATAATTTAAAATATTCTCATTGTATTGAAATTTGAAAATTATTTGACCATAAAGAAGAAAAAAATATATATTTGACTTTGACAGTAAATAACAGAAAAGCAAAGATAGAAAGTTTCTTGGTAACAGTGGTCTCGAACCTACCGATTTTTCTATCGATTTTGGGCCTGTCCTACCAAAATACCGAAATGACATGATTTTTCAACGATTTTTTCAAAGCTAGAAGATTCTCCCGATTTTCAGCGATTCGATGATAAAATCCCCTTTTCTTTCATATTTTGCGATTCCTTGGTTAAATATGTTGCTGTTTGGGGCGGCGGGGGGCAGTATTTTTAAAGGGGCGGCAAAAATTTTACAAAATTTTGAACATTTTTGGCGGGCAATTTGGGGGGGGGGGGGTGTATGCGTGACTGATGACTCTCGTTTGTTGAAATCACTTCTGGAAATCACCTTTTTTGGGACAACAATAGTCCCTAGAGTTTAAAATTTAGGGAGTTTTATTGAATATTGCCTTTTTTTTCCATATACCGAGTTTTGCTCCAAATATACCGATTTTTCTTGGCAACTCTACCAATTTCACATTTTCTATTTGTCAGATTTATCTCAAAAAAAAAAAAAAATCTCTAAAATAATAGTCTGTGATTTTATCCAGTGTTGCCAACTTAACGGATTTCCCGTCATTTCCGATTTGGATACGTGTGAAACGGGAAAAAATCCATCTAACGGCTGACGGGATATTTAACGGGACAAAAATTTCATATTTATGTGAGGGGGGTGAAATGTGAAAGGAGGTCTTCATAGTGCGGCAAAACCACACGCTTGCACCTCCTCCCCCCCTATGCTAAAATTATACCTACACCCGTGTCAATTGTTGATGTAACGGATTTTTGGCGAAAAAATACGACTAACTTGACGGATTTTTAAAAATCTTGTTGGCAACACTGATTTTATCGTCCAAGACCACTGCTTGGTAAATACCAGAGTAAATACTGAAACATACAATTTTGAAATTGCTGTTTGTTGGAAGTTATAATTTACTATTGAATTATGTGTTATTTTCGATTTACGTATAATAAAGTTATTTGAGAAACACTGTAAACCATGACTTTCCCATTTGGTGCGAATACGACTGGTCAGAGTTCCTCTTTTGGCGCTTCGAAGCGTAAGTACTTCTTAAACTGCTACTTACATCGTTATATACTGCATTACAGTGTTTTATTATGAATTGCAGCTGCATTTTCATTTGGAAGTACAAACACTGCTACCACAAGTAACCCAGGCTTTAGTTTCGGAACTACCACAACACCATCTGGCTTCGGCACGTTTGGCTCTACTGCCACCAGTACCGGTATGGTTTTAAATAATTGTAATACCTGTATATAATATCAACATGTCTGCTAGCTAATCTATTATATAAAAATGAATCCCTATTTTCCTTGGTCACGGCATCACGCGTGAACGCTGGACTGATTTCGTTATTTCTTTTTTTGATGTGTTTATTATTGTCAGGAGAAGGTTCTTATGAAAGAAAAAATTAAGAAAATTGCGCGGAAAAACGGCTGGACCGATTTTAATGAATTTTTTTTGTGTGTCTCCAAGAGGATTCGAGAATGGTTTAGATTACAATTCTATCCGGTAGGTAGCGCTGTACTCGGGTTCAAGGATTTTATTTCCTTTTTAGGGCAGGACAACGTCTGTCGGGGCCGCTAGTACTAAATAAAGCTTAATAGCTTATTCACTCATCTTATAGAATTACTACTTTTCTTACTTCTAGTTACATATTCATTTTGTTGGTGAGATTAAAAAATATTATCATTTGTGTTAGTAATGTATGTTTTGTGGAGACGTATGCAGTCGCACAGACGGGTGATCAGTTTGCCTTATTGGGACTATTACAACCTTAGTCCTTGTTTGGGTGGCGCTGCTACTCTCACTTAGGGTCCGCCCGCTTCGCCGGTATCATGCCCAGGGGCTGCTTTCACTATAGGGAGATTCGGCTGTGGCTCAGCTAGACTTTGGGAGGAGCTGTGCTTAGCTTGTGCGTTGAAAAACAAATGCACAGACTAGGCCTGGCAGCTGCCAGGCCTAGTCTGCCCACTTGCTCTCACACCCCCCAGGTGGCAGCCCCCAGTTGGATACTGCATTGCTTATCTTACCTTGGCTATTTGTGATAGCTTCCACCCTAGAGCACTGGTGGTCCTGTAGTATGCCCCCTTCTGATCCTACAAAGCTCTTTTTTGCCTTACTAAACCTACTGTCTCCTAGCTTTGCCTCCTGTAGTTGTGCTACCTCCAGTCTGTCTGTTCCTAATATCTCTTATCTTGGCAGAGAGTACATTGAGCACTCTGCTAGAAAGTGGATGCTGGTCTCTTCTTCACCATCTTCTGTGCATGAGGCATCTTTGGTCTTGCCTATTATTTTTAGGTGCCTGTTTAGCATAGCGTGTCCAGTCATGATTCCTATAATAGTTCTTATGACCTCCTTGCTGAATTGGAATAGGCTTTTAGTTTTCTTCTGGTCAAGCGTATTGATGAAGATTTTAGATTGACAAGTGCCCATCATGTCTCCATCTAACATTTGTTTCTGTAAAGTATCTTCCTGCTGATTACTCTGTTCATGACTTTTACCGGTATAGGTAAGCATGGCTCCGGTCCTATAAATGTTTCACCAGCTCTCCCTCTCGCTAGCTCATCGGCTTTCTGATTTCCTGTGGCACCTTGGTAGCCTGGTACCCAGATGATGATGACTTCTTTGTCAGGTTTCTGCTGGAGGTTAGCATTGTATTCTACTTACTCAAGCAACCACAATCCTTCATGGTAAACAAACTTATGGTTTTTTGTAACAGTCCAAATTCCAGTCAGAGAATCATAGAATTAACATAGTTTGCTCTGGCCTTAGTGACTTGCAGTATCTTGGTATTTTACATCAACCTTAAATACCAGTCACACTCTCTTATCAATAGTCTATGTCCTTTAAACTATTTTACTCCAATAATTATTTGTTTATAAATTTCAGCAACTCCATTTGGTGGTCTAGGCACTACACCAGCATCATCAGCACCATCTTTGTTTGGTGGTACTGGAGGTTTCGGAGCCACCACTTCAAAACCCAATACTGGTAAGTAAATTCTTATACACTTCAAAAGTTCTGATTTTATCACATAGAAAACACCAAACATTGCCCCTTCATAGTTTGTTGAGTGATTGTGATTCTTCTTAAGCTGTAGTATGCCCTCATTGGTACAATACATAGTTTATATTATCTTAAAGAGATAGACCAGTTGTTGAACAAGTCAGACAATATTTTTATTAATATTAATTGAATTGGTGAGCATGAAAATTTTACAAATTATAAGTGAACGTAGCAACAGGCGATATCCTCGTTGCGAGTGGGACAAACTGCCGAGACCAGTCTCTGCAGATTCAAACCCAGAGCATGCACCTCTGACTTTTCTAAAGTTATGACTGTCATAATCATTATCAGCCACATTACGTCCACTGCTGAACAAAGGCATTCCATAGAGATTTTCAGGCGGACCTGTCAAAAGCGGCCTGCATCCTGCATGTTCCTGTGATCTTTATCAAGTTATGTGTGTATGTTATATGTGAATACTTGCTTTTACGGTGAAGACACATATCGTGACGAAACCTGCATACCTAAGTACCTATTTCTCATTTCAAAGGTGTGTGAAGTTTGCCAACCCACACTAGGCCTGAGTGGTGGACTAAGGCCAAGGATACACCCTCAGCAGCTGAGGATGCCTGTGCCTAGTAGTGGGACAATATATAATAAAGGGCTGATATTATATTAAGTGGACGATAGCCTAGTTGGGAATCGAATGGTCTGCCGAGACAATGTCCGGAGGTTCAAAACACAAGGCACACACCTCTGACTTTTCAAAGTTACGTGTGTTTTGTTTATCAATAATTATCATTCGCTTTAACGATGAAAGAAAACCTCGTGAGGAATTGTGCATACCTAAGAAGTTCTTTTTAAGAATTTCGAAGGTATGTGAAGTCTACCAACCCGCACTAGGCCAGCGTGGTGGACTAAGGCCTAAAACCCTCTCAGTAGTAGACGAGGCCCATGCCCAGCAGTGGGACAGTGTATAATACAGGGCTGGTATTATTATAGTTATATTATTATAAGTAGTTATATTATTATAAGTAATAATTATAAGTATTATAAGCTTACAGTTGCCTGAATATGTATTATGTCTACTTATATTAGTATTATAATATTTAACTTCACTTTTCTAGGTTTTGGGACCGGCTTTGGAACAAACACATTTGGCTCCTTTGGAACTGGCACTTCAACATTCAGCAGTGCTGCTCCAACATTTGCCACAAACACTTTAGGCTCCAATACTTTTGGTGCTGGTACATTTGGTGCTGGGAACACATTCGGATCTGCATTTGGAGCCAAACCAGCAGCACCAGGTTTTGGTGGATTTGGTACTGGACTTGGAACAAATCAGTTTGGACAGCCTCAAGTAAGTACTTGTATAACTCTATCAAGAAAAAATAATCATGCTATTTTGTTCACAATTGCTTTTTATGAGCTTAAACCATTATTACTAGCCATCATTTTAGGTACCACAAGCATTAAGTGACATTTAATGTTGCTTTAATTATTGTACAACATTGACCATAGCGTGAATAGACACCTAATGTCTGACATTGTCTTCAAATTCATTTTGTAAACTACTTTAGGTATGAGTGGTGTAGTGTAGTACTACAGTACATTTGGCCCTCTCAAGAGAAGAAACATTTTTATATTGAATGTGTCACTTCTCATGTAATGATAAACAATTAAGGTACAGAGATGTTAAATAAACTTTTGTCAAAAATAGATGTAGATATAGTTTGAAACAGTAACAGGCCTGAAAGCTAAAATTACAAAAACATAATACTGGTATAAGATGACTTTTGATAATTTATGATATGAATTGATTAAGTCCAAAGAGTTCTATCATTTGGAAAATTCTCATTCATCATTTTTAAGGTAGTGTGTACAGTCACTCAATCTAAGGTGAAATAGTAAAACACCTATGTAAAATGCATTATACATTCTTCTACTTATGAACAATAGATACAGCAAAATATAAATCTGGGCATCAAGATATCAATAATTTGCAGTCATGAATATTTTGAATGCAATGCAATGCAATCAGCCCTGTATTATATACTGCCCACTGCTGAGCAGGGGCCTCCTCTACAACTGAGAATATTTTGAATAATTTTAATTTATTATTAAATTTAATTTATTCATAAATACACAGTTGATGCTGGACCATGATCATAATAAGAAGTTAATATTTGCCTCTTTTGTCTTTATTTAATTGCCCTTGAACTCGAAGTCATATCTAGTACTTTTTCGTGTTAAGACTTAAGCCATAATCAAAGGAACTGGCTAGCGAGCGCTGAGTGTAATATTACACGAACCACTTGGTGCCACTTTTCACCCTTGTATAACTCAAAACCTGTTTAATGTAAACACATAAAACTTCGTGTGTTTAATTATATCAATAAGGACATCTAAAAGCCCAAATTTCATGAAGCTAGCTCAAACGGTTATAAAGATATGACGGTCGAAAAGTTGTAAATTTGAAGACTGAGGGACTTATAGTACCTAAACCTAACCTACTTCCAGATGACCTAGAAGGATGAAATTTGGAATCCAGCTCGGTAATTGTGTGTAAGCGTAGGAAAAAATCTAAAAAAAAAAAGTAAAAAAATAGGGGGGTCCCCATACAAAAAAAAAAATATTTTTCATGGTAGTGTTGGAACCGTTACAAGCAGATATTTGAAACTATCCCAATATATGTATTTGCTATATAACAGAAATATGAAAATAGAGTTAAGTCAAAAAAATTGTGGTGACCCCACACAAAAAACTTGTAATACGCTTTAAACAACCAGGCAACTGTGTGTCGTCGGCGGCGCGCGGCACCACATAACTCAATACCTGCCTAGTTTTCTTTACAAAAAGTAATGATATCCCACCAAAACCATAAATGTAAAAAAGGGGAGCCAAGTTCAATACAAAAATTATGGTTGGCTGTGGGCTTCGCCTCAAAAAGAATGGAGATCTAAATGAGTGCCAAGTTGTATGCAAAATCCAAATACATATTTGGATTTTGCATACAACTTAGCACTCATTTAGATCTCCATTCTTTATAGTAACAAAATAACATTATGAACAAGAATTAAACTATATTTCTTTGCTTTATTGGATACCTATAACAGTTGCTGTTATTTAAAAATGAAAGGTCTTAATGTAGGTTAGATTTGACTGACCAGAATATATTAATATATATAGAAGAATTATACCGTCGATGAAGTACCAATACCTCCTAAGTGTTGAGAATCTAATTTTACACCATAAGAAAAAAACTGTTAAATACATACGAACGAATGAATTCTGTCACATGTCATGTTTTCACATAGCTCAAGAAGCTAACTGGTAAAGAAATTACGGATAGAAGTTAATTCAATCCATGCGAATATGAGTTTTATGTCTATTGTAATAAAAAAGTAATTTTGGACTAAATTTTCAGTTAGGAGGTATTGGTACTTCATCGACGATACATCTTCATGTAATAAAGAGGTAGGCACTAATTAGTTTTGACAAATATTTTAATTTCAGCAGCAACAACAACAATTACAGCCGCAGGGTCCGACGACAGCGCACGAGGCGCTAGTGGCCGCTGTGTTCAACTGCTGCGTGTTTGGAGACGAGAGGGATCAAGTTTTAGCCAAATGGAACTTACTACAAGCTCAATGGGGCACTGGTGAGTTTAACCTCAGAGGAGCTAGGTGTTTGATAAAAAGTAAAAATATTTTAGTTGCACAATCCACATTTATCATGACAGTAACTCACAAATCATGGTATGATTTCATTGTAGTACCTGACCAGGTTTTGTAGTCTTCACACAAGTTGGCACACATAAAGTCATATTGTTGCAACTGAGCTGTTATTTTTCTGTTGATTATAAGCGTATTCCAAAGTCCTAACAAATGTAAACATCCTCGAAGCTCTAGATTACCACCCAAGATAAAGTTGATTACCCGCACATTAAAACTGTGTAAAATAAATAGGTAAGTGCAAAGCAATATTTAATTTTATATATTTTTATGTTACAGGCCAGGCTTACTACAGTCAGAATGCGCCTCCATTGGAATTGAATGAACAAAATCCCTTATGCCGCTTCAAGGCAGTTGGATACTCAAAACTAAGTGGAAAGGAGGATAAAGATGGACATGTTGCATTGTTATTCAATAAAACAGAACAGGAAATTAAGTAAGTAATTGACATTATTATGGATACGACTTTAAGAAAAAATTCCAATCCAAAATAAAACCCTACTAATATTATAAAGGCGAAAGTTTGTAAGAATGTATGGATGTTTGTATGTATGGATGTATGGATGTTTGTTCCTCTTTCACGCAAAAACTACTGAACGGATTTCGATGAAATTTGGCACACGGGTAGGTTATGTCCTGGATTAACACATAGGCATTAACACTTTTTATCCCGGTAAAACATAAAGCGGGACTTTTATCCCGGAAAAACTCATTCACGCGGGCGAAGCCGCGGGCAAAAGCTAGTACTTAATATTTGGTCTCTTGTTGATCTTTAAAGGGAAATCACCTCACCTAACAAATCTAGAGGCGTTCCTAATGAGCTCTAACAGGCTATAGCAGGATTTTTTTGCTAACTTGCTAGTCTGAGAGGGCAATAATATTGTAAAATAGGAACTAAAGTGAGGTAATATTGTGAACTGGACCTATTATGTAAATTTTACCTGATAATTTATTATAATAACAAGAAATAAAATTGTGGCAATTAATTTTATTATGATTATTTGTTGTTTAGGAATAACCAACAAGCCCTCATAACTTCATTGCAAGGTCTTCTCGGCAACAAACCCAATTTGGTAGTTAACATTGACTCGGTGAAGGCGGTGGCGGACAACAAAAGCCAGGTACGTGGGCTGCACATTGCAACCAAATAATATATCAAGGGTGGAACCATTAACCAATCTCATCTTTGAGTAGAATCTTAAATAAGCATTTAAGACGCATCTATTTAATAAACAAAACTTGAGCTGTATTTTATCGCCTGTTATCAGCTGAGCTGGTACTGTTAATAAACTAAACTTGGTTCTAAAAAAAATATCGATGTCACTTCTAACAGAATCATTACAGCATATCAACATTGCATATCAGAGCTAAACTAAGTTGAATCTAATTATATAGCCCTAAGATTTATCTGATTCTGCAATAAATTCTCATCAATAATTATATATATTTTTTTACTAAAACCATCTAATAAATCTCAATGAATGCTTAATATTATATATTAATTGAGATTTGAGTCAATATTTTTAATGATGGTTACAGTGCGCACCAAATAACTAGAACTTGCGAAGTGGTCGATTTATAGGTCTGATTGAGTTGAAGTAAGAACGCGGGGGCCGGGGGGTGACGCTACGCGTTGCCATAGATACTCTGTCGCGCATCACCCCGCGCAGTGCCTCATCGACCCCCCGTCGCCCGCGTACGATTCAAACGAAAAGTGTTATTAAAATGGCGCCATGGAGGTGCAAGGGTAATACATTTTTAAAGAGAAAAGCAACGCACATGTTGTGTCATGTCCATAAATATTTAGCAAAGGAAAACAATGTTTTAAGTAAAATTCAAATTATATGGAAAACGGCAGAAGCGATAATTTAAGAGAAGGATAAAGTAAGAAGAATTGTCACAGAAACTAATCAATCGGATTTGATTAGTTTCGTGCGGCCATGCATACAATTTACAAAAAATTATACAGTAGACAATACGACTAAAAATAGCCTAGAAACATAAAAATTATCCTAAATAAAGTATAATATTGTAATTATCATCATGATGATGATGAGATAGTAAATTATTGTAGTAATACTATGATCGTTTTTCGATTCGATCGATTGTATTTTGCGCTAAGATTTGTGCGCGCGATTACACATGCGCAGCTGCTGCCATCTTGGTTCTAGTTATTTGGTGCGCACTATACATAAATTATATACAATATGGATTTTTGAGATGGAGTAGCAAGGGCAGGGAAAGAAAAAAATCTTAGGAAACTGTCCCATCATTTTGGAAGACATTCAGATCTACATTCATAGCTTTTAAAAAAAATACAGTAACAAGAAAATTTAAACAAAAACTTTTTTTTGATGCTAATTGTAATAATTGCGACTCCAATTAGTTTTTAAATATAACTAAACTTTAGTTAAAGTACTTAAACCTTTAATGGTCCCATAGAGTTGATCCTTGTAACAGGATTGCTTGAAATATATATAAGAAAGTTTTCTTGTAACATCATTATTAAGATAGTTGTTCTCACTGTATATACAAGTTTACATTATTCAATATATTACGAACGACAAATTGCAGTTCATGATAGTTTGTAGCTACTTGTTATAATCATAGTGATAAACAAGTGTAATAAAGAGAACCACCTACACTTTGGTTTGTGAATGGCCATATGTGTCAAAGAAAAGAGCCTATTCTTCATCCACGGTCTATAATATTATTCTAGTTCAAGTAATTTGAACAAATATTGAACGCAGTATTATCAGTAAAGTTTCATAAGATATTGTGATCTATCTGTGGTCCTTTTAATATGGTTTATGAAGTGTGTTGTAGTGTAATGTGATGTGCGCAGGTGGTGATGTACGTGGTGGACAAGGCGGCGAACGGTTCGCACGTGAGCGCGTCGGAGCTGGGCGCGTTCGTGAACAGCGGCGGTGCGCGCGGCGCGCTGGCGGGGGCGGGCTGCACCGGCGCCGCGCCCGTCACGCGCCCCGCGCCGCAGCTGCTGCAACAGTACCTGCAAGCGCCGCCGCCAGGTATCAACATATTATCACATTTATTCGACTCGTCTAGTATATAGGGTTTCCCATATATATGTGCATAAGCGGGGTTTGACGGGTTAAGCCACTTTTTAACACGTTTTTATTAGCTTCAGATGTATGTAATGGAAAATTTGAACATGATTTTGATCCCCTTCGAAACTTCGGATTAAATTGAAATTTAGCATACTCATCAAGGACCGATGACAATTTAATATTTTAAACTAAAACACGCTATTATAAAATCCAACTAAAAATGAATAAATAATAGTTTATTTATTTTTAGTGACATCTGTTGGATAATAACAGCACTAAAAACTTGAGAGGTGTCAAGGGACACCCGGATGGAACGAAGTTCTTTTCGATTAATTGGTGAAGATATTGTAATAAAATTTTATTTCTTTTAAGTTGTAATAATAATTGTATATTTCATTAAAACGTTACCACATCAATGAAAACATTTACTTCTACCTACACAATAGATATGTCATCGAATCACGATCATCACCTAAGCAAGCATTGACATTAAAATTAACATACAACTAACGAAAAAAAAAACCTACTCTAAAAAGCATTTAAATTGTCTTTTTTTATTTAAATTTCAAATATCACTTTTACGGCCAGTTCTTTATTGTTACTGGCTGGTTTCACAGGGCAAGTATAAAAGTGTCGGTAACTTTTCGTGAGAATTTTTTCCGTCTAGCCCCCTTTCACAAGGTGCGATAAGGAACTTCGTTCCAAAAATAAATAATAGTTTAAAAAACTAAAAAACACGCTTTATAGAAAATCCAACTAAAAAATAGAAAATAAATTTGAACTAAAATTTAACTAAATTTGAACTAAAAGAATAAGATAAAAATTATATTTTATTTAAAAAAAAAATACACTGGCCCGCCGGCTTCAACTGGCAGTATAGACCGGCGCCCGATCGTTCGGGCGAGTGACAGCCCTGGTTATATTTTCACTTGGTTTTAAATAAGATTCAAATAACATATGAATTAAATGAAGGATGTGATAAAGTAGAATTCTTATTTTAGGCTTGGATATGCGACTTTGGAAGCAAGCACAAGCGGATAATCCCGATCCTCAGAATTACATACCAGTGCCAATTATAGGATTTACGGAGGTCAGTTATTAATTGTAAACAAAATGTGCTATCAGGTATACGTCGCACTCTTAATAAAACAATGACCTTATCCAAAATCGTTGAATTGTGGGAATCGTCACAAAAACTAATTGTATACGATTTTTTTAGGTTGGGCAGGAAACAAGCATATATTCAAATGATTTTGAACCTATTCCCAAAGTTGAGAAGACGCATTTATTTTTAGTGCTTGCTTGCCCTTCAGGGTCAATATTTTGATAAAATTCATCTAGTCAAAATTTTGGATTAGGTAATTGTTTTATAGAGTGCGACGTCATTAATATGAGTAGTAAATATTGTAATGAAAAGGGCAATAATATGCATGTTGATGCAGATCAAGTTCCGCGCGCGGTGCCAGGCGGAGCAGGCGCGGCTGCAGGCGGGCTGGGTGTCGCGCGCCGCCGTCACGCTCGCCGAGCTGCGCACGCGCCGCGCCGCCGCCGCCGCGCGCCTCCAACACCTCGCCGCGCGCCTGCACGCGCTGCGGCACACGCTGCTGCAGGTACCCTCCGCACACTACACACTACATCAAGCTCCGCGCGCGGTGCCAGGCGGAGCAGGCGCGGCTGCAGGCGGGCTGGGTGTCGCGCGCCGCCGTCACGCTCGCCGAGCTGCGCACGCGCCGCGCCGCCGCCGCCGCGCGCCTCCAACACCTCGCCGCGCGCCTGCACGCGCTGCGGCACACGCTGCTGCAGGTACCCTCCGCACACTACACACTACATCAAGCTCCGCGCGCGGTGCCAGGCGGAGCAGGCGCGGCTGCAGGCGGGCTGGGTGTCGCGCGCCGCCGTCACGCTCGCCGAGCTGCGCACGCGCCGCGCCGCCGCCGCCGCGCGCCTCCAACACCTCGCCGCGCGCCTGCACGCGCTGCGGCACACGCTGCTGCAGGTACCCTCCGCACACTACACACTACATCAAGCTCCGCGCGCGGTGCCAGGCGGAGCAGGCGCGGCTGCAGGCGGGCTGGGTGTCGCGCGCCGCCGTCACGCTCGCCGAGCTGCGCACGCGCCGCGCCGCCGCCGCCGCGCGCCTCCAACACCTCGCCGCGCGCCTGCACGCGCTGCGGCACACGCTGCTGCAGGTACCCTCCGCACACTACACACTACATCAAGCTCCGCGCGCGGTGCCAGGCGGAGCAGGCGCGGCTGCAGGCGGGCTGGGTGTCGCGCGCCGCCGTCACGCTCGCCGAGCTGCGCACGCGCCGCGCCGCCGCCGCCGCGCGCCTCCAACACCTCGCCGCGCGCCTGCACGCGCTGCGGCACACGCTGCTGCAGGTACCCTCCGCACACTACACACTACATCAAGCTCCGCGCGCGGTGCCAGGCGGAGCAGGCGCGGCTGCAGGCGGGCTGGGTGTCGCGCGCCGCCGTCACGCTCGCCGAGCTGCGCACGCGCCGCGCCTCCGCCGCCGCGCGCCTCCAACACCTCGCCGCGCGCCTGCACGCGCTGCGGCACACGCTGCTGCAGGTACCCTCCGCACACTACACACTACATCAAGCTCCGCGCGCGGTGCCAGGCGGAGCAGGCGCGGCTGCAGGCGGGCTGGGTGTCGCGCGCCGCCGTCACGCTCGCCGAGCTGCGCACGCGCCGCGCCGCCGCCGCCGCGCGCCTCCAACACCTCGCCGCGCGCCTGCACGCGCTGCGGCACACGCTGCTGCAGGTACCCTCCGCACACTACACACTACATCAAGCTCCGCGCGCGGTGCCAGGCGGAGCAGGCGCGGCTGCAGGCGGGCTGGGTGTCGCGCGCCGCCGTCACGCTCGCCGAGCTGCGCACGCGCCGCGCCGCCGCCGCCGCGCGCCTCCAACACCTCGCCGCGCGCCTGCACGCGCTGCGGCACACGCTGCTGCAGGTACCCTCCGCACACTACACACTACATCAAGCTCCGCGCGCGGTGCCAGGCGGAGCAGGCGCGGCTGCAGGCGGGCTGGGTGTCGCGCGCCGCCGTCACGCTCGCCGAGCTGCGCACGCGCCGCGCCGCCGCCGCCGCGCGCCTCCAACACCTCGCCGCGCGCCTGCACGCGCTGCGGCACACGCTGCTGCAGGTACCCTCCGCACACTACACACTACATCAAGCTCCGCGCGCGGTGCCAGGCGGAGCAGGCGCGGCTGCAGGCGGGCTGGGTGTCGCGCGCCGCCGTCACGCTCGCCGAGCTGCGCACGCGCCGCGCCGCCGCCGCCGCGCGCCTCCAACACCTCGCCGCGCGCCTGCACGCGCTGCGGCACACGCTGCTGCAGGTACCCTCCGCACACTACACACTACATCAAGCTCCGCGCGCGGTGCCAGGCGGAGCAGGCGCGGCTGCAGGCGGGCTGGGTGTCGCGCGCCGCCGTCACGCTCGCCGAGCTGCGCACGCGCCGCGCCGCCGCCGCCGCGCGCCTCCAACACCTCGCCGCGCGCCTGCACGCGCTGCGGCACACGCTGCTGCAGGTACCCTCCGCACACTACACACTACATCAAGCTCCGCGCGCGGTGCCAGGCGGAGCAGGCGCGGCTGCAGGCGGGCTGGGTGTCGCGCGCCGCCGTCACGCTCGCCGAGCTGCGCACGCGCCGCGCCGCCGCCGCCGCGCGCCTCCAACACCTCGCCGCGCGCCTGCACGCGCTGCGGCACACGCTGCTGCAGGTACCCTCCGCACACTACACACTACATCAAGCTCCGCGCGCGGTGCCAGGCGGAGCAGGCGCGGCTGCAGGCGGGCTGGGTGTCGCGCGCCGCCGTCACGCTCGCCGAGCTGCGCACGCGCCGCGCCGCCGCCGCCGCGCGCCTCCAACACCTCGCCGCGCGCCTGCACGCGCTGCGGCACACGCTGCTGCAGGTACCCTCCGCACACTACACACTACATCAAGCTCCGCGCGCGGTGCCAGGCGGAGCAGGCGCGGCTGCAGGCGGGCTGGGTGTCGCGCGCCGCCGTCACGCTCGCCGAGCTGCGCACGCGCCGCGCCGCCGCCGCCGCGCGCCTCCAACACCTCGCCGCGCGCCTGCACGCGCTGCGGCACACGCTGCTGCAGGTACCCTCCGCACACTACACACTACATCAAGCTCCGCGCGCGGTGCCAGGCGGAGCAGGCGCGGCTGCAGGCGGGCTGGGTGTCGCGCGCCGCCGTCACGCTCGCCGAGCTGCGCACGCGCCGCGCCTCCGCCGCCGCGCGCCTCCAACACCTCGCCGCGCGCCTGCACGCGCTGCGGCACACGCTGCTGCAGGTACCCTCCGCACACTACACACTACATCAAGCTCCGCGCGCGGTGCCAGGCGGAGCAGGCGCGGCTGCAGGCGGGCTGGGTGTCGCGCGCCGCCGTCACGCTCGCCGAGCTGCGCACGCGCCGCGCCGCCGCCGCCGCGCGCCTCCAACACCTCGCCGCGCGCCTGCACGCGCTGCGGCACACGCTGCTGCAGGTACCCTCCGCACACTACACACTACATCAAGCTCCGCGCGCGGTGCCAGGCGGAGCAGGCGCGGCTGCAGGCGGGCTGGGTGTCGCGCGCCGCCGTCACGCTCGCCGAGCTGCGCACGCGCCGCGCCTCCGCCGCCGCGCGCCTCCAACACCTCGCCGCGCGCCTGCACGCGCTGCGGCACACGCTGCTGCAGGTACCCTCCGCACACTACACACTACATCAAGCTCCGCGCGCGGTGCCAGGCGGAGCAGGCGCGGCTGCAGGCGGGCTGGGTGTCGCGCGCCGCCGTCACGCTCGCCGAGCTGCGCACGCGCCGCGCCGCCGCCGCCGCGCGCCTCCAACACCTCGCCGCGCGCCTGCACGCGCTGCGGCACACGCTGCTGCAGGTACCCTCCGCACACTACACACTACATCAAGCTCCGCGCGCGGTGCCAGGCGGAGCAGGCGCGGCTGCAGGCGGGCTGGGTGTCGCGCGCCGCCGTCACGCTCGCCGAGCTGCGCACGCGCCGCGCCGCCGCCGCCGCGCGCCTCCAACACCTCGCCGCGCGCCTGCACGCGCTGCGGCACACGCTGCTGCAGGTACCCTCCGCACACACAATTTGGTGGAAGGGGTAGTTGTCAAAGAACAGTAATATTACACTGTGACATCACAGAGAGTCGCCGGCCATAACGCTGCGTGCGTGCGAAAGAGATAGCGCGATTTTCCTCTACGTCCCCACTTTTGCTCACAACAAGAATAACTGTTTTTTTTAAACGAATTTTAATGCTAATTTCATTTTCGTATTATTTTCTGTTACATATAAAATAATTTACAACATACAACACTATCCTACCCTAGAAACAACCGTATTGTATGGTGTGTGTGTGTGTGTGGTGTGTGCAGGTAGTGGCGCGTCAGGAGGGTCGCGGTCGGGCGCGCGCGGCGCTGTCGCCGGAGGAGGAGGCGACGCGCGCGCGCCTGCACGAACTCGCCTCGCAGCTCGCCGCGCCGCCGCTCTACAATGTACGTATTACACACATATCTAAAAGCTTTAACTGCCTCGGTGGCGTAGTTGTATTACAGTACGACTGCAATGCTGAGGTCTCTGGTTCGATCCCCGGGTCGGGCAAAGTGATATTGAGTTTTTCTATTCAGTATCAGCCCGGAGTCTGGAATTTGTGCCCGATATGGCCATAGGCTCGCCCCCTATCACATCATGGGACGGAATAACGGCGAGAAGTGGGTGCACTAGTTGCGCCTCTGCCTACCCCTTCGGGTATAACAGGCGTGAGTGTGTGTGTGTGTGTTTTAAAAGCTTTTATTTTACTTGCATTTTTACCGCTAAACAGCAGTGTGCATGCACTGTTATGTTTCGGTTTGCAAGGCATTGCAGCCAGTGTAACTACTGGACATAATGAGACTTGACACCTTATGTCTCAGGATGACGAGCGCAGGGGAATGCCACACAGTACTTTGTAAGTCAAGGTGCTGAATCGTGTTGGTACTATTTATGGGTGGTCATATCGCTTACCATCCGGCGAACGGCATACTCGTCTCGTCATTCGTAGCAATAAAAAAATACTTGCAATGTATGAATTAGGTTGAGGAAGAAAGTTTCTTCGCATTTTATGTGAAGATTCAAGATTTGCTTTTTCAAAGATTATTTACATTTAATTACAGTATGTATATGCCATTTTGTTCGATGACTTTCAGCCATCTTGTAGGTCGTTGCTGTAGAAATTTTGGAACTTCTGATAAAAAAAAACCACCAGACGGTAAAAGCTCATAATGAACAATGTCCTTCCAATCCTACCATACACCTTAATGCGAGTTAATTCAGGTTTTGCCACAGTCTGTGAAGCCTGGCCGACCTTTGACCACGACCTTTTTCGTACGTTCTTGTCATACATGATGCACTTTTCATCACCAGTTATCAATCTTTTGAAAAACGGTTCGGTTTTATTAGGTCTCAATGAAGAATCGTAAATGATGAGTACACGGTTCATTAGGTTTCTTTCAGCAAGCTCGTGTGGCACCAAAATTTTGAGCTTTTTTGTGTACCCAGCTTTATTTTCATATGGGTCAAGACTGTTTTGTGGTTAATTCTCAGTTCTTCAGATATGTCGGTAACTACTCGCATGTCAATCTTGCTCCACGTTTTCAAAAATGGCGTACATTTTATCCGTAACATTGCGATCAGAGTGAAATGCATCTTTGTCATCAAAATTCCCGGGTTAAAAACGCTTAAACCAACTTTGCGCTACTCTTACTGACACTGCATTAGGTCGATAAACGTCACATTTTTTTTTCGCGGTCTGCTGTGCATTTTTTTCCTTTTTAACACGCCTTTATTAGCTTCAGACGTATGTATGTAACGGAAATTTTGAACATGATTTTGACCCGCTTCAAAACGTCGAATTAAATAGAAATCTGGCATACATGTCAAGGACCAATGACAATTCAATAATTTAAACTAAAAGCACGCTTTTGTAGAAAATTCAACTAAAAATGAATAAATAATATATGCAGCACAGTGATGTAGTGAAAGTGTAACATTGTATATAGACTCGTTGTGTAGCACAGGGATATAGTGAAAGCTTAGTACTGTATATGGATTAGTTATTATTGTAAATATTTAGTACCAACAGCCACATAAGTAACTGGACAAATTCAAAACTTAAAATCGCGTTTAAACTTTTGCATCAATATCCATAATTATTTTTTCTTCACCAAAATAAATTTCACAGCGTTAACTTTATTTTAGATGAAGAAAAAATAATATTTCGACTGGAGTTAACGTGCAGAAGCATTTTGAAGTTTTTTATTTGTTCAGCTACTGCTGTGGCTGACTGTACATAAGGTTTTTTCGTAATAAATATATTATGTGGGTCTTGTCACTACGGTATAGCTACAGCTTACCTCAGGGCGCAGTCTTGATAGGGTCTTGTCGGTACGGTATAGCCACGGTTTACCTCAGAGCGCGGTCATAGTGCGCTCTCTTTCTCCGATTCTAGCACATTTTTAACCGACTTCAAAAAAGGAGGTTCTGTATTCGATCCGTATGTATGTATGTATGTAAATTTGTATGGCCGCGAGTTTCTCAAAAACTACTGACCGATTTGGATGTGGTTTACGACATTCAAATGTATATTTTTCAGGGAAGGTTTTAGTCAGGGTTCGAAAAAATCCGATTTTTATGATAAAATAAAAAATCGGATTTTTTCTCCATATCCACAGGCTAAGAAAAAGAAGCTAATTTCATTCTGTAATTGGATTAAATTGTTATATATCATCGAACCCCGGTTTTAGTATATGATTTATGAAGATCTTCGGAGATACACCATGGAACTCTTCAATAACTAACAACAAATGACTTGCGAATGCTGCAATCGTATATCTATGATGTATTGTTTACATCATTCCATAGTTAACTAACTACAAAACAATAAATAAAAACTTTTTAACAAAAAATGAACCGACTTCAAAACCAATAAAAAAAAACCACTACAAATAAAAAAATAATTAATATTTGTATTCACTTAGTATATACGTATATTTGGAGTCGGTGACTAATTTAAATTGAACAATGTTTTCGTATATTTGTTGGTGTATTTCCTTAGCTTAGCTGGCAATTTAAATTAGGCATCGACTCCAAATATACGTATATACTAAGGGAATACGAATTTTAATTTTTTTTTTAATTTGTATTGGTTGTGAAGTCGGTATATTTTTTGTTAAAAAGTTTTTATGTTATATATTTTTACAATACATAACAAAATGTGAAAAAAATTACAATACACGCTTTTTTACAATAAAACATTTTTTTTTTTCTTATTTACACTATTCTTAATTAAAATTTATTTTCTATTTTTTAGTTTGATTTTCTATAAAGCGTGTTTTTAAGTTTTTTTAAACTGTTGTTTATTTTTAATTTTTTAGTTCTTTTCTACTAGTTTAACAGAAGAATATAATAATAATACCAGCCCTGTATTAAATACTGTCCCACTGCTGGGCACGGGCGTCCTAGAGGACGCCCGTGCCCGTGCCCCTCTCAGTAGTAGACTACTGAGAGGGTTCAGGCCTTTAGTCCACCGCGCTGGCCTAGTGTGGGTTGGTAGACTTCACATACCTTTGAAATTCTTATAATGAGCTTCTTATAACAGAAGAATATGTCACTAAAAATAAACGAAAGCGCTATCTTATAACAAGTAGGCTTTCACAAATAATAAACTGTTATTTATTCATTTTATAGTTAGATTTTCTATAAAAGCGTGTTTTTAGTTTAAAATATTGTATTGTTATCGGGTCTTGATAAATATGCCAAATTTCGATTTAATCCGACGTTTTGAAGTTGGTCAAAATCATGTTTAAAGTGTCAGTTACTTACATACATACATACATACATACATACCTCTGAAGCTAATAAAAGCGTGTTAAAAAAAGAGAAACATCTTTAGTTGGCTCCCATTGGAGATATTTATTAGAAGGCATATTATTGTAACATGCAGGGAATGAAAACCTTACAGTCCCTTCTGCTTTGGATTTATTTGTCTCAAGATGACGAATAACGGATGTGATTACTTCTTTGGGGTAATGCTGCGGATATTAATACAGTATTCGTCTTGCAAAAGAGAGCTATTAGAGCTATCTATTGTCTCGGACCTCGTGTTTCTCTTAGAGAAAAATTCAAAGAGATAAACATTCTTACCGTATCATCGCAATACATATTTGCAAATCTTATGTATGTTCGAAAAAATATTGCAAATTTTGACCGAATATGCGATATTCACAATAAAAATACTAGGAATAAAAATAAACTTGTTGTACATGCTACTCGTCTCCATAAAATAAGCAATTCTTTTGTTGGTCAATGCGTACGCTTCTTCAATAAATTTCCAATGCATATTGTTAATCTTCCAATAAAAAAATTTAAAACAACTGTCAAAGAACGACTTTACAAAAAAGGCTATTACACTATAGGAGATTATTTGGAAGATACAAATGCTTGGGATTAGGTTGCTCGCATTCACACATGATCCATAATATGAATTTATATTGTTAAATGACATTTGTATTTAAATATATGTTAAAAAAAAACAAGATGAAAAAAAATAACCACGCCGAGTTTCTTGGTGCTTCTTCTCAGGTCAGTGGGCTTTTCCGAAGCACTGGTAGAATCATATAGTTTAAAAAAAAAACATTGTTAAAAATGACGTGTAAAAGTGCCCCTAGGGGCCTAATTACATAATAAATGATTTGAGTTTGAGTTTTGAGTTTAATTAATTTAGATTCTCCATGTATTGCAACATAGTTAACAGGTGAAGAGTAAAACGTTGTTACGTAACGGAAAGATCAGACAGTGAGAAATTGGGCGGCTTATCTAAAATGCGACGTAAAACACCTGATAGACGATGACCTTGTCTGTACAAACGCTCTCACTCGCCCTACGCGTGTTCGTTTATCGACCACAATCGGAGCCTTATCGCCTGATTCCAGACATGTGGTAAAACACGCAGATATAGTTATACGATGGCCCAACAATAGATTAACACGACAGCTGCATTCCGAGTGTCTGGCTTCGCTGTGCATTACAAACACACCCTGAGGGTGTTGATCATTATCAGAACTCACTAACACCTCACAAATAATGTTATTCAATGTGAGGTATACATTATGACATAGACATACAAAAATATGGATTACAACATAGACTTATCTCCAGACATTTTAATCTTGCCAGTTTTGTTTATTGCAAAATGGAACGTAGTTCCGGCTCTAACTGTGTGCCTTCTCTGGAAATTAATTCCAATCTTAAGAAATCACGGACTCAAAACAGTTTCAATTCCAATCTAGAAGTTATCGGTACTCTTGACCAAATCGAGTCCATTATGGGATTGAAATTGAAATCGAGTACGCGATCGGATGTCTGTGTGGCCACACATGATCTAATAAAAATATATTAAATAATTTAACACGTGTAATTTTGATTATCCCAGTCGAAACCGTGTCCAATAATTTAAGTTTTAACAAACATATTCAGTGAACTCATATAATAAAATTGGAACTGTATTTTTTAAGCAAAATATCAAAAGAGTGTTACACTACGGCAGTATAAGTGTGGTGTCTTTGTCTCAACTATTTATTACGGAAAAAGAAATGCCATGTTAAGGTCAAAGTTCTAATCAAGCAGAGATACAGAGAATGCAACTCAATCAATACAACGCTATCGTTCAAATATATTTTAATTTCTCGTTTCTCATATTATATTTAAATTATTAAGTGTGGTGTTTATTTAAGTTTCAAATGCGTGATACTGGTGCGGTGTGAGCCTCGGTGCGGCGCACTCTACAGGGAAATATCGGCGTTGTGGACACTTGAACCATATATTCACTATTGTTATTGCATAAAGAGCATTTGTAACTTTTTTTTATAAATCGTGATACCCATTGTTGAGACATTGTAGTCATAAGAATAGCATTGATAAAAGGAGAGTGCCACTAAAACCTAAAATTATTCTTAGTAATTGTATGACTGTGCCCATGGAATATGTTTACATACACAATATAACAATAATAATAAAGCTTTTTTTTATTCCATGCAAAAAAAATATTCTTACAATTAATAGGATAATATAATTATGCTATTCATGTTTGCATGGAACCCCTCGGGTAAAAGCCTCCTCCAAAGATTTCCACCTTTCCTTGTCGTTACGCTACCGCCACTATTTCGTCTGCCCATCTAGACCAAGGCCGGCCTCTCGACCATTTCATTATTCTTTGGGTCCATCTGCCGTCGGTGTACCTGGCTACGTGTCCTGCCCATTTCCACTTTCTTTGAAGGGAAAAAGTTAGTGCATCCGTTATTTTCGTTTTCTTGCGGATGTCTACATTTCTCACTTTGTCTTTTAGTTTTATACCGAGGCAACTTCTCTCCATTCTTCTTTGTGTAGTCTTAATTTTGTTTTTTGTTTTAAGATCGAACGTCCAAGTTTGGCAACCATAAGTGAGGCAGGGTAGAATTTCCGAGTCCATAACTATCTTTTTTGCAGGCAACGGAAGCTGTGATTTAAACAATTCCTTATTAGCCCAGTACTTTCTCGAGGTAATTGATATTCGTCTATCTAATTCGTCAGCTCCTCTTTCTTTGTTAAAAGAGATCTGTTTGCCTAAGTAGATTTATTTTTCTACGAACTCGAGAGGGCTATTATTTACTGAGACGGAGGATTTGTGACTGTTGGTCATAATTTTCGTTTTGTCGAGGTTCATTTCTAATCCAACTCTTATGCTGGCCTGGTGTAGGTCATGTATCATGTTGTTCAGTCTGTGTGGAGAATCCGAGAACAGGATGATGTCGGCGAACCTGAGATGGCTTAGGAAGTTTCCATTTACGTTGATGCCTTGCGTAGCCCATGGTAAATTTTTCATTACATATTGTAAAACAGCAATGAAGATTTTTGGAGACAGGGGGTCTCCTTGTCTCACGCCTCTGTTTACATTATTTTTTTCTCCTATTCTATCTAGTTTGACTCTACTTGTACTATTGTTGTAAATGTTTTGGAGGATTTTTATGTAGGTTTCTTTAATATTTTGTGACCTCAAAGCTTCCCAAATGCTAACGTGTGATATTGAATCGAAAGCTTTTTTGTAATCTATGAAAGCTATATACAAGGGTCTACGGAATTCCAAATATTTCTCAATTAAAATAAAATAATAAATAAATAAAATAAAATACTTTATTCATCACTCAGGCGAACATAGTTGCACTTATGATAAGTCGAGACATATTTAATAATTATTATTAGTCACTTATATAACTACAGACATTTTTATTAGGAGTAAAATAAATGATGAAAAATAAAAAGTAAAAAGTAAGAAGCCAGCTCGGGCTGGCAAGAAAAGCAATATAAAACAAGAGATAATTAACAAAAAAAAATATATAATAATAATAATGGGAGGAACGCGTCGCGATCCTCACCGGTGAGGACACTACAGGTCCTAGCCTAGCTAACCTACCAGCCTTTACCTGATCTACTACTTGAATATGATCCGCTGTGCTGAAACCGCTTCTGAATCCGGCTTGTTCTATCGGCTGTTGTGCGTCGATGTGATTCAAGTATGCAAGAAGCAAATAATTTGTAGAGACAAGGCATGAGGCTTATTGGGCGGTAATTTCCGATGTCAGCCGAATCGCCTTTTTTATAGAGCAGGATAATTTCGGATTCAGTCCGAATGGGCGGCACAGCTTCTTCTTCTAATATTTTGTTAAATAGAAGAGTGATTGGAGTCACCAGTAGGTTTCTTGCAATTTTGATATGTTCGTTTGTGATGCCATCTGGTCCCCCCTACTTCGATCGGGCGGTAAACCACCCAAATACGCTTATCCGTAAAGCGTCTATATATACTCCATTTGATCGCGCCAAATGGAGACGACCGCGTTCAGTACTGACAGATCCAGAGGACGAAATCACTCTGGCCATTCGCGAAAAGATCGAGCATCAAAAGCTCACACACTCCACAAGACCGCTGTACCGTCCTCGCCATCGAGGACCTCGTCGCGTTCCCCGTCACCCTGACCTCTCTTAGCAGTTCCGGCCCGCGTGCCGAAGACTACTAGGTACGATACCACTAAATAGGATTAGGTTAAAACCATCTTCCCCAAACGCTGTCTTATCCTCTCAGTGGCCGCCCTGAGCCGAGGTTCGTGACCCGTTAGTGGGTCGCCCTCAGCGTGGTCGCTTAAATTTTAAGGGTTGCGAGCGCCTTCTGCACTCACCCAAAAGACCGGTGTTCTTTCATAAGCCGACCCTCGTCAGGCTGGAAAGAGTAATGTCAGGGACAAAAAAAAAAGAAAAAAAAAACTGGTCCCGGACTTTTTTCTGATTTTAGCTTAACCATTTGTTTTAAAATTTCCGGCTCTGTGAACTCCAGTGTAGGCAAGGTTTCGATTTCGATGAATTGGTTAGCAGAGGGCGTTTGTTTTGGGTAGGCTGGTTGGCTATATAGTTTTGTGTAAAACTCCGTAGCGGCATTTATGACATCAATTCGGTTCAATGATTTGCTTTTGGTAGAGCCAGGCTGTAGCGATGGAATCCATGTCTTTGATCTATTTAGTTCTTTGAAAGCTTTTTTGGCCGATCTAGATTTCTCAAGGTGTCTTTGTATGGTTTCAATTCTGTAGTATTCGTAGCATCTTTTTATTACTTTGTTGGAAGTTTTGTAAAGGTTTTTAAGCACATCTTTGTCGGTTTTGTTTAATTTAGCCTTATTTTGCAATTTGTTCCTTTCTTTCATGAGGATTAGAGCCTCTTCTGATAAGATATTACACTTTACTGCCCCTTTAATGCTTTTTAAACTTTCTAATATACAATATACGATTTTTTGGCATACACAATATAGTACCGTATAAAAAAAATCTAAAAGTTTTTATTTACTTAAGCAATAGTTATTGTTTTTGAACACAACATTGGTCATTATCGGCATTTTACACATTTCTTTTTCAATTTGGTCACTGAATTGTAACTATATTGATGATATTTTATAAACTATCAGTAAATACGGCCCGTCGTGTCATTATTTTTTGTTTACAAAGGCATAATAACTCACTCGAACACCAAAAAGTTAACTTTTTGAAACTGTGTTAATCCGATTTCAAACACGATTTCTCACTCGATCGCTAATGTCAAAATCGCGTCAAGAGTGCCAAAATGAACTTGCGATTGTAAATACTCGATTTCATTTAGTTTTTCTAAATTCCGCCGCGATCGAGATAAATCGTGCGCTAGTGTAGCATTCAAGGGTACGAATCAAGAATCTTATACCCATATATGGATTTTTCATTCCGTTCAACAAACTGAAGAATAAAATGTGACGTCACAACTGTCTGCTGTCTCTCTCTTTAGAGTGACAAAGGTTTATTTTCAAAACCAGGACGTAACATAATTAACTGTCCATAATAATAATATATGATATAATATGGCTGCCTCGGTGGCGTAGTTGTATTATGGTACGACTGCAATGCTGAGATCTCGGGTTCGATCCCCGGGTTAGTCGGGTCGGGCAAAGTGATTATTTTCCACTCAGTATCAGCTCGGAGTCTGGAATTTGTATACGATAAGGCGATAGGCTCGCCCCCTATCACAGCATGGAACGGAATAACGGCAAAAAGTGGGTGCACTAATTGCGCCTCTGTCTACCCGGGGGATGAGAGGCGTGAGTGTGTGAGTGTGTAATAATATGATATCGCACCATAATATTTATTTTTATCTCTATAAAGTAATGCGGTTTAAATTAATTATGAAAACCAACTACAGCGGCTAGTAATAGTTGATATTTAAAAAATATAATTTGAGTTAGAAAGTTTATTCCAAACAAAATTGGCATATTTACATACTTTTTTGGTATGTGTAGTTCGGAACTACTAGTTCCACTTACATAAAAAAAATACCTCACCACGCGGTGGTGAATTCAGTGGCGGCCTTGGAGGAGGGGGGCGAACCAGGCAACCGCCTGGGGCCTCGCAGTTACAGGGGCATCTTGCAGCTCCTTGGGGGCCCGTTTTTTGGCACCTTACTTACAAAGCTGTTGAAAAAAATTATTTGCTTCGCACGGGGCCTCGCGTGCTTTTTTTTTGCTCGGCACACAGCCTCACATTGTATATGTTTTACTTTCCCCCGCGACTGGATATGTTCACGTTGTTTGCCGGCCTTTATAACCAAATATGGAGACTGTAAGGTTAGACAGAAAAACATTGGGATATTTAAAAATCAAAACTACAGTTATTGTTACATTTAAATATAATAAAAAAAAATAAAAAACGTACTCATAAAAGTAAACAATCATACATGAAAAAATAATACACATTTAGGAAGTTAATAACCTAATTTTCAGTAAGTAATTTTGAAATATTACGAATATCTATTTTGTGTGATTTTACAATTTTTGCGAGTATTCTGCGAACTTTTTTTCTGTAATTATCCATAATAATACATATTGTGTTTTACAGATATTCTACTATGAGTTGTGTAATTCATGGTTGCAGAATTATTTGCAATCCAACATCTAGTGTGAAATTCCATAGGTAAGTTGATTGTAAACAAAGTTGTGTAGATATTTATAGCAAAAGTAATAAACACGTGGATGTTTTACAAATTACAATACTAAATAAATTCTTGTTTGAGAGACATGGAATCAAAAATTAACGCTACATTCTGCGGGTGAGGTTTCGTCCTTAAATTTATTTTTAATATTCTAAAACTTCTGTAAGAAGCCAACAAAACAATTAAAGTTTGCTAAAGATCACCATAATGTGCTCTCTTTCGGCAAATATATCTTTGAATTTATAAAACAAAAATGTTTTCGGCGACTAAAAGTGTAATGTTAAAGCAAAAGTCTTTATGTTATCACTATATGTAATTTTTCTTTGCTTGCTACTTGGAATATACTTTTTTAAAAAATCTCAAATATTAGCAAAATTTCACTGCAAAATATTTTCAATTTCAGACTGTATGATCATGAACAACTTTAATAAGAAATAACTTGTAATTAATTTTCTTCTTTTATCTCTTCATCTTCTGCTGCAATACTTTCTTTTATTTCTTTAAACTTATTTCACTGGATGTCTTCACATTAACTGATATATTGAAATGTTTCAAGTCTTGACGTTTCAATGGTGGTTCATATTCATTTCGCTGACATGTAACGTAAAAAGTAAATATCAAGCAATAATAATATATTTAAGTACCTATACATTTTAGACATAGGCAGAGGTGCCATTTAGTACACTCAGATATCACCCAATGTACCGCCGTTATAAAATTTGGTGGGTCGCAAGCTTAATGCCCTATCCTACTAATCTTATTATATTATAAAGGCGAAAGTTTGTAAGAATGTCTGGATGTATGGATGTTTTTTTCATGCAAAAACTACTGAACGGATTTCGATGAAATATGGCACACGGGTAGATCATGTCCTGGATTAGCACATAGGCTACTTTTCATCCCAGTAAAATATAAACAGTGACTTTTATCCCAGAAAAACACATTCACGCGGGCGGAGCCGCGGGCAAAAGCTAGTAAATAATAAAGTCTAAGTGGATCATAATTATACCAGTGAAATGATAAAAAATAATATACTTACAGCATGAGTTTCTGGTAATAAATAATTATTTTTGACATCTACTGCCATATTCCGAGAAGTAGAAGACACATTATAACATTCAGAATCATAATCTTCTGTCTTTAAATGTTGACTAGTAATTCTTGCAGACATCAAATTGACCTTTTAATGGTATTTATATTTAACCACGTTTTTGCTTATCTAGATCTTTAAGAAATCTGTAAAGAGAAATACAAACTCGATTTAATTTTAAATAAAAGTTTCAATAAATCAATGCTGGATACACTGAGAACTCGATTGTAACTGTTGATCCTCAGTTTTTATTTACGATGATTATTTAAAGATTTATAAGCTTTATAATATTCATTAGTAAGGCGGCTAGTATTACAAATACTCTAGCACCATTGTCAAACCGGTCCACCAAAGCTTACGCCATGGTCACCCTAGCCTCTTGTTTATATACACTATTTACAATACAAAAAATCACATTTAACATTACGTTAATATGAAAAAAGTAGTCATATATAAAGCAAATCACATTAAGCGATATTTTTCTACAGTTCATTTATAAAATATTCACGTATTTTATTACATTTCGTATAAATATTGATAAAATTATAATATTTACACAATATTGATTACAATGAACTTACCTGGAGAATTTCACATTAAATGATGGATGCCAAATATTTCTGCAACCATGAACTACACAATTCACATTAAAATATCACTAAAACACACTTATTATTATAGATAATTACAGAGAAAATTTCGAAGTGAACATTTATTTGACAACTATATTGACATCGAACTTAACGTTTTATAACAGTGTTGCCGAAATATGTATTCGCAATTACCAATTAAATGAGGAAATTTTGTTTAACTAAAATGTTAATAAGGATAAAAAACCTTAAGGATATCTTATTCAACAAGAATAATTCTGAAATGAAAATAGTACTTATATCATTATATAAGATATGTTGGAAATATTTATATATATATGATTGAGACGACAATAACGGTATTGATATTTTTTTATGGGTGGGGAAATAATCCGTAAGCTTTGGCAACATAGGTTAAAGAGTGAGTGAGATAGAAGACAGCTCAAAAGGTAATTTTTTTGTCTTCACAAAAATGTGCGTACCGCGCTCTCCAGTAGTTATATTATAAACTTCTTGGTACGAATTGTCAAGTTTTCGATTCCAATCATAAATTTCAAACGGAATCGAGTGTCAAGAGTAAGGCCACTGGTTGTAACTGGCATATTTTGTTTCCTATACATTTAAATCGTGTGATTGATACTTTTGATTATCTGACGTTACATTATGTGAAAATCTATGTTATGTCAATGATAAAAATATAAGTTATTACCTAGTGTTCCTGAAAATGTATGTTACGCAATATTTTGCAAGTCTTACCACTTTGCGGATATTGTTGCGTAATATAAAAAAAGGAAGTATCACCCGTGCATTTACGTTGATTAAGACTCTTTTATCTTTCGCATGCTTCTTGGATTTAGTCATCGGTAAGAAAGCGCAAGTATATTTTATTATGTTTGCAGTCATATTTTAATATACGCGATTATGGTAAATAAAATAATATTTATTATTGTATCAATCGAAAATAAATCATCCTCCGTTGGCCCGTCTATTGTAATACAGCCTGTATAGAGTAAAGCGCACACCCGTCGAGTCGCCATAATTATAACATAGTGGCAGCTGCTAATTAACAAAAAAAAACACTATAAATAGGCTCCCCACACTAGCTATAAAAAGCATATAGAATTAATAGTATTTTTTGTCCTGAGACTTGAGAGTGCACTATCCCGCTGTCGCGTCACTTGGTCGTACAACATCGTGTGCATGCATTAATGCCTAATTATCTCCGTTTTAAGTCTAAATGATATAAATGTATTTGATTTTTATTGTCACATCCAGATTTTTTCCTTCAATTAAAGTTATAGTCCTTATCATTTCGTAATTTTGTGCATTATGTTGTCAATAATATTATTGACGTTATACAAAATGCCAACTTGTTCTCTATCTATCTAAAATATGATGGAAATAGTAAACTTATGCGTGTCAAATAACCCCGAGTTTATAATAATTCTTCTGTCTAAAAACATAAATACAAGTCACATAAGCAATTATTGTCTGAGACTACAGAGAAAACATAAATTCTCATAAATGCTGTAAATTTCCAGAACAAAATCCATGGATATTGAATGTTTACGAAGACTTTCTCATATATGATTGTGCGATGCGTAGGGTCGGCTGAACGAGTTGCTGTGTGCTGTTCGACTCCAACGCAGCGCCAGCACCGGCATGACGCACGAACGCTACCAACTCGATCCTGGTAAGATTTATAATATCGCTTCATGATGTTTTAATTTTTGGGTTCCGAAGCTTGAAAGGAACACCTATAGGATCACTTGGTTGTCTTTCTGTCTCTGTCAATACCCCTTTTCTCAGAAACGTGTAGAAGTATCCAGTTGAAATACTCGGGTCTACGGTCATTTTCGGCTGTGAAAAAAATCGTCGTACGACCGTTTATGTCGCATATTTTGCGATTGCTCAAGGTAATCAGAACCTATAGGGTACTACATCCTGTGGAACTAAAATCATGAAATTTGTCAAGAAGCAAGGTCTTACAGCACGTGTAAAGAAAAAATTCTGAAAACCGGAATAAAAACGGTTGAAGAATTACTGTGAGGTTAGACTGTGAAAAAAAAACACGATGCGTCTCCGCTTCGTTTTATTGTGATTGGTTGAGAGACTGACGTATCGGTCTCTCGATCAATCACAAACATCAAAATACCGATACGTCAGTCTCTCAACCAATCACAATAAAACGAAGCGGAGACACATCGTGTTTTTTTTTTCACATTCTAAACCCACTGTTCCGACTAGCTATGGACAAGGAGAGGTTCAAGGACTGCCAACCTTCAGTAATGGAGAGGCACCTGAAGAAGAAGAATGTTTTATTTTATTCTCCATCACTATGTTTTATACCTCTACAATTTGCACGCACTGTTGGTCTATTTATTAACATGGGATTAAGATATATTTATATCTAACACGGATCTGTCATATCAACTTTATAGATTTACGGCCGTACTAATAATTATCGCTGTATACGTCTGCCATAGTGCGTTAGGTACAACTCATACATTTTAATCGCTAGAAGAACTGCCTCGGTGGTCTAGTTGTAGTATGGTATGACTGCAATGCTGAGATATTGGGATCCATTCCCGGGTCAAGCAGCTTGATATTGGGTTTTAAAACAGTATCGGCCCGGAGTCTGGAATTTGTGCCCGATATGGCGATAGGCTCGCCTCCTACCACATCATGGGACCGAATATGTACGGCAAAAATTGGGTGCACTAGTTGCGCCAGTGCAGAACTTAGAACCGATTCAAAAAAATCTTCCACAAGTTATCTCTGAACATGCAGGTTTTATTTTAGAGCCGACAAGAACCGCCCTGTGGATTGGGGGCGTTTGGATAATTCCACCACGGTATCCCCTGCCTGTCGTAAAAGGAGAGTAATAGTGGCCACCGGGGGTCGCGGGTGGGCGGCAGGGAGCTGTCCGTCTTTAGTTTTGTGCGTGTTTTTAGCACATTGCTGCGACCCCCGTGATGGATGGCAGTGTAGAAGGTAGGCCTCACGCTGCCGTTGACGCCGAGGGCGTCCTTCGGTGCGCGGGGGCTTCTGAGCCTCCCCTAAACAGGAGACGGGCTGCATTAGGCGGCACCGCGCAGGGGCGGCTGTGGACGACAACTTGGACACTCTTAGTCCGGGGTAGGGCTACCATTCGTCCGGATTCCCCCGGATTTGTCCTTGTTTGAAGGGCGTCCGGGGGCCGTCCGGCCGGGGTTTTAAAAATTGTCCGGCCAAAACCCGGACACTTTTGTTGTCAGGGGAAATCCATTTTTTATAGATGAGCGACAAATTGAAATAAATCTTAGTTAAAACTTCATGCATTTCCCCGCATTCAAGAAGGAACGGCAAAATATTTTTTTAGAAGTGTCCGGGGAAATACCCATATTTCGCCCAAATGTCCGGGATTTTTGCCGTGTTTATCCGGCGTCGGCAATTTAGATGATGGCAGCCCTAGTCCGGGGAAACCCGCAGTCGTCCCTAATGCTCCGAAGAAGGCCACCGTGGAGTTTTAGTTGGTATGCCGTGCGGTGTACATAGGTTAGGGACTCGGCCCGGCGGCTCAACGCTGGGTCGTAAGGCACGGTGAACCCAACATCACCGCTCAGTCGCCCCCCTTGAAGGCTGGGCGGTAGTAATAAGTCACTTTCTCCGCGAAAACAAAAAAAAGAGCCGACAAGAAGCCTATAATTGTAGATAAAGAAGCATTCTAAGAGGTACAGCATGTGAAAGTTATATTTTTGCGAAGCGAATGCTGAGGCGTTTAGCGTATTTATTCTCCTTGGTTCTTAGACAATATAAAAAGGACACAGTTTGTATGATCTTTCTGTATGCTTATGCACACACTAATATAAACTGTTGTATTTAGTAGATTAGTGTGTGTACGACAGACAAGTGGTAAACATTTATTTGCGTTCATAACGACACAATGAGTGTTACACTTTCTATGTAGTACTTACATTGAAAGAAACAGACTTTTATATTCGCAGATATAAGCACACGATGTTTCTAGATGGTCTAGGCCTCGGATTACGGTCATTTAATATAACATTATGATTGGCAGATGCACAAGAAGACGTGAAACAATTCTTGACGATGCAGCAGCGCGGCATGGCACACTTGCTGGACACGGCTCGCAAGGACCTCGCCGCCTTGGACACTATAGCTGAAGGCATGGCGCAGCTCGTCAGGGGCTGATGCGGAAAGCTTTCATGGATCCAATAATATGATTGAATATTGAATACGATTTTTATAAGGGAAACATTATTAATTAATAAAGATATTTTGCTGAATTTGTTTTTATGTTGATGTTGGAACCTTAAGCGTATATACTTGAAAATTATATGCTTCATATTAGTTGTATTAAAAGGCTTGAAAACCAAAACTGTTGAACATAGAAATGCATTCAGATTTTTTTAATAACCAAAACATTGAACTAGTGTGAACTTATAAAGGAATTATATTCGTTGTAAGTCCAAGGATTCACAACAACTAAGGATTTGTAAAAACAATGTCTATGGAGAATTAGTAGCAGTGACGTAGCGTGAGTTCTTTCCGCCCGGGGTGGACCTAAAATGTGTCTCCCCTAGGCACCAAAGAAACTCATTCATGCGTGCACTACAAAACACCCCCCCAAAGGTTATTCTTTAAAAGGTTTTATTTTACGCATTTTGCCGCCCCTTAAATGCGTCGCCCCCTTCAGTCCTACCACGCTACTCCACTAGCTAGTAACGAATGTGTGTTCTGTTTATTCCGGATTTAGGTGATGGATAGCATCTAATCTACAATACTTGACCCTTGCAAAGTCCAATGTACCAAGCGGAAAGGTGTGCCGTGAGTAATATGTTCATACGATATTTTTTTATCGTAATTTATCTGCAGGATTGGCATCGACAATTTTTAAAGAATTAAGCACAGGAATGTCACGGATCCGATTTATACATCGTTCGAACTGTTCCAAACGTGTCTTTTTCGTTCGTGTATAATTATAACCCACAATAAATAGTATTCACACAATGAACTGTATTTCGCCGTCAGATAAGGAAGCAAGTAATCTCCGACGGTTTGTCTTGTCACCTAGAATGTTTGCTAATTGATAAAGATGTGCTGAATAGGGTGAATAACATAAATGTAGTGTAAATATTTAATTTGCTCTGTTTTTTTTAAAGAGTGAACATTGCGTTGTGTTTAACAAAGTATGTTTCATGTTTGTCAATAACTGTTTTTATTTTTATGATTATATCTTCACGGTGAATAATTAAAAAAAAAAACAGGTTAAATATGAAATATCATTTATTAATAAATATTTATCAGCTTTTGGTACTTAAATCTAATGGCAAGTCAGTTCTTCTGATAAGTTTTTCGATAGGCTTGCACTCTATCCGTTTAGTGCATATCAGGTTTAATGGCATTTCTTCAACAGGATTTAATCTCTCTGGACTTTCGTCAATAGAAGACATAGGAACATCGGCCACTTTGGGCTGGTCTTCATATGTGTACATTTTTTCACCAATGGTCGGCCTTAGTACAGGGTAGTTGATGTTTGAGTAATAATTCCTATAAGCGTGTTCGTACATTTGTGTGTACTCCATATAGGATATTTCGTCATTAGGTACTCTTATTTGGTACATTGGATCTAGTGGTTGAATGTAGGTTACAGGCTCCACTGGAAACCTCAAAGGTGGAGACATTGACGCGTCTGTAAGTAACGGTGGATAATGCATTGTGGGTGACAGAGTCTTTCTTGGATGATTATATGGCAAACAGACGTGTAGAGGAGACCGGCGCTCCTCGTGTACGATGTCCTTAGGCATGTTTTCTGGACTGTGTATCTCTCTAGTCTCGTGTTTAGCGAGTTGCTCCATGGTGAAGTGTTTGTAAGTTTTGACGTGTTTCCTGAGGCTGGACGGATCTGTGTATCGCTTGTTGCACCCAGGAACTTTGCAACAGTATGGTTTTTCGACGGCGTGGGTCCGTGTATGCTTGAATCTGTCGCTAGAGTTCGAATAGGCTTTCCTACAACCCTGTTAACAAAATAAGGATCAATATGAGACAATTGAATAATTAATGTTTTTCAAGGCTAGGTTTCAAGACGCTGTTTTTGAAATAGTTAAGTAGACAGACTAGGTTGCGAAAGTAAGTACTTCTTGTATTTTTTTATTACACATTAGTTCAGAAATTAAAATACAAAAACTGGTTGAAGATAACATAAATATTTACCTCATAAGGACACACGTAGGGTTTTTCTCCAGAATGAGAACGAAGATGAATCTTTAAATTTTCAGCCCGGGAGAAACTCTTGTGGCACTGATTACATGTGTGGGGACGTTCATTAGTGTGAGTGCGAACATGCACTAACATTTTGTATCTGTGAATAATAAAAATAAAAATGTTTAAAACAAATTTAGGTAGAAAAGGGTTTATTTATTTATTATGCTTAAGTTTGTTTTAAATATGTTTTTAGAGTAGGTAATAATTCGAAAATTGCATTAATTATAATATTTAACTAACCTTGCATTAAATCCTCTTTGAGGTCTGGTGCAGCCCTTCCATCCGCAGTAGAAAAGGCCGTCTCTATGAGCCAGCGCGTGCGTGCGTGCGACGTGCGCGGACAGACGAGCCACGCTCGGGAACCGCCCGCCACACCCTCGCCAGCCACAGATTCCCTCAGGGTTATCGGGGCATTGCTCGAACGTATTCCTCTCAGGTGACGATCCACCAGAAGAGTCTTCATCTTCCACCTATAACAAGTGCGAAAATATTTGTTACAATTATTTTATAGCTAAGTAAATTGTTTTGTTTTCTAGTTAGTATTCTGTTAGTCCACAAAACAAAAGCTGGTTATAATTTAGTGAAACACACCTGAGGTGGAAGCGGTGCCAGAGGTATTGGCCTAGCAAAGTAAGGCGCGAATCGTTCAGCGGGCATCCAGCGTGGAACCCTGCAACCTTCGCCGGCTATATCTGATCTCCAGTGCGGAAACACGAGCATTGTCATAAACACATTCACTCCGTACTACGATAGAACAGTTGTGGTTACTGCGCGGTCGCTACAGACAATGATGGCCGGCAGTCGCGTCGTCTACTTATAAAACGTCTCACGAGTGACAACGCGCCGATAAGAGAACGAATCCCCCGCGAACATTCTGTCTAGCCTTACATTGTTTATCCTTTACATATATTACGAAATAGAAAGAGAAAAGTCATGATGATGACGATTTTAGGATATTGCCAAAATAATAAAGTACAGTTTAAAAGAGCTGTAGGACTATTTCCATCACATAATTCCAGTGTGTATAATACAATACGAGAGTTATCAGGACCGCCTGCCGCGGCCGCTGTCCGGTTATTACCGGTCCGATATGCCGCGGTTCAATAGGTGCCTGATATTGCAGTGTTAGTGTGAAACGACCTCTTACTGGTTCTTATTTACGAGCTCATTACGCTGGTTTCTTAATTTATAAGCATACATCGCCAAATATTAATTTGTTATCCTAATTATTTTTGGTTGTATTATCGTCTCATGGTTTTATCTATCTGCATATTGAGACGTGACGTTTTGGGTTCGAGGTTTGGGGTGAAAGTAGTAAAATTCCGACTTGGGAATATTATATACTAGTAGTGCTCGCGGCTCCGCCCGCGTGAAAAAGTTTTTCCGGGACAAAAATATTTTCCCGGGATAAAAAGTAGCCTATAGCACTCAGGAGTTATGTAGCTTCCTATTAGTGAAAAAAATTTCAAAATCGGTTTAGTAGTTCCTGAGATTAGCGCGTTCAAACAAACAAACAAACAACAAACTCTTCAGCTTTATAATATTAGTATAGATTTGGACCCGAAAATATATACACACTTGTAAGAACTTTGGATCTTTCGTGATTTGGAAGATTGCTCGCTCTTAATCGCACAAACATTGGCGTAGGACATCACGGATATCCTCTAGGAGTGAAGCACACGGGAATTAAAAAAACACGCTTTGTAAAAAACCCACTATAAATAAAATGTTAAAACAAAAACAAAAAACCCAACTGCGTCAATATTTCCCATTAATTGCAGAACTGAAAAATAATATTAGTTGACACACACACAGTGCCTATGTGCCAAATTTCAGCCAAACCCGTTAAGCCGTTTTACAGTGAAAAATTAACAAACTAACACAAACATAGCATTTATACTTACTATTAGTGGGAAGTGTAATATGATTCATTAGCATTTCCTATTCCAAACTCTAACAAAACATATAAGTTGTATATATATTCGTAATCACGATAGGTATAAAAATTCTTTATTTTGATACTACACTCGATGTATTTTGAAAACATTAATTTTTTAAAATTCTGATGTACCCAGTGTCACTCTCACGGCTGAGACGAATCTATTGACATTATTCACATAAAAATACGACAAGCCGTTTAGGCTCTAGGTCGTGCCAAAGAAATATACATATTGATACATGCACTCGAAATACATAAACCTCCTTCTTTCGCAGTCGGGTAAAAATAAAATTTAATAAGTTTGAATTAAGTAGAATGGTTAAAGGTTTTCCTCTACTCGGGCTAAGCTCGGCATACTGAGCGCCCGCCCTGAGACCCTCAGGGAAGGGTGGCCTAGTTTCCTCTTAACAGAAAATGGAGTCCCCTAGTACTTTGCTGACTATTGTTCTATGTATGGATGCCTGTTTCTGTATGATGTGTATGTTTATGTCTGAATTTAATTTTGTGCAGTATTTTTGTAGTGATTTCGCTACTACTCCTGTGGCTCCTACTACTATGGGAATGATTTCTGTAGATGTATTCCATAATCTGGCTATTCCTCGTTTAAGTGGGTGGTATTTACTTAATTTTTCTATTTCTTTTGCACCTATGTTATAGTCTGATGGGACTGTGATATCAGTGAGATATGTTTTATTTTCCGTTTTGTTAATATACATTATATCCGGCCTATTGTGTACAATTGTATTATCTGTTTGGACTGGTATCTCCCACATTAGTTTTGCGTTATCATTCTCTATAACCTCAGGTTGCGTAAGTTTTCTTGCCACCACAGGTTTGAGACCGGAAATTTGTGTTTTTTAGCTATCGCCTAGTAAATATATTGTATTATATTATTATGTCGTTTTGTGTAGCAAGTGCCCGCTAGTTTTTCACAGCCGGAGACAATATGCTGTGCGGTCTCGTCTTTTACTAAACATAGCCGACATTTACCGTCTACTGCTCTTTTTAATGTTTCCCGCTCATGTTCTTTGGTCATAACTGCTTGATTCTCAATCGCGAATATGGCTGAGTCTAATGCTGGAGATACCTGTTGTTTTTGAAGCCACCGAAAAGATTGTGCTTTATCTATATTTTCTTTTTCTAAAACGGACATATAAAACTGTCCATGCCAAGGTTTTGACTTTATTTTCTGTATTCTTGTTTTAACTATTGCGTGTCTGATTTCTTTATCTGTATATTGCTAATTTGCTCTTAACCCTATTTCCTCTAAATTAAATAGCGATTCTTTTGTTATAGTGTGCTTGTCTTTATTTCTATCGTGTTCCAATATGACTCTTGAATTAAAAGAATATTATAGTATATAGTACATATTATAGTATATAGTATTATAGTATATGTAAATAAGACTGCCTCGGTGGCGTAGTTGTATTACAGTACGACTGCAAAGCTGAAGTCTTGGGTTCGATCCCCGGGTCGGGCAAAGTGATATTGAGTTTTTCTATTCAGTATCAGCTCGGAGTCTGGAATTTGTGCCCGATATGGCGATAGGCTCGCCCCTATCACATCATGGGACGTAATAATGGCGAAAAGTGGGTGCGCTAGTTGTGCCTCTGCCTACCCCTTCGGGGATAACAGGCGTGAGTGTATATGTATATGTATGTATGTAAATAAGAAAATAAAGAGTACCTACCTATATTATAATGTCATATTATCTACCTCCTTTCATTGCATACCGATGCATGCGCTTAGCCGTTACGCGATTAGTTAGCATCTTTGTTGAGTTTTCACCAATTTTTATAAGTTTTTTACCATATTTGTATTTAAATTCGTTTTAATTAATTCTCTAGATAGATTTTTTCTAAAATTTATGTTATTTACAATACGGCGATGTTAAAGAACAAGAAGATCAAGTCTTTTCCATAGGTTACATGGCAGGGAAAAATTTGGCCAAATCAAAAAAGTCTTTTGTGCCTTCGTAAACTTAGAAAAGGCCCATGATCGTGTGCCGAGGAATAAGCTGTGGTCAACGTAGTTATTAATGTAAGTATAGGGAGTATCTACATCATATTTTATTACATACATAAATATGATGTAGATATTTAAATGGGAAGCTATCTTGTCAATAAATGCAGTAGATGGGCTACTTTATCACGGGCACAGACTTTAATACCTACGTCTGGAGACAGGAGCAGAAATATGAGATACCTACTAAGCAATATATCAACATTTCGTGATTGTGTAATAACGATCAAAACACATATACCGTTATGGAAAAATCCCAAGATTATTTAATCGCTTAGATTACATTGCTCTGAGACCATCCCGAAATGGGATCTCAAAAAGATGTGATAACAATTGTAGATAATGGTTAGGCCATTGGAGATTATTTTGTGTCTGTAGTGCGTGTCGCGGCGAGGTTCGCGCCGTGTTCACGTTATCTAATCACGTGAAATCGACTACCGGGTGCGTTGTGCGTAGTGCCAGTACTCCGCGCGCAGGTAATTTTTGCACAGCCAGACGCCGATACGTTCTGCTTTTATCTGACGGTCCAAGTACTCAAAGTCGCTCTTGTTTGATGTCTATGTAGAAAATCTTATAACACCTTGTCAGTCAGTATTGAGGTTTATCATCTGTAGGTATTCTAGTCTTTCCACAATTTTCAAGTTGGGTTTTTTATTGTTTAATATTGCATCACAAAAGCCGACGTGAAGCGGCACCTATGGAGCTGCCTCTTCGCGTCATCGTCGTGTCTAAATAGTGGATTTAGCCATTAGACACCGGATTTTACATGGACTTCATAATACTTAATTATTAATTACTAGTAGAGCTCGCGGCTCCACCCGCGTGAAAAAATAATTCCGGGATAAAAAGTAGCCTATAGCACTCAGGAGTTATGTAGCTTCCTATTAGTGAAAGAATTTTCAAAATCGGTTCAGTAGTTCCTAAGATTAGCGCGTTCAAACAAACAAACTCTTCAGCTTTATAATATTAGTATAGATGTCAATCGCTGACGATCGGTCCTGCATACTGCATTAAATCTCGGGAGACGGAGGACATCTTTGCGCAAATACGCTTTGCCAGGTTTCCTAAAAATATCTATCTACAACGCGTACCTAAGGATATTTCTGAACTATTCAAATTTACCATTAAAAATGTTAATTAGTAAATATTTAGCATAATATGATTAGTAGGTAAGTAGAGACTACCACTACGAAATGGATATTTCTAAATATTTATGTAATCTTACCCTTTTCAGACACAAATGACAACGCCTCTTTTTATCTGCATAATCTTTAGAATACATGACACAGCACATGGTATATTACCACATTAAACCCAGAGCAAATACTAGGCAAAATTGTGCGTCATTGAATACTTTGTTCAAACAAGTGTGCTTGATTTTGTTATCAGCTGTGCCTGTAGTCTGTACATGATGTGTTTGTGTGCTGGCGTCGCGTCGGTACTCGGCCCCCTGCGGCCGGCGGGCGGCTCGTGCGCCGGATTCAGCTGGTTAGCTTATCAACGCCGCGTTATCGCCTCCGACGCGGCGCCCGCACCGCGCCATATCGACACTTAAACTTTATTGAAGGACTTCTCAATAAAGGTCTGACACGTTCCTCCTTACAGCAGGCTTGATTGATTACACCAGTTGTAACACACTCAGTATCATTTAAGTGTTTTGTGTTTTTTAGCAAATTGTTGCGATCCCTGTGATGGACGGCAGTGTGGCAGGTAGGCCTCACGCTGTCACTGACGCCTAGGGCGTCCTTCGGTGCGCGGGGGCTTCTGAGCCCAAACAAGAGACGACGCACCAGGCGGCACCGCGCAGGGCGGTTGCAGACGACAACTTAGGACGGTATTAATAAATGAATCTCAAGTTTGAGTTACATCTCAAGTAGACATAATGTATTGAACTCTTCATACATTATGTCTACTTGAGATGTAACTCAAACTTGAGATTCATTTATTAATACCGACCCTAGACACTTCCGTCAGTCGAAGCTCGCAACTGTTCCTAATGTGCCGGAAATGGCCACCCCGGCGTTTTCGGCGTTTGGGTCGTAAGGCACGGTGAACCCAACATAACCGCTCAGTCGCCCCCCTTGAACACTGGGCGGAAGTAATAAGTCACTTTCTCCGGGATAATAAAAAATAATATAAAAAAATATGGTTTAAAAAAACTAAAGAACACGCTTTATAGAAAATCCAACTTAAAAAACAATATATTTTAATAAATTTGAATTATGAATAGTGTAAATAAGAAAAAGAAGTATTTTATTGTAAAAATAGCGTGGGGTGCTTTTTAAGATATTATCAAAATGATAATCCTTCTAGTTCTTCTACTCATACATTATGTATTAATAAAATATTTATAACTATTGACACCACGCACTCAACGCTTTTTTTAACAATAAAATACTTCTTTTTCTTATTACACTATTCTTAATTAAAGTTTTTTAAAATTTATTTTCTATTTTTAGGTTGGATTTTCTATAAAGCGTGTTTAGTTTTTTTTTATTACTACTTATTTTCATTTTTTAGTTCTATTCTATTATTGTCCAATAGAAGGCACTAAAAAACAAGTAGGATTTTTTGCACATAAGAGTAGCCAGTTTAGTTATAATTCTACTATGGTCCAACAGATGCCATAAAAAATTAATAAACTAATATTTTTAGTTGGATTTTCTATAAAAGCGTGTTTTTAGTTTAAAATATTGAATTACCATTGTAATCAGGCCCTGCATGCAGGCTATGAATTGCATTCACGGTGCGCCGCCGTACGACTATCATGCTAAGATCTCGGATTCGATTCTCGGGTCGGGCAGTGATATTATTGGGGTTTTCTTATACTTATTGTCTGTGAAAAAAGTTGGCATGCCGCGTGAAGTAATAGGAATAATCTCAAATATGTAATAGGCTATTTTTCTGTTTAGCTACTTTTAGTTTGTTTGGCAGCAATGCAACATAACATTTCACTTTTTGTTAGTTATTCTAACCAAATAATATAATAATGCCGACAATATTCTTATATGTACAAGCTTATAGCGAAAATATGGACCATCCCATGATTCTAGGTATATGAAATAGCATATTATGAACATGTGTAATATAATGCAGTCTCTAGTCATAATTATTGTTTTTCAGTGTAGATAGGTAGGGAAGTACATCTCAGACTGAGGAAAGAAGGAAGGAGCTATTTCCTTGTAAAAGCAAAAGCAGGCAAAGTGTATCTCTATAAAACCGATACACGTCATAGCTGAGTACTATTTGTTATTAAACATGTGCCGTATAAGTAGAATGTTTACTTGGTCACCTATCTCACAATGTCCGTCGGGGGCATCAGCGGCCGCTGGATCTAACCGGTTCAATATATCGTCGTACAGACTCCAGTGAACATAATTTCATCACGATGATTTAATAATTTACATTTTAAAAGTTAAATAAAACATCGATCACGACTTTACGTAACATTCCAATATGTATGAAATAGTATTTTGTTATTTTTCCTTAACGCAGTGAAATAAATAATTACTAAAATTTATTGATACTGTATTGCTATACTTCATAATAATATACCTCAATATGTTTATAAATAAATGCTTATCCTTACCCCACAGCAGTAGAAGCATATGTGCTTCTACGACGAGCTATGGCACGTCATAGTAGTCAGGAGTCTGTATTATGAGCCGTATGGGACTTTTCAAAGTCCCATACGGCTCATAATTCAAATTCCACAACACAATATTATACATTTCGTACGGGAGTCAAACCCATGTCCTCTTGTTTCACAACCTAATAATTACCACTGTACCACGGTGGCTGAAGCTGATATGTCATAAGCATAAACTAGGATTACAACTTCCATTGATTTAATAAAGTGAGTAACTATCCAATTTTTCACAGTCCGCAGTAGTTGGGCAATACATGTCTAACTCCTGCCTATTCTTCTATTCGACTAATTAGTGCTCTCAGAGACTCGCCGAGCTTCACCGCATGGTTTCATAAAATGCGTGCCACTGCCGACCCTAGCTTACACGTTTTGCAGTGGTGGATTCGAGGGCGGGATAGTCTCGTAAGTCCGGAGTAGTTAGTGACCCCGGTTGGTCACTAGGAACCTATTTTATGCACCCCAAATGGATCAATTTTTTAAGGTTGCGTAGACAATACCATTTAGTAAACAAGTATCATGACGTCAGTATTCTGTGAGATAAGAGCCAACTTTGTTACGGTTAATCAGGATGCTGTAAACATAAATAGCTACAATGCGCCTCTACTGCTAAGAAAACTATTTTAGTGTTTTGGACGGCGCGGCGCAGCGGTGGAAATCACTGAACAGTGAATACAGGTGCGCATACTTTTATCGGCTTAAAGAAATATATATGGTCAAAGGTCTAATTCTGGCATAGTTTTTTAATACCTAAAATTGGTCGACCTTTGACACATCCTACCAATGCGGGCGGAGCCGCGGGTAAAAGCTAGTAATTCATATAAGTATTTTGTTACCAATGTGATGGTTTTACCCAATGATGAATTTATTATCTTTTATACACAGTTATGATATTAAATTAAGCTTCTTTTATTTTTTTTATGGCATTTAACGACGAGACGAGTTCGCCTGATGGTAAGCGATACGACCACCCATAAACAGTAGCAACACCATGCAGCACCTTGAGTTACAAAGTACTGTGTGGCATTCCACTGCGCTTGTCATCCTGAACATAAGATGTTAAGTCTCATTATGTCCAGTAGTTACACTGGCTACAATGTCCTTCAAACCGAAACACAACAGTGCTATCTTTAGTATCAAGATAACCACCTTGTATTAGAACTTGATCGTTTATCGGATTTTCCCTTTCGATATTGGGAAACCCGTCATATAGGAAGATTTTATCAAAATCATTGGTTGTTTCGAAGATACAGAAGGACATGCTATAATGACAGTCAATTACAAGTATAATAATCCACAAAATAAAGTCTTGTTCGCGTATTATATGGAAATTAGATTTTACCCGTGGCTTCGCCTGCGCGAACTAGTTTATCCGGTAGGTATAAGGGCCCGCTTTACGATTTCCCGGGCTCGAAAATACCATCGAAGTAACAATACATCAAATTAAAACAATCTGATCTCGGTGGCGTATTTGTATTATGGTACGACTGCAATGCTGAGGTCTCGGGTTCGATTCCCGGGTCGGGCCGTGATATTGAGTTTTCTATTCAGTATCAGCTCGGAGTCTGGAATTTGTGCTCGATATGGCGATAGGCTCGCCCCCTATCACATCATGGGACGGAATAACGCCGAAAAGTGGATGCACTAGTTGCGCCTCTGCCTACCCCGTAGGGGATGAAAAGGCGTGAGTGTGTGTGTGTGATCTGTGGAAGTACGAAACGAGTTAATGATCTTCAAACGTCTGAGCAGATCTTCTTAAATTATAGTTAAGAACCATCACGGTCACATCAGCTTTCAAACCAAAAAAACTGCATCAAAATCGGTCCATTCGTTTAGGAGCTACGAATTACGATAGCACAAATAGACATAAAAATACACAAATAGACACTTTACTCTTTTTGCGATGGGGGTTAAGAATTTATCAAAACGTCGTGAAAAAATCGTGTAGTAGTTTTATTTTAACACTGAATGGTTTTCCATAACTAACTTTTAATTAACTTGAGAATTTGTCGAAAAATAACTAAAAAGTAAAAAATAAATCAAAAGTAAAGATATCTCTAAAAACTTGTGTAGATAATACAATAATTATGTAATTTGATCAAGTGAAAAAATTAAACCCGCGAGATTTACTTTCATCTCTACATAGTATTAAACAAAGTTTGATTCAATTGAAAGATATTTCTTTTTTACTTTTACCGATGTGAGGATCGATGACGTCAGAAAAAAATCGGTGCATGTACTTACGTACGCGCATAAGAAGTTATAAGTACTTCTTTGGCATCATTAAAAATAGTTTTTAACTGCATGCAAATAATAACAATAAAAAGACTGGAAAATGATAATCAACCCATTCAATAAAGTTCAGTTAAATTTGAAAAATTAAATATACAACATAATTATTACACATAAAATTTAGAGAATAATAAATATATATGACATAAATTGTACTAAATAGAAACATTTTAAATATTTATTATTGATTATTTAAAATTTTAAAAGTAAATAAATATATTTAATAATAAAAAAATTAATTTAGTTTATTCATTTTTTAAATATTTATTATTTTCTTAATTTATTATTCAGTTTTCATTTTTATTAAAAAGTTTTCATTAAACAGCTTCAACCTTTTTTCGTTGCAGTGATGCGCGCGCATCTTAAAATTTCACTCTCATATTTTTTTCATAACGCGCCTAAAGAAGTATAACTTCAAAAAAATATTTTTAATTATCACATAATATGAATTATGATATAGCGTGAATTTAACAACTGAAATTTAAAGAAAGTCCCGGTTTGTATTTTACCGGGATAAGAAGTACCCTAGGTCATTCCCAGGGTCTTAAACTACTTCCCTACCAAATTTCATCGAAATCGGTTCGTGGTTTAGTCGTAACGTCTCGCGAGAAAAAAACCGGGATAAAAGTTCCGTTTTATATTTTTCCGGGATAATAAGTAGCCTATGTATTAATTCAGAACATGATCTACCCGTGTGCCACATTTCATCGAAATCCGTTCAGCAGTTTTTGCGTGAAAGAGTAACAAACATCCATACATTCTTATATTAGTAGGATTTTATTTTGACAAACTATTTTTTCTTATAGAGATAAATTTCTCTATTCATTTTGACTCCTCAGGTATGCAGGTTTCCTCACAATATTTCTTTCATATCACCGTTAAAGCTAGCGATAATTCACAAAGAATACACGTACCTATAACATTAGAAAAGTCAGTGGTGCATGCTTAGAGTAAGTATAGGTGCATGCCCTTGGGTTCTCCCAACTCTCCAGCTATCGCCGCGTAGTACGCATACATATGTATATTGTACATTCTTAAAAATATTATTTAATTTAATTTTCCTTGTATGTTTTTACGGCCACGGCAGTGACGTGCTGCACCTGATGATAAGTGCAATAGAGTCCAGATACAGTAGCCGTACTCAATTTTTTTTATACGGACACATACACTCACACATTTTTTATTCCTGAAGGGGTAGGCAGAGGCGCACGTATGTGCACACACTTTCGGTGTGCGTATTCCGTCCCATGATGTGATAGGGGGCGAGCCTATTGCCATATCGGACACAAATTCCAAACTCCGAACGGATACTGAATAGAAAAATCTAATATCACGATGCCTGAGACAGGATCGAACCCGAGACCTCGGAATTGCAATCGTACCATAATACAACCACGCCACCGAGGCAGTATTACTTATGTACTTAGAAAAATTTTCTGAGCGTTGTTTCGAGATTTAAAAGTGGCCAGTTTGCGGTGGTGACCCCTGTGGCAGATATTTGTATTTGAAATGTGTAAAAAAAAAATTAACCCATAATTAAAACAAAACGTTCACTGGCGCGACGATGTGATTCTAATTTAAAAACACGTGTCAGATGATTTGTAAAGGTATTTTGGCGGCAGTTACTCAGCAATCTCAGTGTGAGCCGATGGCTGGCGATAAGTATGATAAGCGATAACCGTCTAATCCTTCGTCTGAACACGCATCACGCATTCGCCGCGGTCACGAAACGCGCACGTGAATACCACGTACATGCGCCATTTTGACAATATATTTAGCACTAGCTTTTGCCCACGGCTTCGCCCGCGTTAATACGTTTTTCCGGGCTAAAAGTACATAAAAACCTTCCCGTTGAATCACTCTATCCAACACATTTATTTGGATAAATATTAATATTATGACGTTGATACAACTCTTGACAAATAATGCATTAATTTCGACCAAATTTGATTACCATAAAAACGGTTCTAGAGAGTTAATCTTAAAAGATAGACATATACTGTCGCGGACTTTTTTTTAGATTATTTCAAGAGGAATAATTCCTTCATACATATATTTTTAGTATCTTGAACCGTTTTCGCAGCGCACGCAATGGAAGCCCTCAAGGATGAATAATTTTCCCCGCTTGTTTCACATTTTCCATTATTTCTTCGCTCCTAATAGTTGCATCGTGATGTTATATAGCCTATAGCCTTCCTCGATAAATGGTCTATTCAACACAAAAAGAATTTTTCAATTCGAACCAGTAGTTCCTGAGATTAGCGCGTTCAAACAAACAAACAAACAAACAAACAAACTCTTCAGCTTTATAATATTAGTATAGATAGGTACTTCATAAAATAATACGTTTTCCAGACAGGGAGATAGTTACGATAGGCATACCTAGATAGATTGATTGATTGCGTAATATATTATTACTAGCTTTTGCCCGCGGCTTCGCCCGCATTAAAGAGTTTTCCCGGTATAAAAGTCACTTTATATGCAAAAAGTATACATTTTCCCGGATCGAATTGTAAATCTAAACCATTGTCGAATCCATCTGAATACACACAGAAAACTTCATTAAAATCGGTCCAGCCGTTTAGGAGGAGTTCAGTGATATAATTATAAGAAGAATTATATCATCAGCACATAATATAAAACAAATTCTGCTACTTCGATCGGGCGGTAAATCACCCAAATACGTTAGTCAGCATAGCACCTATATACACTCCATTCGACCGCGTCAAACGGAGACGGCCGCGTTCAGTCCTAACCGATCCAGAGGGCATCACTCTGGCCATTCGCAGTAAGAACGAGTTCCTAAAAGTCCTACACTCAACACGACCGTAGTTCCGTCCTCGAGGACCTCGCCGCGCTCCCCTCTCCGACTCCCATAACAGTTACGGCCCGCGTGCCGACGTAATAAATGGATAGGATTTTAAATACCAACCTTCCCCACTAATCGTTGATGTATCATCCTCTCCCAGTGACGGTCTTGAGTCGAGGTTCATAACCCGTTAGTGGGTTGCCCTCAGCATGGTCACTTAAATCAAGGGAGCGCCTAAACCGTTCACCCGAAAGTCCGGTGTGGCTAGAAAAGCCGACTCGCGTCAGGCTACTGGCCGATAGGTCCATTAAAAAAAAAACCTTTCCAGTGTCCGTCTCTATGTATGCTTAGATTTTTAAAACTACCCAACGGATTTTGTTGCCTTTTTTTTTTAGTAGACACAGTGATTCAAGAGGAAGGTTTATATAATACATCTATAATTCTCATAGTAGGTATAATGTTGTATCCTCCTTTCATTTACATTGCATCAAAGAGTCTTATAATACTACGGAAACTTGCATACTGTTCATCTTTGAATATTTTACCAATACTCAAAGCCGTTCATAGATGTAAAAAAATACCGTTGCACTTAGCCGTTAGGCGGTTAATTAGCATCTTTAGTATTCAGTTTTCAACCGTGTTTGTATTTGAATTCGTTTTTATTCATTTTCTTCGCCCGGTTTTTTTCGAAAATTGGTCTACTCTCAATTTGTTGTGATTAGCCGTATCGTATCGACAATTATTAGTCCTTTTGATAGTATTATAAATATTCTTTCATTAATCCAATCGATAATTTGCGTATACACAGAAAAGTATTCTCGGCTGTGTGTTTGATTTACGAATGTTATTTAAAATACCGCGATGCAATAAGAAATAGTGACTCCACATAATATACTCTTTAAGGAGTTAATTTCCACCGTATTTATTCAACTTCCGTGCTTCTTCTGCAATACCAACATTCACTTCCATAAATAAGCGTCTGGCACGTACTGCAAGTATTGCGAATCTCAATTCTGCTCACTTCACCCTGGTACAAGTAACAGGCATTGGAGTTCTCATTATAGAGACTTAAATGACCTTATCAGGCGGCCCTCACTGCAGTCTCATACGTTAATGACGACGGTGACCACCGCTTATTCCTTAGCACACGGTCAACCTGCGGCTATCAAACCTATCCGTCAATAAGAACGCCCGTAGGTAATTTCAAAAAGACGGATTCACTCCATAGACGGAATAGGGCCCCTTGACCTTATGTTATGTATAAATATAATTTTACTAAATTAAATTATATCTGAAGTATCTTCGTAGGTAGCGAGTGTTGATGACTTCCCATATAAGTAGCTCCTATGCAATATTTTCCATGAGTTAAAAAAATTATACAAAGAAAGTAAAAAACGCGATAAAGTATGTAAGTATATAAGGTATCATTTCTAATATTTAGGACCACAATGTTCCAGTAAATTTATCCGACAGTTAACGTACTTATACGAAAGTTAACGCTGTAGGCACACTCTTTTGTTCTCGTTTTATTTGATAGGTACTAATAGTCGACTTTACTCAAACATCGTGAACTAGCCCTAAGTACTTATTGATAACCCTACGAATGTTGAATTTTTTTTCTGTTTTCTATACTAACATTATAAAGAGGATAAATTAGAATTTTTGTTTGTTTGTACGCATACTCACGCCTTTTTTGCCCAAAGGGGTCGGCAGAGGTGCAACTAGTGCACCCACTTTTCGTCATGCGTATTTCGTCCCATGATGTGATAAGGAGTGAGCCTATCGCCATATCGGGCATAAATTCCAGATTCCGGGCTGATATGAATAAAAAAATTTAATATGACTTTGCTCGACCCGGGGATCGAACTCGACCATTGAAGTCGTACGGTAATACAACTATGCCACCGTGGCAGTCGGTTTGTTTGTTTGTAATGGACAAATTCAAAAACTACTGGACCGATTTTAAAAATTGTTTCATCAATATAAAGGTACATTATCAGCGAGCATCATATGCTACTTTTTATTCCGGAAAAATATAAACCGGGACTTTCATACCGTAAGAACTCTTTCACGCGGGCGGAGCTAAAAGTTATACGAAGTACATAAAATTGTTAGATGTAGTGGTACCAAATTAAACCTCTCATCAATCAGACATTCTGGCTCTTGATTGGTTGCGAGTAAAAATTAGTATTATATTGGAAGAAAATATAAATCCTTCGACAGTTGAAAAATTAATCAACTTTATTATATAACAGATATTGCATCTGCAATTTTTTGGGAAAGGCCTAAGTTGAGCAGTATACTTTGGACATACGTGGCTAAATATTATGGTGATGATAATACTTAGATAAGTAGATACGCAAAGCAAAGTTTCGGCATAAAGTTCGTGCCGATCAATGAAATCTGTCGCGTGTTTAATATATCATTTAAATTAATAAGAATTAAGTAGTGTTTTTTTTTATATTATGATATCATAAATACTGGTTTCTATTTGATTTCTAACATGAATTCCGACAATCTGATAAAATTACTTATTATAATAAAAACCGATACCTTTTCCTGGCCTTCTTGTATATTCAGGACTCCAGAAAAAATTAATAAAATAATGATTCACATGACTCACCATGTCTGTGATTTCGAAGTCTTCAACTTTGCCGGGTATATAATATTTGTAATTTCGGATTAAGTACTGTCTGGTACGAACGGTAACGGGTGCACCGGTGATAAACGGTAACCATTGTGACTTTTCCCGCCAAAAGATCGTGACTGATTCGACCACACGCGAACTACGCCAAAATAAAAATTCAAAAATAGCCGCCTCGATTATACCGCGGCGAAATTAAAATAGTCATACGTACATATGTATGAAATGATGCTCAAAGCTCGAACGCTGAGTGTGAACCAGATTTCCCCCCCTACAGAGTTTTCATAGGGTTTAAAATATAACTAGGAATAGGTATTACCACCGGGATTCTTATATGAAACCTGACTGTTTTAATGTGATTACTAATAACGGTCTATCAAACTCACAAAAGTTATCAACATTGAGGATTATAATCTTACATGAAATACCTACGTTTAAAGTACTATTGAAGAAATCAAAACGGGAATTTTAATTTTTACGAGAATCAAAACTGAATCTTAATTCGGGAGGAATTAAATATTTTTAAAGGAGCTCAAGTATGTATTCAACATTAATGGGTCATTATCATCATCAGCAACAGTTATAGTATGACCACAGGCTACCCCCAAAGATTTGCAATTTCTTCCGCAAATGCAATTATAGTTGAAATTCACTTTATCAAATCCGGGGTACATACTACATTTGTTGCACACATGAATCCACTTCAATGCCATCTGCGAAAAAAATCTACAAAGCATTATTAAGCAGTTGGAACTAGGGATATTAGGGATAAACCATAAAATTAGAGAAAATGTTAGGGATTTCGTTCTTGGAAAACCCTTGCAAATATTTTTTAACATCTCAATTGCCCTAATATACTTTTTTCATCAAAATTCAAAACCCATTAGAATTTTTTGTCATTTTTTTTATCGGTATCGGCCACGGCGGCTAATCTCAACGGAGATCAGCCAGGTACGCAGGAGATATTATAGTGCACAAGTGTGTGCGCAATACACAGGTGCACTCGCTATTCCTTCACTCTCATAGTCCGGTGAGACGGCAATCCGACATGACCGGAGAGAGATCAGGCGCAGGACCAACGGCTTTACGTGCTTTTCGAGGCACGGGGGTATCACACCGCTAACTTCCTGACTCCAAGCTACGACTGAGTAAATTTTAAGATGGAAAAACTCAAGTGAGTATAGCTTGCCGCAGTGAGATAGCTATACTAAGCCGATGATCATAATTTATTACCATGAAATTCCGTATGGTAAGTAGGTACATAGTATTTATGTTCTCCGAAAGTCGCGGGGAATGTAGTCACATAATAATGCTACGGGCTTAAAGTCTCAGTTAAGTATCAGCAATTATAATGCTGGTTTTGATAAAAGAAACGAAAGTCATTTCATTTGAATTGACTTTAGGAAAAAAAACTAATTATTAATATGGCATTCAACATAATTTTTACCTTCTTGCATTTATAATTAACCAACTGGTTAAGAATCGAGACAAATATCTTAGGTTGGGGAAAAAGTTTCTTCGCATTTTATATGAAAACTCAAGACGTCTTTTTTCAAAGTCTATTTACATTTAATTATAGTATATAGGTGGAATTTTGTTTGATGACTCTCTGCCATCTTGTAGATAGTGCCATAAACCCGATGCTGTAGAAATTTGGAACTTATGATAAAAAAAACCGCAACAAGTAGTTTTGGCAGTCCTCTCTTGATATTAACCTGTCACTGCATAAAAATTCTGAACAGACCGAAACAGGTGGAAATCTAAAGGTGCAATGTCAGAGCTATATGGATGCATTAGTACCTCCCAGCCAAACTCTCTTAATTATTACTGAGTGGCTAAAGATTTGTATGGTCTAGCGTTATCGTGATGAAAGATTGTATTGATCAATCCGGCCATTTTATGTCAACTTCTTGCTTTAATCTCATTAATTGTTGGCAGTGGAGATCCGGATCGTAGGTTCTGCCAGACGGTGAAAGCTCATTATGAACAATGCCCTTCCAATCCCGCTATACACGCAGCATCACCTTATTGCCAGTTAATACCTATTCATTGAAACATTGGTATGTTATTAAAGGTGACAGAAGATGTCCGTTACTTTGATACGCATGCTTTTTGCGCATTTTCAGCTCGTACATTCTTAATAGTACTCAGGTTCTTGCGTAGGTATACTGAGATGTTCGAATGTCTAAACTCAGTGACCTAGGACTAAGGAGTCGTTTTTCTCTCCAATGTTTCTTAATCAATTTGCTATATCTTAGATATCTCTTTATCATAATATTTTACAGATTTTTTGTGCAAAGGTATTAATTAATTTGATATTCTGTAGCAACATTTAACGTTTCATTTAGTTAAATAAAACATCGTTTTCCTTATAAAATCAGCATATTTATTGCCAGTCGTTGTGTCATTTAAATATATGTTAAACTGCTGTAACCAATACAAATATAATGTGTCGCAAAAACCATTGTTTCATGCGTTGCAATAATAAAATATATAAATGACAAATCAAGAATAAATATATAATTATCATGTAATAATTGGTTCTACTCTGCTATTAAAAAGTACAATTATGGTTCACTATAGCCATAATGGTCATACTATAATCCCATCAAAGTCAAAATGACAAACAGTAAAGGACAATGATATACACTCATTTGCAAAAAAAACGGGCGGTTTGGATTTTAATTCTTTTTAAAAAAAATACGGTACCAAAATGATTTCAATCATTTGTACATGTTACTGGCCGGTTTAAAAAATGCCGTGGTGTTTAAAACAGTACGTTCTAAATTAAAATTTTCGTTTGATGCTCGTTTTTACAGAAAACCACTTTTTATCCTACATTTTTGGTGCGAAGTTCCAAAAGATAATATCGGTTTTCATAACTTTTAGTCAATTTTTATGAATTTATTTCATATTCTTAATTGTCAAAGCTTCATTTATTGCTGTTTAGCTGTCTCAATAATGTTAGAGAAAGTGGTAAAAGCTACCAAAATTATTGCGCTGCTCGAAGAGGGCTGCAGCCACTGCTTCGTGGCTCAGAGGCTAAGTGTGAGTCGCTCGACGGTTCAAAGGACCTGGCAGCGGTATCAAGACACCGGTTCCGTCGAGAGAAGGCCTGGTTCTGGAAGAAAACCATGTACCCAACCACGGGATGATCGTGTTCTTGTGAGTCGCGCATTGAGAAATCGCAAGTCTTCGTATGTGGACCTTAAGAACAACCTCGAAGAAGTAAGAATTGTGCATATTAGTCTATGGACGGTCAGGAGGAGGCTGCTCGCGGCCAATATACGCAGTCATCGCCCGGCCCGCGGCCCTAAGTTACTCCGTGAGCACAGAGTTGCCAGGCTTAGGTTTGCTCGAAATTGTGAGTCATGGACTCAAGAAGACTGGAATAGGGTATTGTTCTCCGATGAAGCCAGGATATCTCTGTTCGGTGAAGATCGACGTCGGCGAGTGCTACGAAGACGAGGAGAACGCTTTGCAGAGGCTTGTTTTGAAGAAATCACATCTTATGGTGGGGGCTCTATTATGTTTTGGGCAGGAATAAATTCAATGGATCGTACAGAGTTAGTCTTCATTGAAAACGGCTCACTGACTGGACATCGATACATAACGGAAGTTCTTATTCCTCATGCACAACCCGCATTGGCCGCTTTAGGCGAAGACTCAATTTTTATGGACGACAACGCTCGCGCCCACCGGTCTGGCGATGTGGAAGCGTATGTGCAAGAGGTCGGCATTCGTCGTTTGGATTGGCCAGCTCGAAGTCCCGACCTCAATCCTATAGAGCATGTCTGGGACGTTCTGAAACGACGCGTGAGATCAGTACAACCGGCTCCGCAAACCATCAGAGAGCTGAAGAATGTGATTACCGCGGAGTGGGAACGCATTCCGCAAGCAAGTATCCGGGATATTCTCGCTAGCATACCCAGACGAATTGAAGCTGTGATTTCAGCTAGAGGGGGTCACACTCGATACTAAACATTTATCTGCTTTTACTTTATTAAAGAAAAAACAAACAAAAATCTTTGTTAACTTTTACTTCACGAGCATATGCACTACTAGCGAGCATACACTACTAGTGAACTTTAGCATTAAAACCCATAAATTTTATCAAAATTTTATGATAATACTGACGAAAACGATTATTTGCTTATTAATTTACAAAATTGTGAAAGTAAAACTACCTATAATTATCAAACAAACCAATAGTAACATTTGAAATGGTTCATTGCTTAGGTGCCCGTTTTTTTTGCAAATGAGTTTATAATAGATACTCCCTCCGAGTATAAAGTCAATTTTTGTTTAATATATCAGTTACTAAATATAGAATATGGTACTATGTATAATGAGGCTGGACAAGAAAAGAAGGTATATAAATGCTGTTTCTCTTATGTAATAGGTTCGTAAGTAGGCCGTAGACGTACCGCGGAGGATCGCCTTTTAAGAGAATTTATCAAACTATAATAATACATTACTATAATAGTAGATTTTTGAAGTACTTTCTTTAGGTAATAATGTCTTCACATCTGCTCTAGCGTCAAATTAACATGTGTTACGTTCGAATTTAATTAGTTAAACCAATGGTTAAACCCTAGATATTATATGAGTATGTAACGGAATTCTTTGGTCAAACAGACAGACATTATTTAAGTAGTTTCCACAGGTATTCAGAATAGCTTCCAGTTAACTATTACAGGTATCCATTCAAGATAATATAACATGTATGACTTTTGGTCGCATTGCTGTTCTTTATAAAAAGTCGTTAAGTACATAAGTAATTATCGAAAATTATTTTTTTCATCAAAAAGTTTTTTTTGTTAACATTGGAAAACACTATAAAAGCGTACTATAAGATATATAATTATTACCTACTATACGACTAATTAAGTATAATATAAAGGCCTTTCGATGTTTGAACACTGTTGTATACTTAAGTACAGGTATAAAATTGAGCTACTAAAATCACAAAAATTACTTAACAAAATGCAATATGTAGATATAAAACGGTCAGACAGAGTAAATAGAAATACAGTCAAATGTATAATTTAAAAATAATACGAAATGCTAAAAGAACACAAGGTTACGGATACAAAGTTAAAAAAAAATAGAATACTAAAATAAAAGTAGACTTCACGTCGCTAATTGCTATGTTACTAATAATAGGTACCTAAAATATGGATAAGCAACAAAGCGAAGCCTTAAATTATGTCTACAGTCAATAATAATAATCTTCACGAAATGATCATTATACCAATTGACCATCATTACTGGAAAATATACCGTTTTTTGATATTATTTTAACGTTATTTCTTTACAATCTCTTTCAGTAAGTAGTCAGTCACTGTATACCACTGGATCATGTACTTCCATGTGGTTTTGGTGTGTAGTATAAAAATATTTTTTCGTGTATGATCTTCAAACTAAGTACTCTGCAAAGATTGTTCTTATGTATGTTAAGTAGGTATTTAATAATTTGAGCAACGTTATCTATCATAATTTTAGGTCACTTATGTACCTGCTCACCAAGTTTATGCATAAGCCAAATAATAAATATAATTCTGCATTAAATTTACCTAATATTTAAGTTGGTTCACAATATTTTTTAAATCAGTGTAAAACAAGTTTAAGTAGAAGTGTCATAGGTTCCGGTACGGTGTTACGCATTCAATTAGTTTAAAATATTCTCGTTCAAAATTATCTCGTAAAAGTAAATGTATTTATTTGCATCAACCATTGATGTAAAAATAACCCGCATCAACCTATAAAAGCTGCGTCTATCAAGACAACCAGTATATTGCTTTGTTTTAACAGTAATATAGATGCTAATTAATAAGGGATAAGTGTCTTTTGAATTTAGTCACAGTTCTTCGAGTCACTCAATAATTTTGGATTGTTTCGGTTCATTTCCATAATGTTCACCAATTAATTATTTTGAAATATTGCATGATGTCACTGTTACAAAACACTGCATATTGTGGACGGTCAATTTTTCCTGGAACGGGGCCTTTCCGGCCCGACATTTGGCACTAGGTTACCATTTTTCCGTAATTTTCTCAGATAGTACCTGTTTAATCTTGATAGAGACAGACACATACTTCAATTTTTATTTGTGTTTTAGTAGTTGACAAAGAGTCGATAATAATAATATGAAAACTTGTATTTGCGTCTATCTCGTACTTTATGATACAGATTTTAAGAAGTCGGTCTCACAGTAATTCTTTTAGAATTTCGATTTTGAAAACTGCGTGGTGTAACGCATGTGACGTTGAATCTCTGTGGCCAGAATAAGCATTTCAATAACAGAGTTTAAAACTGGATTGTTTTGGTGTGAGATCGACGGTAAGCAAGGACAGATGGTAAATATAATCGTGGTGTCAGGTGGTGTGAGCGCGGGCCTCGTGTGGCGCGTGCGCTAGTCACGCGTAGGTCTCGCGGAACCGCTTGTGCAGGTGGTGCGCGGCGTTCAGCAGGCGGTGGTGCAGCGTGAGGTGCGCGTGCGCGTGCGGGGCGCAGGGCGGGGGCGCGGGGGCGGCGGGGGCACGCAGCGGTAGTGTTGGCAGCGCCGCCTCCGCGTCGGGGTGACAGAAGAACGCCACGCAGTGCCGCCCGCGTGCGCGCGCGTACGCACCCGCCGGCACCACCACGCGGTGCATCTGCACCACAACAACATCCATTACAACGATACCACATATTATCACATAAACAACTTGAGGAAGGTTAACGGCGGGAGAAAGACATGAACTTCATAATTTTACAAATACCATATTACATCGTATCAGTATTTGTACCAAATGTACATGGCAAAAAATTACATTATTATTTATTATCTATGCTATAAATATATTTCGAAATCCCAAAAAGAACTATTGGGCATTGATATTAAGTTTTATGTGGTAGAAACTAACAAGAGCTGGAAGGAGATTGGTGGTCCACGCGGCGAGCAGTTCTCCACTTTGTACGAGGACGGCGCCAGGAAGATGGCCCACAGCTTGCCATTTATCACTACCGTTCAATTTCACCTGGAAAATATAAACATAAAATTTTATTTTACAATACGCCATAAAGCAATAATAATATAAACAATACAATATTTCTTGTGCTGCTTTAAACTATAAGAATAGTATAAACTGGTAGTTAAATTATAAATAAATACGCCATTCATCCTTTTCTCGATACTTTTAAACCGCTCAATAATACATTTAACTATATGCAATTGCAGAATAAAGTGGAGGCCAGGGGCGGTTCCGTGCAGTTATCTTTGTGCAACAAGAAACCCTGGGGCCGTCTCGTAGGCGCCGAAAAGGCCACCACGGATTTCGGTTGGTATGCTGATGTAGGGTGTATATAGTGTTAGGGACTCGGTCCAATGCTCGCTCGGATGAAGCTATACTCCCGAGTGTCGACATTGGGCTGTAAGAGTGTGTGAAACCAACATAACCCCCACTCACCCCCCAGTGGTGGTAGCGATAACGCGTTTTTCCCCGCGATAAAAAAAAAAGTGTTGTAACCTCAAGCCCTCCCTCGGAGTCCTGCGCGAGGAGAGTGAAGGTGCCGTAGTCGGCGTGCGCGCCGCAGCGTGTGTAGGTGACGTCACCGGCGCGCGGCCGCTCGTCGTCGGGCGGCACGGGCGGGTAGTACAGCAGCCGCATCGTCGACGGGTTGCGTCCGTCGCCCTGCATCATGCCCGCGTGGCACGACAGGAACGCGGCCGGCGTTACGCCTGCAAACATTACGTGACCATCTCTCGTCACTCAAACTATATCTAGACAATCTTACTTGAAAAAAATACCGCGATATCCCCACCACGCCGTCACTTTTGTTCACGACAATATTTCGAATATGAAAATGCTTTGTTTTTCAACCAATTTTGATGCTGATACCAGGAAAGAATTTTTTTTTTTCGTAGTTTTTATAATGTACGAAATAGAACATAGGATATTGATAATGGATTTTTCTATTCAATATCAGCTCGGAGTCTGGAATTTGTGCCCGATATGGCGATAGGCTCACCCCCTATTAAATCATGGTACGGAATACGCACGGCTAAAAGTGGGTGCATTAGTTGCGCCTCTGCCTACCCCTTCGGGAATAAAAGACGTGCGTATGCGTAGAACATAGGAAACTACCCTATTACATTGGATTAAGGTTCTTTGTCTTAGCAACGTATCAACTGGTTAGATTGGTTATACCTAGTACATAACATAAGCAAACATGCCATATTCTTGAAAATTTCATCAGCAACTTAACGGTTTGACATATACCTAGCTACTATGTTGCGATCCTTATGTATAATGTATATAATCTATGTATGGCTCTACTGCACTAGATGGTAAGTCAAGCACCGTTAGCCGAAATAGCAATGCAGGCCTGTCCGAAACCGGATAGACAGGCTGATTCTGAAACGTGACGCATATCGAGCTAATAAGGCCGGTTGATACGTTGACTGCGGTAGTAGCTATCGGGCGCATATGAATATCCTACTGAAACGAAGTTTAAACTGGCAACTGACAGCACCAATACATTGAGCAAGAAATTCCAGATGCGTTAACACTAGCACCAATTTTCAATAGTTCTATAGGTACACATGCGCGATACGACTTGCCGCACGGATTGCATACTTCAAAATTTTCCAAGTCGTGATAATATAACATAACTTGTGATTTAACCCGTCAAGCCCCGCTTATATATTAAGATGTATGGGGAAACCCTATATATATGGACGCCGGCGTCCGTCGCGGGGCTTGACGAGTCAATATGTCGCACCTTTAGGATGAAAACGACACAATTCAAAAAGACAGAAATTTGAGTTATCGTCATAAAATTACTTGAAACGAAGTTCTCAACACAATAATAGTTCAAACACAGCCATATTCGAGCAGAAAAAGGACAAAGCTGTTATACCAGTCCCTTTTTTATTATATTTTTATAAATAAGGAACTACTTTTGAATCATTTAAAAATGACAACTCAATTTTCTAGTTTTTGAATTGTGTCGTTTTCGTTCTAAAGGTGCGATATATGGACGCCGGCGTCCATCGCGGGGCTTGACGAGTCAATACGTATAAACGAGGCGTACCGAGAGCATACGCGAGCGCCTGCAGCAACACACGCGCCAGGTTGGTGAGGTCGTGCGCGAGCGGCACCGCGTGCTTCGTGAACTCCGGCACCTCCTCCTGCGCCGGCATCGTCGCCGCGCTCAGCGACGTGATGTTGAACGAGTGCCGCAACTCCTGCAATGCGACAACCGATATTATAGCCGCCAAACAACTTGAGCACACTACCAAGTGGTTGGAGATATTTTGTGTATGTAGTGCAGCTACACAAACATACAAAAAGTATCTCCCACCACGCGGTTTGTTTGCCTATTATACGTGATTGATGTTCCAGTCAGTCAGGTCAGAATTATGTCCTTGTCTCTAATATGTATTATTAAAACGGCGTATAGGGAGTGATGTAGGTTGTCTTCCCATATTGTACATGTGTGATTTGCCAGTCAGTCAGGTCAGAATTATGTCCTTGTCACTAATATGTATTATTAAAACGGCGTATAGGGAGTGATGTAGGTTGTCTTCCCATATTGTACATGTGTGATTTGCCAGTCAGTCAGGTCAGAATTATGTCCTTGTCACTAATATTATTAAAACGGCGTATGAGGAGTAATGTAGGTTGTCTTCTCATATTGGCGGGAAATTTGAAGGGATGTACATACCCGATCCTCTTAACCCGATCACTAATCAGAATACCTATTATTCAATACAATCGTAAAGTGAGATATATATTTTGAACTAGTATTGCTCGCGGCTCCATCCGCGTGAAAAAGATTTTCCGGGAAAAAAGTTTTCCTGGGATCAAAAGTGGCCTATAGCACTCGGAAGTAGGTAAGTTAGCATCCTATTTGTGAAAAATAAAATTCAAAATCGGTACAGTAGTTCCTGAGATTAGCGCGTTCAAACGAACAAACAAACTCTTCAGCTTTATAATATTAGTATAGATTTATTACTTGGAATAATGAATCCAGGGCCTCGCCAAATTTATAGTACATAGTTACTACACCACATCATCCGACTACTAAGTAGTGTTTGGTTTAACATAATATTTTGTTTGTCCACAGGTAAGATACCTTGCATGTGACGTGTTATGAAAATTAATCACTTTACAACACATTTTACAATAGGAGTTTTGTAACAGTAGAGCGGGTTGTGGCAGAATTGGTCCTTACGTCACCTCACGCAAACAATATTCACTAGCTGTAGCCTGAACTAAGCAGAAAAGTGAAAGTCAGATACTTGGTACCTGCAAGTTGCAGCAACCTCTTCCATGTGAATTTGGGGAAAGTCTTCTGAATGAAGTATGTTCACAAACTTGTGAAATTATACTAATTTTTGTTGCGTAATAGTGTTTAAACCTTTTTAGTGGTATCGAACTGCTCCATCCCCGGACGCACATAGCCATGATTGTTCATCGGGTCGCGCAAGTATTGCGCCTGACATCCTTCGGGAAGCGCGCAGAAGTTGTCCAAGTCAGCATACACTGATTTAAGCTGAAACACAGATATCATAGATAAATAATGTGATACTGCTATTTTTATACATTTCGCTACTGCGTTTTAACTGGTATCTTTTTTTAAATTGATCGTTTTATGCTTGATCAGAGATAGTGAAGATTGAAAGGGTAAGCCTTCAAGATATTATATTATGTGATAAAGCCCCTACTGGTATCTATCTTTGATTTGAAAAACCAACACAAATGACAATCGCCTTTGTTTACAGGAAACTGGTAACATCAATAATTAATAACTTCGTACAGAAAATATGAATATGACATACCTTTTCGTCAGCAATGCCATGGTTGACTAAAACAGCGAGGCCTTTCGTGCTGAGTGCCGTAAACAGTTGTTGACCAATACGCCTCACCACCGATTTCATAGGGCACACATCAGTACCTGCAACAAGTTGGGTCACAAATGAGATTTCCAGTAATAAAACATCTAACTAAAAATACATGCCCAGAGCCAGAATTTTAATATTTCATTGCATCTTTTTATATTCCAAAAGGCTAACAAACATAAAGTGGCTGACAAACGTCTAAGAATAATAATTATGTAGAGTATGGAACATATAATGCTGTAAATTAGTATGTAAGTGACCACATTCACATCAATCATTTTAGGCTCTTCATATGTGGAACAACTACAAATTAAACTAACAACGTCCTACTTTGTAAATTTCTTTACATGACGGTTAATTAAAATGCCTAATTGCCTTACAGTTCACTATACTTTCCCACAGACTTTCGTTTGAATAATCACTGGTTCGACGTCTTCTAAATTGCAAATAACGGGATACTGTTTTCACATGTATTTGCAAAACGTTTTATTTGCAAACAAATCACACCTCGGCTAGGTTTACCTAATGGTGCGCTCAGCCCGCCGCATATTTACTTTACCCACATTTCTTATCGTGGTAAGTATTACAATGACGTCCTAATTTACATTTTTACTATTGCTAAATAAAATTGAATTTGGCTCTACTTTGTCTTTTTTTTATAGCAAACGTAAATGGTTCTTCCCGTGGTAAGTGAATACCCACACAGCAAATATTCTTGAAACATTGTGTGTATATTTCCCATCTTAAGGAGAAGGTAATTACGAAGAGGGTCCTCGCTGTATTTTTGAGTCGTAATAGCACAGTCTCCAGTTATCTATGCGATAGTAGTGCTAGTTACTACTCTGCTTAAACTAGAGGTGATCATTAAACGTTATAACTGTTAATTTAACTCATTATAAAAAAATAGCTGTTAATTCTATTAACTACTATTGCAATATTCATTAAACGTTTAAACTAATGAACGGACTGCGGAGGCAGTTAATGCCATCCGTTAATTTATTAATCAACTAAACTTGATAACTGTTAATCATAGAAAAATGCTAATAACGCCTCTATAGGTTATTTGTTAAACGAAATTTAATACTACTAATAAGCACAAAAATTATATTTTTTCTTTAGCTAAGACTTAAATTATGCCTTGTCGTGATTTGTGAACAATAAAATCGCCACTTGCAATGATTGCGAAAATAATTTTATTTAGATAACGTCAGAATTGATAAAAGTGGCCGCCATTTTGAATTTCTTTGTTTTAAGGTCAATTGACCTCAAAATCGGTATGTGGGTATAACTTTAATTACCAAAGACTGATCCAATGTCAGAATTGAAAAAAGTGGCCGCCATTTTGAATTTCTTTGTTTTAAGGCCAATTGACCTCAAAATCGGTATCTGTGTTTAACTCTAGTTACCAAAGAACATTCCAATGTCGGAATAGAAAAAAATGGCCGCCATTTTGAATTTCTTTGTATTAAAGCCTATCGACCTCAAAATCGATATCTGGGCAGGCCTGTAGGTACAAAAGACGGATCCAATGTTAGAATTGAAAAAAGTGGCCGCCATTTTGAATTCCTTTGTTTTAAAGCCAATTGACTTCAAATTCGACATCTGAGTATAACTTTAGTTACCAAAGAACATTCCAATGTCGGAATGGAAAAAAGTGGCCGCCATTTTGAATTTCTTTGTTTTAAGGCCTATCGACCTCAAAATCGATATCTGGGTAGGCCTGTAGGTACAAAAGACGGATCCAATGTTAGAATTGAAAAAAGTGGCCGCCATTTTGAATTTCTTTGTTTTAAGGCCTATCGACCACAAAATCGATATCTGGGCAGGCCTGTAGGTACAGAAGACGGATCCAATGTTAGAATTGAAAAAAGTGGCCGCCATTTTGAATTCCTTTGTTTTAAAGCCAATTGACTTCAAATTCCGACATCTGAGTATAACTTTAGTTACCAAAGAACATTCCAATGTCGGAATGGAAAAAAGTGGCCGCCATTTTGAATTTCTTTGTTTTAAGGCCTATCGACCTCAAAATCGATATCTGGGTAGGCCTGTAGGTACAAAAGACGGATCCAATGTTAGAATTGAAAAAAGTGGCCGCCATTTTGAATTTCTTTGTTTTAAGGCCTATCGACCACAAAATCGATATCTGGGCAGGCTTGTAGGTACAGAAGACGCATCCAATGTTAGAATTGAAAAAAGTGGCCGCCATTTTGATTTTCTTTGTTTTAAGGCCAATCGACCTCAAATTCGACATCTGAGTATAACTTTAGTTACCAAAGAACATTCCAATGTCGGAATGGAAAAAAGTGGCCGCCATTTTGAATTTCTTTGTTTTAAGGCCAATCCACCTCAAAATCGATATCTGGGCAGGCCTGTAGGTACAAAAGACGGATCCAATGTTAGAATTGAAAAAAGTGGCCGCCATTGTGAATTTCTTAATTAAAATAAACGACGCAAGAGACGTGTTGAACATGTTATCGCTAATGCTTTTCACGTAACTCCTTACTTCTTGACCGTTATAACTTAACTATTAATTTAACACGTTATTTTTTTTTAATGTTTAACTATTAACCATTAATAATTTTTAACCATTAATCACATCACTAGCTTAAACTGGCTTTGTCACTTACGTGTGTATGTTTTCCATTGCGTTCTATTCTCTATGGTAATTCCACAAAAATATAATAACTATCAGGTCATTTTATTAAGCAGTAATCTCATAATTCCGTATTAAACTTTCAACGCCATATATATTATCACTGTATAGTTTGATTTTAGTTGGAAAGAAATATTTACTTGTACTGTAGTTATATTACTTGTAAAATGTTTTGCAAATGTATAGGTAGTAAATACACCTGCATCCTTATATAATGCGACCTGAAAGATGTTGCATGCAAAACGCTGGTTCACCTCGTCTTGCACAATATGAATAAAATATCCGTCTGTACATATACTCGGAGTTAGCTGAAGGTCTGGCCCTGACACCGATCTGTCGATGGCATGTAGGCACACTGACATATATTTTGAGCAATTCAAAGTTTAAAATGCTGTTGTTTTATGCAGGAACTAAAACTAAGCCTATGAGTGCAGCCTCGCGGTAGATTAGATACATTTGTTAACATTGACGTACTAGACGTGTAGATGGTTCGGCCTTGATTTAAACATTTAGGACGTTTTAAGCATTGATGTATTAAAAACCTACATATCAATGGCTTTAAGACATAAATGCTTTCAAATAATTTTATCCTATAATGAATTCGTTTGAGTTAATAGCATTTTCTATCTACATACGAATCAATGTAGACATGAACTTCAGTATTTATTATTATTCTTTATTCACATAAAAGGAATATTAAGAAAATGTTTATGTAATAATCCTATGTTACGAAAATTAGTTCAACCCCTAGAACGAAACATAATGGGAAGTGGATGAAAGAATTGGACTAAATTTAAAATGCTTTAAAAGCTGTTGCATACGTCTATTACGATAAACATTTTAGCAGAATGTAAACAGAATATAAGTTTAAACAGATTTATATGCTTACATGAGTACATACTAAGTGCTTTTCAATGTTAGATGTTGATAGGATAGTGCGTCGTGAACATCGGTATAGCTATCCTGGTAGAAAGGTGACCAAAAACTAATAGGATTATACTTAAAACTGCGTTTTGTGTGAATACTTTTAATCCTACTAATATTATAAAGGCTAAAATACTAATGTTTGGATGTATGGATGTTTGTTCCTCTTTCACGCAAAAACTACTGAACGGATTTCGATGAAATTTGGCACACGGGTAGATCATGTCCTGGATTAACACATAGGCTACTTTTTATCCCGGGAAAATATAAACCGGGACTTTTATCCCGGAAAAACTTTTTAATGCGGGTGGAGCCGCGGGCAAAAGCTAGTTAGTTATGAATTGAATATTGACTGCCTCGGTGGCGTACTTGTATTCTGTTCAGTAGTAGCCGGAATCTGGAGTTTGTTCCCGATATGGCGATAGGCTCGCCCCCTATCACATCATGGAACATGGAACACACTTGGCGAAAAGTGGGTACCCTGGTTGCACCTCTTTCCGATCCTTCGAGAATAAAGGATGTGTGTTTGTTTTAAATTTGTTTTATTTATAAGTTTTTCATTGACTTACGAGACTCTCCAAACCCTAGTATGTACTTACTCAGTAACATTCTTATCCGTATCACTGTTGATCCTAGGCCTATACAAGTTGCATTAGCGTGTTTGTGGGCAAGAAAGTTTCTACTGAATGAGTAATATTATTCAGTATGTTTGTGTATGATGATTTATAGCGAATTGAAAACCGCCCATACGACAACGAATTTATAAATGAGTACATAATGTGATTCATCGCTGCTACACAATCTACAAGTACCTACTTGTACTTAATTATATGAGCAACTATTTGTCCTTACTCATTTAGTTAAAATGTTGATGTTCGTTTTTGTAGTACCATATTTTTTCTAGAATTGTTATTAAGGTTATCGCTACGACTAGCGAATTTAATGGTATCGAAGTGAGATTATTTTCCAGCAAGTCTACCTATTGATTGAATGCTTTCAATTTATTAGTCTCCAAGATTATTTACGTTTATAAAAAAGCATGAAATATAGATCTATTAATGTAGCCAATAGATATGGGTGAATATTTGAACACGGCGCGTGCATGGTTCTATTGTAATATTTGTCATCGGATAGTACGAGGGCCACCCATGCTGGCTCTTCATCTCGTGTTGCCAACATGGCATGTCTTCTCAAGAATATTAAGTTGCCAGTAACGCGACACTAATTCCTTACACAAGTAATTGTATCCTTGTCGTGTTATGCATATCGACAGCTGAGTGTCAACAATATACGAGCACAATGCAGGTTTAGTTTCCACGTTGACATCGATTTAAGACGAACTAGTTTTCGCCCACTGGTTGATGTTCGACCGCAATTCATGCCTTTTTTTATGCACTCCTATAGAGGTTTATACATAGATGCACTTTTTATCCGACTTTCAAAAAAGGAGGTTTTCATTTCGTGTTTTATTTTTTTATGTATGCACACTCATTTCTCTGAAAATTATGATACTATTTCCTTGATTCCATTTTATTTAGTAAATTAGGGTCTCGAAATGGTCGCATTTCAGTAATCTTAGCTTGGGGTTCATCATTTTATGGAACAGACTTATAATATTATGTGAAATCACACACTCCTCGGTGAGCGCAATGTGCTCAAAATGGGGTACAAAGTTTTTCCTGCATGTATTAACATATGCCTAGATGTATTGATTTATAATGATTGTATATAGTATATGTACTATTTGTTATTAAAAATAAAATAACATAAGTATTTCAACGTGCCTTTCCTTTCATATTTTGTCATCTATAAGGGAACAAACAAATGACTTGACTGACTGACTATTCGATGCTCCAGGATGAAAATAAGCAGCAATGGCACATCTGTCGACTTGTCAAGCCCCGCTACGGACGCCGGCGTCCGAGTATATAGGGTTTCCCCATACATCTATATATATATAAGCGGGGTTTGACGGGTTTATAATGAAAACTGGTACCTACCTAGGGTTAACACTAGGTAGTTTACATTTCGAGGATGTCACAACTAAACTAATAGGAAGATAACCACGAGAGAGTTACCTGATCCGAATGTGTTTTGTTTAATGCATAAAATGCAACCTCCATATAACCTCAGGTAGTTTAACAGATGTGCCATTGCTGCTTATTTTCATCCTGGAGCATCGAATAGTCAGTCAGTCATTTGTTTGCTCCCTAATCGATGAGGAAATATGAAAGGTTATTAACATGAAGTACGTTTTTGTTGCAGTGCAAGTACAGTCAGTAGCATTAGTATCTGTACAAATTCAAGATCTCAAATTGCCTACATACTTTTGTGTTGTTACTAATCTTTTTTTTTCTCTTCACAAAAATAAAATAAAAAATATTTACTTTACTTCAAACGAAGAAGAAAAAGTGGACGATAGCCTAGTTGGGAATGGAATGGTCTGCCGAGACAATGTTCGGAGGTTCGAAACCCAAGGCATACACACACCTCTGGATGTCAACTCTAATAATCGGCAACGATATATCGGAAACGATGCGATACTGCTCCGAAAGTATCGCAAATACCCTACTCTAACAATTGTTCGGATCCTTTATCGTTTATCGTATACTACCAATATCTAAACGATCAACGAATGAACGAATCATTATTTGGCAATGTCGTCTCTAAAGCTACTCTAAATGGTAACCGTCAGTGACGAACATTTGATTTTGACATCGACTCAAACTTAATTTTTGCGATAATCGCAACGAGACCTCTTAGGACGTCGTCAGCATTATCGTTACGTGTTATATGTGTGATTTTGAGCAAATTCTCTCGAAATTTAGTGTACAATAAAACAATCTCAGATCATATACCCTGCAGCAACAATAATTATCACAATTGATGTTATTTGCTTTGGAACAATCATAAGATTTTCTTTAAAGTTCTCAGGGAAGAAAATGTAGCCTTCCATCAAAGAAGAAAGCAGCAAATAAGTTCATATCAGCAATTTTATTGTTTCAAATGTTAGTTACGTTTGCTGAGGATGTGTATTAATTAAAATGATTAAATTTTCTATAAGGTATAATACTTTGTAGTAAAGCAAGAATAAAAAAAGAAAAAAATAAAACAAGAATATAATTAACTGTTTATATTTTTTGTATTATTAGCTAAATAAGTAAAAATAAAAGTTAAATAAATAACATTTATTGTTCTCTCTAAGGGATTAAAAAAGCTGTATTAGATTTATTACAATTCACTTATTGTTTTAGGACAACCAGTAGTAATTACATTAAAACTTATCTATCTATATTATGGTACAAAAAATTTACAATAATATGTTAAATGCTTAACCTATAAATGCCACAGTATGCATTGAAATGTAGAAAAAATATATCACATATATTGACAATTTTAAACTATAATACAAAATTTATATAAATTAAGAACACAAGTACTAATATACATAATTATAAATTTAACAGACCCAAAACCAACTTTTATTAATTTAGTATTATAGATTTCCAGATTCTCATTAATATCACATAATTCTATGCAAACTGTTTATTTCACTTTACACGTGGAATAATTGTTCTTGGACAGTGCTTCTTTGAACTTGAGTTGGCCGCAGTCCCATTAAGCTCCGGGTAGGACCTAAACAATATAATTCAGTATTGTAATTAAAATATGTATATATGAGAGACAATATAATATGTAAAATTATCTTCAATTTATGTGACAACACTCTCATGTGTTTCATTGTTGTAACGCCAGGCCAGGCATCTTTAAGGGTTTAGAATACCCAGTTGTCCTCTATGTGATTCAAACCACCATTATATTCTATATGGTCTTTGCGGACAGCTAATTATATTGCAAGATATTTCTTGTCAGTCTACATTCGAATTTAATTTAATTTGCACAACATGGAAATAAAAGTAATGTATCAATAAAACATTAATTACCTTTAGCCTCAACTTTATTCTGCCATCCAAACAGTTCAAAAGCTAACCAACTTCCTCCCACAACCACTGTGCTTGAGCATTCCCGTCAATTATCCAAAGTATACCTTTTGCTATGTCTTTATGCTCGTGAAGGAAATTCAATGAGACATATAATTGGTTGGTACTGCATGATTGAGACACATACTAAAAACATAAAATATGTATGAGAAAAAAATCCCATCATGCTATAATAAATTGTAGGAAACTTTGCAATTTCCTAATGTTAAATATATGAAACGTACCGTAACTGTTCTTTTTCTCCTTCTTTGGTTACTGGCGACATGCATGATTATGAAGCTATTCCGCCAATATCACGTTGTTGTTGTTGTTGCAGATTGCAAAGTTTGTTGAATGTTTTTACATTGGAGACTTTGGTTGGTGGGAGAAGACAAACGAAGGCGATTGACTCTTGTTGTATGAGATGTTATATTGATCTACTAATCCTCTTTTTTCAACTGGCGTAATGAGTTGATGTTTTAACAATGTTAGTAGTCTACAAAAACACAAGAATAATTATTTTTACATGTATATGATAGTCACATAAAACAACACAATCAAACAAATTGATACTTATGATACCGTAAATTGTTGTATTTCGATTTTTGAATAAAGATATTGTTTACAAGTTTGATGATTTGATATTTATTAACTCTTGTCAACTTCACAGCGTATTTGCCAGTGACTCCATAAAGAATATTTTTTATTTTTGTAAGTTTTGCACAATATCATTCACTCCGATTAACGAAATAAAAGACATAAACTTAGTCTATAGTTACGATAAACCATAAAGAATCCGTACATTTGTTAGAGTAGGCTGTTTGCGATACTTTCGGAGCAGTGTAGTATCGTTTTTGACACAGATAACTATATATTACAGTGTTGCCAGATGTTTGACGGTTGAAGTCGCCGAAAATTCATTGTGAAGTAGCCCAAAAGTCGCCTCTTTGTATATGGAGAGGTGAAGGAGCAAAAAAAAAACCTCCCCAATTTCTAATTCATACTGGTCCATCGTGGCGAAAATTCGAAGTAGCCTAAAGTCGCCCACTTGTGTGGGGACGCGGAGAGCAAAAAAAAAAGGTCCCCATTTTTCAATGATTGTGTGTAAGGGGGTACCCTCAAAGCTATATAAATATCCTCAAATTCGCCAAAAACAATGCATAAAACACGAACTTTCCGAAGTAGCCTAAATTGGCGACTAATCACGATTCGCGTAGCCTAAACGGCGACCAGTCGCCATTCGCAATTTTTGGTCGCCCCAACACTCTTTAAGATAGCCAAAATGGCGAAAAGTCGCCTAATCTGGCAGCACTGGACTGACTATAACAAGTTTGTCTTTTTTTATTTATTTGAATATTACGGCTCTGGATACTAGTCCATTGAGCCCGTCTTTCATAAATTTTTATCCTTAGTCCTAACTTTTAAGTCCTAACTACTATGTCGAAGTAAAGCAGTGGCTACCTTACCAAGACAGTATCGAAGAGTTTTGGAAGCAACAAAAATAAATACTTGATTATCACAGTTATTTCAATTCACTTCATTTGAGCCTTTTAATAGACCTATATTGGATAATATACCACCATAATTATGCAATATAACACTAAGTATTACCAAAATAATGAATTAAAACAAGAGCATCTCATGACACTTCCAAGTTCCCGCGAAAACTCCCAAGTTTGTCATAACTGAATATTAGTCAGAGACAGATAGGACACTGGGGTTGGGCAAAAAGTTTGGCACTATCTCCGTACGGCGCTAGTGTCGCAGATGTAGGCACCTATAGGTGTTTGTACCAACTACTATTATTTTTGTTAATTCTTATTTAGGGAGTTTGGTCCAAAATGAAACAAAGATTAATAATTATTTATTTGTATTCCTCAACTTATGTGATTTAAAAAAAAAAAGAAAGAAAAGTAATTTATTAGTCACGGACAGACATGCATAGGACAAACAAGCCCAAAAAAAATAAATAAAAAGAATAACATCCCAAAAAACTTGAGAAGTGTCAAGGGACACCCGGATGATTTACATTTATTACATGCCATTATTGGAGGACCGCTCATTTTTAATACATATATTTCTTCAATATCCCCCCTTAATATTTTGTTAATTATATTACATCAATTGTATATGTGTAATCTTAAAATTAGTTTAAAAAAAATCACAGACATTTGTCTTATGTATTGCGCAACCCAGCCAGTCCAAATTAAATGTTAATATTTCTTTTTTTAATTGTTTGCCAAACTCGTTTTGCTATCAACCGCTCTTTGGATAAACCGCTGAGCTTTATGTTAGTGGTTATTAGAAAAGAAAGCCACAAGAGTCTCAAATTGTCGTCCTTCGGCAGACAAAAAAGACGATGAGTGCGATTAGTGGAAAGGCAGTTTCCAACACAGCATTTTTTTTAGTAATTCATGTCGTAAACGATAGTCCGTTGGTACGTGATTAATTACGGAACGATTTGGTATGATTTGTAACTCAACTCAAGCTAGATAGCGAGGAATACACAAATAAACACCGGCACTTTCGCTGAAAAAGCCACGCAGTAACTGACAGTCTAACAGCACAGATAACTTTAAATTAGTCAGAAAAACATTATCCAAGATGGCGGTCCGAACGATACTAGCGCCATGTGGAAGTCGTGGAACTACAGTGTCATAGGCCTGGTTTTTGATATACAAGGTTGCTATGATCCAGGGGCACTAAAATGGACAGAGTACTCGATATCGGCTCGGAAATGATTCGAAACGGTCAAAAACTCGATAAAGATAAAAATAGAAAATCATTTTTTTCTAACAAGTTCTATCAATTTAATACGCAAACACCATTTATGAATATTTACACTAACCTGCGGTCATCTGCGTGACAAAACGGCAACGTCGCATTCTGTTGTCTTTCATGTCGCCGATGAGCCGACCGACAAATACAAATAGATAGGTAGCTCGGGTGGGTCTCAAGTACAAATTTAAAAAATTTCGCTGTCACAAAGTTACAGAAACCAAACACAAACATACAAAAGATCGGTGCTCGTATCACACAAAGAAATAAATAAACACTATCGCTTTTTAATACATTTACATTAGTGTCCTATTACATAAACAAAAAGCAATATTTGGATATTCTCAAAATGGCGCGTAAGCAATAATAACATTGTACCTAGGAAGCGGCTCAGGCGCTTTCGCAAGGCGTCTCATGTCCCGGAGCAATTACGGCGACACACTAAAAAAACTAAAACAGTTCTTTGAATTTTTGAAGATTGGAATGACCCAGGTCTATGTATTAATCGCTTCTTTGTTTAAGTTACAAAGTTATGATGTAATGTTATAGTATTTTCGTTCTTATTATACTAAGATAAGACTCACTTTGACGTGATTATTGGCTGATAGAGGGGCAACGTCTCCTAATTTTGTTGATATTTAAGGTCACGCACCTTACATGACCTTAGATAACTATGTTTAGACTCTCGGTCCGCTGTTAGGGCAGATATACATCCCGATGTAGTTTTGCAATCACGAAAAATCTATACTGTGGCTAAACTATTCCTCCTATTGAACTGAAATTTGGTGTAGAGCTTGTATATGGTACATTACATATGTAGCTAGAAATAAAGCCTCACCGTTTAATCAACCTTGTATAGTTGTCGATTACGCGAGTTGCCCTTAGGCTTAGGCTACCTCGGAAAGTTTGTATTATAAACATTGTTTTCGTCGAATTAGAGGATATTTTAAACTTTGAGAGTACAAAACATGTACTCAGATCACCTTACACACGATAATTGTAAAATTGGGGAGCTTTTATTTTAGCTCTTCGCATCCCCACGCAATTGGACGACTTTAGGCTACTGCCAATTTTTGGCAAGTGGGGCCAGCATTCATCTGGAATAAAGGACTTTTTTTTGCTCCTTTGCCTCTCCATATGCAATGCGGCGACTTTAGGCTACTTCACGATGAATTTTCGGCGACTTCAACCAACATACATCTGGCAGCACTGGAGTTATGACAAACTTGTGAGGTTTGGCGGGAACTTGGAAGTGTCATGAGATGCTCTTGTTTTAATTCATTATTTTGGTAATACTTAGTGTTATATTGCATAATTATGGTGGTATATTATCCAATATAGTTCTATTAAAGGGTTCAAATGAAGTGAGTTGAAATAACTGTTATAATCAAGTGTTTATTTTTGTCGCTTCCAAAACTCTTCGAGAATGTCTTGGTAAGGTAGCCACTGCTTTACTTCGACATAGTAGTTAGGACTAAGGATAAAAATTTATGAACGACGGGCTCAATGGACTAGTATCCAGAGCCGTAATATTTAAATAAATAACAAAAAAAGACAAACTTGTTATAGTCACAGATAGGCGGAGTTTTGGCGGGAACGTGGAAGCGTCATGAGGTGCTCTAGTTTCAATTCATTATTTTGGTGATATTTGGTGTTATATTGCATAATTGTAGTGGTATATTATCCAATATAGTTCTATTAAAGTGCTCAAATGAAGTGAATTGAAATAACTGTGCCAATCAAGTGCTTTCTCGTTGCCGCCAAAACTTCATGATAAAGTCTTGGTTAGTCACTGCTTTACTACGACATAGTACGTAGGAAAAAAAAAAAGCTAACGAAAAATATCACTTAAGACGAGACTGTATGGGCTTGAACCCTTTGCCTTCCCTACAATGGAAAATTATTAAAAAAAATACACACACACAGAGAGGCATACCACATACTCATAGTTGGGTAGGACACGGCACAAAAAAAAAGAGTTTGTAAGACTAGCCTCTTTTCCTTAGCCAGTACAATGTCCCACTTCAAATGAGGCGAGGCGTAATGAAGCTCGGTGATACATTTGAAGTAACGAGTACAAATATGACATATTTTCATTGAAAAATAACGTACTATTGTAATTTGTAGCATGCCTTTCGCCCCCTCTCTGTCCCCGTCTTATAGTTTTTCTGAGATAGATAGTGCGTACCACGAATTCGCGACTACCGCGACATGAAATTTGAAGTAGTACAATAAAAAATGTTGAGCCGCTCTTACATTTTGGCGTCATGTACGGGACAAATGTACTGCCTCTTGTATGTCCTACCCAACACTAAATTAGTTGGCAGACAGCGCCAAAGAGAATATAAAAACTATGTTGGAGACAGCGCGTATATTTCAATGTTTCTTGAAATTATAATATATTTAAAGACGGGTAATAGTAAGTATTTTTGAGTCGATGTCAAAATCAAATGTTCGTCACTGACAGTTGCCATTTAGAGTAGGCTTACAGACGACATTGGCAAATATGTTTCGTTCGTTCGTTGATCGTTTAGATAGTAAAAACGATGTAACTGAGAGTAGGCTTCGACACGACAAAAGTCGCGATATATCGAATATCGTTTTTGGGAGTAGACACCCTGACTTTTCAAAGTTACGTGTGTATTGTTTATCAATTATCGTTCGCTTTAACGGGGAAGGAAAACATCGCGAGGAAACCCACATACCTGAGAATTCTCCATAAGAATTTCGAGGGTATGTGAAGTCTGCTAACCCGCACTAGGCCAGCGTGGTGGACTACGGCCTTAAACCCTCTAGAGGAAATAAATAGTAGAGGAGGCCCGTGCTCAGCAGTGAGCAGTATATAATACAGGGCTGGTATTATTATTATTATTTATAAATGAAGAAAAAAACGTTTTACTTTAACTTAAAGCGTATATTAGAGGCGATTTGAAATTTTTATTTTGTTCTGCTATTTATGCTGCTGACTGTACAATCACATACACTTGAAATTATACGAGTATGTATTTGTTTGCAAAACAATTTTATTTGTTTTGTTTGTATTGATATTGTTTACAATTGTTATATAGTGATTTACGCCACATAAGTGAATGAGTTATTAAACGAAGATATACTTACTGGTGGTAGGTCTCTCATATGTGAGAGTCCGTCTGGGTAGGTACTACGGCAATGTCTATTTCTACCGCCAAGCAGCAGTGTGCATGCACTGTTGTGTTTCGGTCTGAAGGACATTGTGGCCAGTGTAACTACAGGACATAATGAGATATAACATCTTATGTCTCAGGATGACGAGCGCAGTGGAATGCGAAATAGTACTTTCTAACTCAAGGTGCGGGATGGTATTTCTACTGTTTATGGGTGGTCGTATCGCTTACCATCAGGCGAACGGCATGCTCTTCTCGTCATTTAATTCAATAAAAAAAACATAAAAAAAGATTACATCTAACTATTGGAAATACCTTAAAACATTAGAAATACAGCATCACAGATTACTTTACAATCTAGTGATAGCAATTCGTAATATTACGATTGTAAAGATGACCGCAACTAATAAACCACATTGGTACCATATAACAACAGGAGGAGATAATACTTTATAAACGAATTTACACTAATCCTACTAATATTATAAAGGCGAAAGTTTGTAAGAGTGTATGGATGTTTGGATGTATGGATGTTTGTTCCTCTTTCACGCAAAAACTACTGAACGGATTTCGATGAAATTTGGCACACCGGTAGATCATGTTCTGGATTAACACATAGGCTATTTTTTATCCCGGGAAAACATAAAGCGGGACTTTAATCCCGGAAAACTATTTAACGCGGGCGGAGCTGCGGGCAAAAGCTAGTCTATACTATAATATAATAAAGAGGAAAGATTTGTATTTTTGTACGTTTGTAACGAATAAACTCAAAACTACTGGACCGACTAAAAACATTCATTCACCAATATAAAGCAACATTACCAACGAGTAACATTAGTTAGGTAATCCTCCTAATATAATAAAGGCGAAAGTTTGTAAGAATGTATGGATGTTTGGATGTAAGGATGTTTGTTCCTCTTTCACGCAAAAACTACTGAACGGGTTTCGATGAAATTTGGCACACAGGTAGATCATGTCCTGGATTAACACATAGGCTACTTTTTATCCCGGGAAAATATAAAGCGGGACTTTTATCACAGAAAAACTTTTTCAAGCGGGCGGAGCCGCGTGCAAAAGTCTAGTTAACTTTAATCACATATAGGTAAACATCCGCCGCCGCTCGCGAAGTGAAAAATATCAAAAACGCAAAAAAGTCGTTCTTCGACTAATAGTCGTATTCATGATTTTTATTTCTTTAATTCGTTCGTTAAGCAACCATGGTTTTGATTTAGTAATATACTAGTAATATTCTAAATATGGTTTACTATTCATCCAGCTACTAGTTCGTCGCAACATTAAGTATTACTTGTATGATAATATGTTTTTTAAATATGGACGCGTATGTTAAACAGTAGATAATAATCTTATTTTGTTACGCATATTAATAAGTATAGATAAGTCGTTATATTTTAGAATAATATATGAGGCTTGAAGCAACGGCTTTGCATGTAATTATAGCAATGATAGATGCGCTGATATATAATTTTCTTAAAATATTCGGGTTTATTTGTTAATTTTACCTTGTTTGCATATTTATCGTGATGGGGTTTAAGTAACTATAGTGAAATAATATTTTTTTGTGAATATTTTAAAAATACTCCATTATGTTCGCAATCTTAATAATAACATCTGCAAACGTTTTCTCTTATTCATATTAGTTTTGTACTTAAATGTTTTATTTTTCTTTTCTCATGAAGACCGCTTGTCTGCATTTGTCATGGTTGAGATTTTGCCAAACATTTCCATAGATAAGTAATTACCAGTAACTCTCAAAACTTCAACTTAAACACCTATTCCTAATCTGTTCTCTAGCCTGGTGTATTTCTTTAAGACAACATCTCATGTTAATATCATAAATAAAACTAACATAACTACTGCCTAACATTTTTATATGCTCTACCGACAAAAGAACATAGTATTAAAATTACCTAAATTAAGATTACGTCATAGCCTGCTGCTAATCTAACTTCGCGTTTGAGGACAACGCACATAAAACAAAGAATCGCGGAAGTCTGCTTTGAACAAAACAATTTATTTTGCCTATGAAAAAGTCATTCAATGTATTTATTTATTTATTTTATATTTTTATTTGGATAGGTAAATAGCTCATCACTATCTCATTATCTTGATATTGTTCTATGTAGAGTTAACGAGTAGCGAAAACAGCAGACACAATAATGACGATATCTCTATTCCCGTTCAGCAAATATGAATATTCTTATAATATAAATAGTGTGTACCTAGTAAGTATGTATAGGCAAGTCTAATGACTTATAAACCAGTAGTTGCAGATGTTAGGTAAATTTTCTTAGATAATAATATTATGTATCAAACTAGATTTTATTCCTACATATACACACACACACATACACTCACGCCGGTTATCCCCGAAGGGGTAGGCAGAGGCGCAACTAGTGCACCCAATTTTCGCCGTTATTCCGTTCCATGATGTGATAGGGGGCGAGCCTATCGCCATATCGGGCACAAATTCCAGACTCCGGGCTGATACTGAATAGAAAAACTCAATATCACTTCGCCCGACTCGGGGATCGAACCCGAGACCTCAGCTTTGCAGTCGCGCTGTGATACAACTACGCCACCGACGCAGTCAAACCTACAGTCAGTCCTACATGTTTATAATCATGTAAATTGAAGAGCATGACGAAAGTAAGGTCAAACCCCTCAAATATCACGCAGTCGATGGATGTGTAAGGTTGCTATATCATCACAAAAAAATTACAGCTGTTTGCTTCGACGTCCTCGGCTAACTGACGTACGCGGCGATTTCTCGTCAAGTATATCGTAATATCAAAGTGCAAGGACTCAACGCCGCTAATACAGGTTTAGTGTTCTTTAGATAACGTTTGTGTTTCGCAATGAAATGGCGGATATGTGACTCCAATAAATTCGCCATATTTTTTCATATTTTCCGAAACTTGTACGATATATTTGGATATCATTGATTTGGATATTGATGATTCACCCGCTATCTCCGAGTACAAGGGTTCTGCTAACAACTAATCCCACCAAAAACATAAAAAAAGAGAACCTAGTTAATTACAAAAATTATGCTTGGCTGTGGGCTTCGCCGCAAAAAGAATGGAGATCTAAATGAGTGCCAAGTTCTATGCAAAATCCAAATATGTATTTATAGGAACAAAATAACACAACGAACAAGTATTAAACTCTATTTCTTTACTTTATTGGATACCTATAACAATTGCTGTTATTTAAAAATGTGAGATCGTAAAGTAGGTTAGATTTGACTTGGCCAGTTTTCACTACATCAGTCATTTTATAAAGTTATTCAACATATTATATAGGCAATATACATATTTTTATTCTGATAAAAACTGGCCAAGTGTAAATGGGTCTGGGGATCCACCCCTATTTTTTATTTTTTTTTTATTTTTAGATTTTTTCCTACGCTTAGACACAATTACCGAGCTGGATTCCAAATTTCATCCTTCTAGTTCATTTGGAAGTAGGTTAGGTTTAGGTACTATATGTCAGTCAGTCCGTCAGTCAGTACTAAAATTTACGACTTTTTGACCTTCATATCTTTACATGAGTTTCAGCTAGCTTCATGAAATTTGGGTTTCTAGATGTCCTTATGCATATAATTAAACACACGTAGTTTTATGAGTTTAGGTTAAAGAGGTTTTGAGTTATAGAAGGGTCAAAAGTGGCACCAAGTGGTTCGTGTAATATTACACTAGGCGCTGGCTAGCCAGTTCCTTTGCTTGAACTTGGCTTGACACGCTGCCGCGTGTCTAGATATAAATCTCAAAGCATTGACATAATACCTGCATTTGACGTTGCGTCGACGTAGTTATGGGGAGATAAATGAAAACCGGCATAAGATTTAAGACAAGATGAAACATAATAAGTAAGTGGGGTGGGGCGAGTAACGAATAAGGAGGTCCTCCAGTCGCCACAAGTTTATACTTTACTCAAGTAACATTTCTAGCCAGTAAACAAGTTTTTGGAGCATCTATCTATTAATGTTCTACATACATTTGAAATAGAATAGGAAAATTACTTATGTTTCTAGTTTCTACCGTTTTGTCACAAGTTGTGCAAGTATGATGAGTAAATTAACAAGATAATTGATAACTATATAGATAAAATTATTTATTTATAGCTTGAATAAAAATGTTTGTCAGATTAAATGATACGTAAACATATTATATACTTTTGAAACACTAGATGAAAGTCATTATAAATCGTCAAGATATGGCAGGAGACATGGTAGGGATAATATAGAAACCATAAATCTGTACAGCTAATGCAAAATATGGTCGCAGATTGTCATAATAGTGATAATAGTACTGTTAGAAAATTTTGCCTTTTTTATTTAATTCCCAATTACTCAAGGGTATAACTATTTAGACCGATCATCACTCTTAATCAAATTATAGCATCGGTTGACTTTGGTGTAAATACCATATTTACTTGAGAGTTTCTGTAAAATGTGAAGCAAAGTATGAATCACTATCTTATAGAAAAACTATGACCTGTTTAACGTGGTGTTCATTTAACTATGACATTGTTTGAGGCTTATCCCTGATTGTTGGTCACGGGTGATCGTTAACATACAACATCGAGTGACCTACTATACATTTCGTTATGCTAGATTCTCCAATACGTATGTGAAAACACAATTAACATAGCGATTAGGTCTTCGGGAGATTCCCAATAAGTATCTCGATCAGTAAGATGCTAATAAAGAACAAGGAAAATCACATCTATAAATTGTAGGTACTTCACTTGAGTATTTATTAAGGAAAACTGAGTTTAGAAACACAACTTAGGTATCTGAGGTTTTGGATAACTGTTTTCGACTTAGTACAATTTTAAATATCGTTTGACAGACAAAAACAGTTCAAACCTGTGGGTAGAGTTTACGAGTCTAGAAGCATGAAATTTTAAACATGAGGATTTTATTAAGATAAGGTTATTTTAAACTCTCTATCTCCGTTCTGTGATTTTAAATTTACAACGAAAGCCGCCTGTAACAAAATTAAAGGAACCACCTAATATGAACGCTATTTGCGATAGTCGTTAAAAAGATAGGTACTCTTTTATCTATTCATGTACCTATTGGCTAGGACCTTGCCATGCAGTCGTTAAGCGAGGTTTAGATTACCAAGAAAACTTCCAGAAGTTATCTTGCGCAAGCTATTTTTACTGTGTAAACAGTCACAAAGCTGACTTCTGCATATTTTGAAGCTTGCAGGAGTTCTTGGGAGTCGCATGTGTAAACACCAGTCGACAGCTTGTGCCAGAACTTGCAGTTTATTCTGCGTGCAGATAAAAGTTTTAAGTTACTGAGCAAGGAAATAACGTCTTTTTTACTTGCTCCGTATGGAACCGGTTATGGTTAAAGACCATGCAGCCAAGTTATAAATTGGTAGTATTACCAATATATCTACTTTTGTCGCCGAGCAGTACTTTTGTGTTCTTGTTTGAAGGACATTGTAGCCAACGTAATCACTGGGTATTATAAGACTTAAGGTCTAAGACGGACACGCAGTGCTTTTTAAGTCAAAATTCTGATGCATGTTGGTACTTTTAAGGCAATTATTTTGTTTTGTTTACAATCATCATCCAAAGAGCATTATATTAGATTCATAAAAATCAGGCAAAAGGGTTGCGTGCCTTGTCATTCAGTTTTATATGAAAAAAGAACATGGATAGCAACAAATATTCCTCGAGTAATGTAAACATCTTTGCAAGAACTTGCACAAGTTCACTTGCTGGTAACTTGCAAGTGTTGCTAAAGAAGTATTTCCGCAAGTGTTGACGCATCTGGAAGTTCTTGCGCATTATATTGCTGAGAGAACTTGCTAGTCTAAACTTTTAAAGTTTACAACCGAAATCACTATAACCGGTTTCTACTATTTCCCCTGAAAAGGTTTAATCTGATCAGGCACATGGCTTATCAATATAAAAAAAATGGCAACACTGTAGAAGTTTAAGTGGTAGTCACGTTGTTGATCTATTAGTCTATTCTTAGCCAATCTACTTTATCTTTTAACCTGTTTGCTGATTAAGTTTCTATTCCCGCTAATGATTCGTTAGCATTCTAGAGTTCATTATACACAGGGAAAAGGTTTATCTTTTAGGGGCGACAAAACTATATTCAACTTTAAGACAGAAAATAAATGACACTTGTAAACAATTATTGTTAATCCTTCCGCAAAACACTCTAAACCACTTAATACAAAACACTGTCTGCTAAAGTCTCAGGTGAAGACCCCTTAAGTGAAATTTATCGTTGGGTTATTATAAGTTGTAATGTTAGTAGAAACAATACATGCCGTACCTATAAGATTTTCTATAATTTATTGAATAATATTAATTTATTAATAATATCTAGTGGACGATAGCCTAGTTGGGAATGGAACGGTCTGCCGAGACAATGTCCGGAGGTTCGAAGCCCAAGGCACACACCTCTGACTTATCGAAGTTACGTGTCTATTGTTTATCAATTATCGTTCGCTTTAACGGTGAAGGAAAACATCGTGAGGAAACCTGCGTACCTAAGTAGTTCCTTATAAGAATTTAGAAGGTATGTGAAGTCTACCAACCCGCACTAGGCCAGAGTGGTGGACTAAGGCCTAAACCCTCTCAGTAGAGGAGGCCCGTGCTCAGCAGAGGGCAGTATAATAATACAGGGCTGGTATTATTATATTTATTATTATTATTGAATAGCCTATTCTTCTCTAGCTATGGATATTTAAAAATAATAATTAATCCTAGTTAAACACATAATAATAAGATCATAATGTTTTTGAATATCTTTTCATTACTTCAGTGCGTAACTTTTAACCAAAATTATTCTATGATTCATATCTTGAGGAAGACGTCTATTGAAATATGATCAAGTTCAAGGCTAAGATGTTGTTTTTTATAATTTAACCCGGAAGAAAATAACCTGCACTTGTTATAAAATATATCTTACTAGCTTTTGCCCGCGGCTCCGCCCGCTTTAAAAAGATTTTCCGGGATAAAAGTCCCGGTTTATATTTTCCCGGGATAAAAAGTAGCCTATGTGTTAATCCAGGACATGATCTACCCGTGTGCCAAATTTCATCGAAATCCGTTCCGTAGTTTTTGCGTGAAAGAGGAACAAACATCCTTACATCCAAACATCCAAACATCTAAACATCCAAACATCCATACATTCTTACAAACTTTCGCCTTTATAATATTAGTAGGATTACATGCAGACCTATCTTTTAGAAAATACACATCCATATATACATATACACTCACGCCTGTTATCCCCGAAGGGGTAGGCAGAGGAGCAACTAGTGCACCCACTTTTCGCCATTATTCCGTCCCATGATGTGATAGGGGGCGAGCCTATCGACATATCGGGCATAAATTCCAGACTCCGAGCTGATACTGAATAGAAAAACTCAATATCACTCTGCCCGACCCAGGGATCAAACCCGAGACCTCAGCTTTGCAGTCGTACTGTAATACAACTACGCCACCGAGGCAGTCAATTAACCAACCTTTTAGAAAATTATAAGATAAAAACTGATATTAATTGCAATTTACAATATAAGCCCACACTTGAGTCTAAACAAATAAAGTGTAAAATTTTAAACAAACTTGATATAATATCTGGTACAAAATATACAAAGTCATTAATCAAGAGGAGTAGGTACCTATTCTTTGTCATGTTTTTACTGTCAAGTGTCATGTAAGTATTTAAATTATATAACTATCAGACAACGTTTTTCATCATGTACTTAGTGACAAGATTATAATCAATTCGTCATTTTACGAGTAAAGAGTTAGTCACTAACTACCATATTATAATGACTAACGTTTGTGTCATTCTAGTCTTTTTATTACAAATTCGTCGTATTTTTCAAGGGTAGTATAGTAACTAGTAAACGTCTGGATGTGTGGTATCCATAATCTTGTGGATAATGAACGTCGATCTATACGTCCAGTCACCAGTGTTTGTATTGGACAATGTTTAATGACGCGTTCACACGTGTGACGGAACAACGTGAAGTTTTATCAGAAACCGTGTTGTAAAAAAAGTTGGTGTTGTAGGTAAGTACATGCAGAGTACGTGTATCGAATTTATTAATTTTACAATGATTGCAAAAACTGTTAATTACATTTGGGGAAAAATAGTGGGGGAAAACTTCCGAAAAAATCTAATAAAATTGGGACTATAAAATTAAAATAAGTTGTCAGTATGTGAAAACTAATAAGCATAATAATATTATACTATTGAGAAAATGTTCAAAATATATTATGCACATAAAAATGTACCTCCCTATTTAATTAAATGACCTAAAATATATTACATGTCATCACTTTCTTAGTTTTCAACACGTGGAAAATCATAGATACTTCATACTTAAATAAAAGACCGAGAATAAAAATACATTGAGCCGTGTCCGTTCGAGCATATAACGCGGTAGGTATTTTTATATTCGACAACAAGAAACTAATCTATTGAATGGATAATAAAAACCCCTAAATAAGGTTGGGGTCACAATTTTTTCGTTGAATAACTTGTTCTAGGTGCACATGATATATTTTAATTAAGTACGAGTAGACATGGTGTTGTCTTAGTCATATTTCAGGAATTTAAAAAAACGACTTAAAAAAATATAAAGCAAAAAATAATTTAATGGTGAATAATTTTATTGATATACGATAGCATTACTTATATACTGGTAAACAATTTTGGAGTCAGTGCCTATTTAAAATTAAACATTATTTTCGCATATTTATTAATGTATCTATCTAGCTTAGATAGTAATTTTAATTAGACACCGCCTCTAAAATTCGTTATCAGTATATAAGTAATGCTATTGTATATTTATTCATTATTAATTATTTTTTGGTTTTTGTTTGTTTAGTCGTTTTTGAAGGCGGTTTAATTTTTTTTCGTTTATAAAAACTACTCTAAAAAGCATTTAAATTGTCTTTTTTTATTTAAATTTCGAATGTCACTTTTACAGCCAGTTCTTTATTGTTACTGGCTGGTTTCACAGGGCAAGTATAAAAGTGTCGTTCAACTTTTCGTGAGATTTTTTCCGTTTAGCTCCCCTTCACAACGCGCGATAAGGAACTTGGTTCCAAAAGCGTGTTAAAAACATATTCTGGACACTTGGTACCAATAATATTCGGCCGGAAAACATATTTCATCATGTTTATTATTTATTAAAAGAATATAATAAATAAATTATTGTTCTAACAAGTGTATTTTTTCATCAACCTGCATCTTGTGTCGATTTTGTGCTGCCCTCTATAGCTCGTGCACGCTCCTTATAAAGCGTGTTTTTTTTTTATTTTACGTCTATACTGAATACAGATAGTATATAGACCAAAGAATAGAGTTACTAAGTGTGATTGCCTTTTTTTTCAGGAAACACGATAATAATGTGGAACTTTTATTTCAGCCGAGCGAAGCCACGAACACAACTTAGAATGAAAATATTGTTACAAGTACAAATAAAAATATTTATAACGTCATAATAACAAAAACATTCAAGGAGAGCTTAAATTGTTGTGATATTTTTCGAAGACTGGTTTTTTTAAGCACATGTTTACGTAGATAAACATATTTACTTGTTGTATTTTACTTAAAATTGTATTGCTTACATTACTGTTACCTACTTATATTTTTATGATAAACATTACAGGTTGATAAGTGATAACACTGTAGTAGGTATCTTCTAATCCGCTGTAAATACGTGTATGAGCGAGTAAAGCAAAACAAGGTATAAAATTCTTAAAATACCGTCTCTAGGATATCCTATCCTACTAATATTATAAAGGCGAAAGTTTGTAAGAATGTATGGATGTTTGAATGTTTGGATGTTTGTTACTCTTTCACGTAAATACTACTGAACGGATTTCTATGAAATTTGGCACACGGGTAGATCATGTCCTGGATTAACACATAGGCTACTTTTTATCCCGGGAAAACATAAAGCGGGACTTTTATCCCGGATAAACTTTATAACGCGGGCGGAGCCGCGGGCAAGTTTACTATAAATATGCAATATGCTTTAGAATTTAGAACCATAGATAAAACATGGTCAACGGTTAAAATTCGCGCGGGTTTTACCTGTCTTATCGAGTAGACATCGGGGTTTTTCCTCAGCCACATAATTTTTTACCTCAAAGTTATGAAAACTTCAACTAGCGTTATAGTTATTATTGTACTTACATCTATCTGATTGTCCCAGATGAGGTATATAAGTGTAACAGTGGTATTATAATAATTATCATATATTTAGATATAATATTTCACATTATCTACACGTAACACCTAATTTGTATTAGAGCGTTATTCATTGTTTGATGGATAAAATACGAATGGTTATGTTATCTGGCACAAATTCTAATCATTGGCTCCTTATGTTGATTCTTCCATTCAAAAATATCACAGTTTTCAATCAATTCAGTTTTTTTATAGCGTGGCAGCCCTTCCATTATATTATATATTGTTATTCTTGTCTTTGCCTCTGGAATTACGATGTCTAATAACTAAATATTCAAAATTATAAAACTTAAACAGCCATGACATTAATTGTTTCTGAATAATTCCAGATTTTATTTGACTACTGGTTACCTTTACTTATCGGTCGCATATTCCGCATACTATCAAGGCTTATCAAATTAGCGATAAATTGTTTGGAAGGTGCCATTTTTATTGAATACTTACGAATATTTTTGTATTTCTTCAAACAATGTAGGTTTTTCTGTTTTTTTTTTAGGTTATTATCGCCTATATATGTGCAAGCGTAGGTAGTTCAGTCAATAAAGACCAGAAAATATTGGGATATTTTGATGAAAGTACGCTGCAGCTATATGAATTATATATTAGGTAATATCAACCCATAATAATTAATATTCTTTATAGACGGAGAAATCTATTCCATTTCGTTTTCCTCTTAGTCCGACTTAAAGGAGACCCATGGAGTAAGTAATTCTCGGAATATTTTTTTCCTTTGTGGCTTCATAATAAAAAGTGCCGCACGCATTACAAACACCTACATTTAAGCATAGTTTGCATAAACATTTTACGTTCACTTGTAACTGAATGCTTGTATATTTGAGGAAGACCCGCAAGCACCACTTGTGTTTTGCTGTGAAGTTAAATAAGTGGTTATTTATTCTTAGTACATGCCTGCATGGAAAAGGGTTGTCTATTAATACAGATAAATTCCTTCAGGTTCTAGCATTAGAAATGTTTTTGTCGGTTGTCTAGTAAAATGGCCCCAAGGTAACAAACGCGACAAGGATAGAAAGTGAAATCTATTTAGAGGTGCCGTTCACCGATTACATTCTACTTGTCTGCCGGCTCTAGGTATTATTGGTGGTTGTTTTTTGCTTAGTCTATTATTCATACGGAACGTGGACCCTGAAAATAGGCATAAACATTCTATATTTAAATTTAGACTGAATATACCTACGCATGAAGTAATACTTTGGACTGTGGGTAATGTTATTTCCTTGTAATTTACTGAGATACGTTGAAGGCTTTTTAGATAATACGTCATACATGCAGTCGTTGTATTTAACGTAGTTCTTCTGAGAAGTCTTTGTATTTGCACAGAAAATAACATTAATCACCTAATATGTGTTGCTGTGTGCGAGCTACATTTTATACATAGTGTTTTCAACATTCAGCTAGAAATTTGGATTACAGTTTGCAATGAACAGGATTTTGGCACAAAAGCCACCAAACGGTTTCTGTAACGGTCAGCAGCGAAACCTTGTCAGTTGTCTAGCCCCATTCGTGATTCGGTCGCAAAATAGCGACACAACCTGCAACCACAAACGAGATATGCCTCGCCAGTTACTTTCTCGGCATTGACTCTTGAACGTTATCTTGACAATTACCTTGTGTGAACCAAGTTTTATAATTAATTAATGTTGGCTAAATTGTCGATGTTCTGTGAAATTACAAGAATAATATTCATATAACATAGAAAAAAGAAACTGGATAGATTTAAAAAATATACCTTACAGTTCAATCTTAAGGGCAATAGATTTTTTTGTCTATGCTTTCGATCAACAATACTACTGTTGATTGAAGCTCTATGCACCATCCTATGTGGACTAATAGAGAATCCTTTCGTCATCAAATCCGTCTTTATATTTGTATAAAGTACAAATGAGTAATTAAGTATTTTTTATCAAAAGTAAAGGTTATATTAAAAGTAAAGGTTTTATCTGTTATCTATTTAACTTTTCGAAGTTATCTGTGTATTGTTTCTCAATTAAGGCTAGGGCTGCCATCCGTCCGGATTTCCCCGGATTTGTCCTAGTTTGAAGGGCGTCCGGGGGCCGTCCGGCCGGGGTTTTAAAAATTGTCCGGGCAAAACCCGGACACTTTTGTTGTCAGGGGAAATCCATTTTTTATAGATGAGCGACAAATTGAAATAAATCTTAGTTAAAACTTCATGCATTTCCCCGCATTCAAGAAGGAACGGCAAAATATTTTTTCAGAGGTGTCCGGGGAAATACCCATATTTCGCCCAAATGTCCGGGATTTTTGCCGTATTTATCCGGCGTCGGCAATTTAGATGATGGCAGCCCTAACTAAGGCCTAACACTTCTCAGTAGTAAAGGAGGCCCGTGCTCAGCAGTGGGTAGTATGCGATCAGCCCTGTATTATACAGTGCTGATCGCATCGCATCTATTTAACATCTCCACTTACACGACTATTATAAACTAGCTTTTGCCCGCGGCTCCGCCCCCATTATAAAGTTTTTCCGGGATAAAAGTCCCGATTTATGTTTTCTCGGGATAAAAAGTAGCCTATGTGTTAATCCAAGACATGATCTACCCGTGTGCCAAATTTCATAGAAATCCGTTCAGTAGTTTTTGCGTGAAAGAGGAACAAACATCCATACATCCAAACATCCATACATTCTTACAAACTTTCGCCTTTATAATATTAGTAGGAAAACATAAAGTAGAAAACATAAACATATAGTATCCCGGGAAAACATAAAGCGGGACTTATATCCCGGAAAACATTTTAACGCGGGCGGAGCCGCGGGCAAAAGCTAGTTAGAGATAATTTTCTGTTAACTGTTTATGATACAGGGGAATATTTTATTATGGGAAACCGATATACAATTAACTAGGTAGGCCATTGATATGACCATGATGCTGGCCGTTGGCCAGCATCCACAATACTGAAGTAATATTGCATGCGTCGCTGACTTTAAAAGATAACTGACTTTTAACGACTGACGAGACTGGGAAGATAGTGCATTAATCTTTCGGGGCTTTCGAAAATCACACCGTACAAAATCCAACAACTCAACTTATTTCACTGCATCGGCTTCATACTTGACTATAAGTTATTACTACCCGATAAAGGCGCCCTATGCGTGCTCTTCAGTCTAGACTAAACACAACATAGCTCTACTAACCCTGCCACGCAAATACACGTGTTTATTGATCTCTCTGCAAAAATCACATAAGTTTAAATATCGAGTCAATCATGAGGTCTCATTCTCACGTGCTCCTCCATCGAACCGTCAATAAATGGAATGCCATTACAAATGAATACAGATTGCATCCATGCAGCACTCGACGTGAAACGTTTAGATGATTGCAGATGCACAACCTCATTGACTCTCGATGGTTGACCTTAATATATCGCAGTACCTAAGCGCTTACATAAACCAGATCACATGTCAGTTAACTGTCCAATTTTTAATACAAGTACATACATCATAACGGACTTGCGTATCACGAAATGCCAAGTATTGTAAAATCAATACATTAAGTACTTGAAAGACTCGAAAGCTAGTTAGGTTCCCTATGGAGTATATAGGCATAAGGCAATAGTATTCAAAAGGGTCGCCGGGACTTTCACGCGGTCAGAACCGCGGCGAATATAGATGGAGTCCATTATTTCAGTTGGAGAATTTTATTGTAGTTACAATTCTTTCATGATCTTTTAAAATATAAAAATGTGCATACCTATGCACATTTCTATATTGTATCTACAAATTGGATCTACTTAAATTCAATTAGCTAGCTATTCAAATGCAGAATTAAGGTAGTGGCAATTAATGATTTGCAAAGTTATGTTTATTATCACAAATAGATACAAATCGTTGTACATATGTAAGTAGAACATTGTTATAATTTAATAAAAATAATAAGTAAGAAAATATCGGCTCTTGAGCAACGCATAGGTGTAGATAACCAGACCATCTAGTGGCCACGTCCACGAACCGTTGTGCAACTCACAAAACAAAAGAACTAATTATTTTTATTACACGCTAGGGGAACAGCTGTTAAGTAATCAACTAATTAGTTTACTGATTGCATTATCTATACCTACATAAATACGTGTAGGAAATCATTGCACTCTTTTTAAAGAAATTGCGCGCATGGAGGAGTATGAGAATTGGCATAACCGTAGTTCATAATGTAGAGAAGGAGTGCAGACATAATAATGTATGTATAATATGTACATACATATACACTCAGCCTATTATTCCCGAAGGGGTAGGTAGAGGCGTAACTAATGCACCCACTTTTCGCCATGCGCATTCCGTCCCATGATGTAATAGGGGGCGAGCCTATCGCCATAACGGGCACAAATTCCAGACTCCGGGCTGATTACTGAATAGCAAAATCCAATATCACTTTGCCCGACCCGGGGATCAAACCCGACTCCCGAGACATCAAGCATTGCAGTCATACCGTAATACAACTACACTACCGAGACAGTCCATAAAATGTGTTACAAATATATTATTAAATATGACAGCCGAATCTCAACTATTACACCCCAACTAGTAAAAACATAACCCTCCTTCTTTCGCAGTCGGGTAAAAATTAATAGAGGGAATTGGACACTTTCTATTTGATATTTCCGCACGGGTGCACTCGTGGAGACTTGCTGAACTTCGCTGCTCGTAATCGTAAAATCTTTCGAGTGTATAGCCAAATTAAAATATGTATATTATAATTATGCGTCCTAATGTCAATCCCTGTCAATACTTAAAGAGTAATTTTTGCATGTGTGAGGTTCGGATAATTCCACTGTCAATGAGTAGTTTGTTTAGGTAGAGTATTGCGTGAAGAGGAAAAATAAATGAATCCGGCCATGTCTAAATGTTCCGCGTTCATGACATATTGAATTGCAAATCGATTAAAATTAAATTATATTTTCATATTAAATGATATGCATATTCCTTTGTCTCGTTGATGGTAACAAAGAGGTCGTAACAACGTTGGCAAAGATGTACACAAATGGCGCAATATACAATGGCTGTCGCGTCACGAGGATGTACAGTGTAGTACGGCGGGCGATGGTGACGACTGACGAGGACAATAGCCAGCAATGCGACATGCACGTGACGAAAAACACACAAGTGGTTCAGACGTGTACAGCTTATAAATAGTAAGTACTTATGTATAATAAATTAATTACTGCATCAAGAAAAGAAATAACTAATGATAATCTAAAAACCACTAATATTCATTACGTAATGGATGTGATATTATAGGCCCGCTAATGATAGAATTGTCAAAAACTGTTTAATGTAATCCATTTAAGTATAATTAATTAATTAATTAAAAAAAAATACTTTAAATTAGCCTAGGGCGAATGGTGCTTACTACCGAAACTTTATTTTTACAGGTTCGCCCTCGCCGTCAGGACACGCTGAGATTTACTATAAATAACATAATACGAATTGCGAAGTTATCTGAAACTTTATCAATTGATATTAGGCTAGCGCGAGTAAACGCGAGTCCTAACTATCTCATTAGTAAAGGAAATCATGTCTCAAAGTTGGACCGTACCTCTGCTTGTGAATTTGGGTATCTCATAATAAACTAGCCAACCATGTTTTACCTACTTAACTTCACAAATAACTAAAACAATGCTTTAGAAAATTTCCAAATCATTGATGTATTAAAGGGTTTTCAATACATCAATGTTCCAAATGAATAGATTATAAAGTCTGTATTTTGATAAATGTCTTAAACAAATGGGGACAAAGCACGACTACACTTGAACAGACGTCATTTGTGCCTTCTTACCGTGAAGGTGACCTGAATGTCTCAATAACTAAACATGATTTTAATAAGCATTTTATGTTTGAAATTACTTTTATATTTATTTTTTGTAAAAAAGATAATGTTAGGTATTTTATTTCTTAAATAAAGTCATTAACGATGATAGGCCCCGTTTTTTCAACTGTAGTTATCTTCTTGTCAGGGTCAGCTTAATAGCTGGACGCACTCGCACCACCTGGAGCACTTGAAGCGCTGCGAGCGCGTCCAGCTTGATAAGACCCTTACAAAAAGATAGCTACAGTTGAAAAAATCTTCCACCAACTATCTATCGGTGATTTAGCCAATGTCATGTAATTATAACAGATATAAATCATTAAATACATGTAAATTCTTAGAAAACCGGATAGTTAACTCATTCATATAAGCAAAGAGTTCTAAGATTACGAAAGAAACGAGTGCCTTCCACACATGATTTCCTACTCAATTCTAAACATCTCCACTGGTATTCAAGTAACACTTCCATGCAATTTGCACACTCTCGAGAACATGTTTCCAATGTTAGCAATTTGTACGCAAATGTGACGTCATACTTCCATGCAAGACTTGCCTAATGGAATCGCGCCTTAAAAGTAATAATCAAAGTGAAAAAAAATATTTTACACACACACACACACACTCACGCCTGTTATCCCCGAAGGGGTAGGCAGAGGCGCAACTAGTGCACCCACTTTTCGCCGTTATTCCGTCCCATGATGTGATAGGGGGCGAGCCTATCGCCATATCAGGCACAAATTCCAGACTCCGGACTGATACTGAATATTAAAACTCAATATCACTTTGCCCGACCCGGGGATCGAACCCGAGACCTCAGCATTGCAGTCGTACTGTAATACAACCACGCCACCGAGGCAGTCAAAAATATTTTAATACAATAAAATAATTCTCAATAATCTTGACGTTACGAACCCCAGGTTTAATCGGTTTGCTGTGCCTGTCAATACGCTTGTTACTATCGTGAATTGCAACGTTGGTTAATCTAGCTTCAGTAATTGTTCTGAGAGTTACATAAACATACATTTTAGTATTCTGATTGCGGACCCATTCGTAATAATAATGTTTCAAAGAATATTATATATAACAAAATATGATGAGACTGTATGAATATTGCATAGTAAGTAAACAATTCGAAAAGAAGTAACGAAATGTCAAAACCAAAGGTCGACCCAATTGGAGAAGTTGATGATTTTTTTTTTATTTTAGAAACTGTTTCGATATGCTTAACTAATTATAAACTTATAAAGTAATACCTATTAAAAGCGTACTATAACTTAGAACTTACATTAGACTTAGGGTAAGTAAGGTGATCTTGATCGTTGCCGGAATAAAGACAGCACTTAATTACACTATCAAACATGGAGCGATTAGAAAGTACCGTAGCGTGGGTGGACTTGTGTTAATGGGTACTGGACACTAGTATAAAAAGAAGAGTAAAACCAATGCCAGTTATCAAGCTATGTAAATAAAACTTTGTTTTTGATTTTGGGAATATCGAGCCGCTTACTATGATGTAATTACCTTTATCATGTAAATTTGGTGTAATGTTGAGTGAATAACAAGTATCTTATCAGTGGTTGAAATGAATAACCTGAAAGGCCGAATAACCGTGTTGCATTATTTGCAACATCGTATTGTTACAGACAGATAAAAAGAAAAACGGTTTCATCAAATTTCGAGGAAGCACCGGGCGTATGACGCGTGATATTACGGTTTTTATATGACGAAACTGTGCTCGTTGTCAGGGCGACACTAGATATACCGCATTATGTAGTTTAGAATTTAGATTATAAATCGGTACTCAGAGAAGTCAAGTCTCAAGACTGATGTTTTTATTTATTTACACTTTCTATACAACGAGTATAAAGGCGGACTTAATGCCGTAGGCATTATCTACCAGCCAACCTTCTGCTGGTGCAGAGACAAAACAAGTGATGTATTTTTGAAGTGAACTATATGTTTTTGTTATACCGTAAAATGTTATTCATATCTATTAGCGCCTGTGATTAATGAATGAACGCGGATAAAGGAAATATACAGTTGATCCAAATTCTTTGCATACACAACAAATTATACTATTAGACGTAACATAGTTGTTATAGCATTAACAGATAATGTAGATATTTTTTATTTATTTATGGTAATATACTTGAAATGACGCAACCAAAGGACGCAATTGCGTTCGTCTGGGTTCCGGGGGCCGGTTAGCTGACGTGGTAGGTGGTAGATGGTAAACTATAACGCAACTGAATAACTATACCTACTAATTATAGCGCACATCGTTTTGAGACTGAGGCCAGCCAAGTCGTACTCTCTACGAAGCACGTTTCGTTTTACTCCTTTTAAACCGACTTCAAAAGGAGGTTCTGTATTCGATCCGTATGTATGTATGTTTTGTATGGCCGCGAGTTTCTCAAAAACTACTGATCCGATTTGGATGTGGTTTTCGATATTCAAATGTATATTTTCAGAGAAGATTTTAGTATATAATTTATGAAGATCTGATGAAGATCTTCGGAGATACACAATGGAACTCTTCAATAACTAACAGCAGATGACTCGCGAAAGCTGCAATCGTATATCTATGATGTATCTCTTTAAATTAGGCATCGATTCCAAATATACGTATATACTAAGCGAATACAAATTTTAATTATTTTTTGATTTGTAGTGGTTTTGAAGTCAGTTTATTTATTGTTAAAAAGTTTTATAGTCTACTATCCAAAGCGCAGTAAAAGAATATCAATAAAATATCATATTATTGTATAGAATGTTGATAATGTCAAGATAAGTTAACGAATAAATTTATTTATTTTTTATTATTTCATTAAACTAAAATAAACACTAGGGAACTATGTTAATATCAAAATGTTCAATTAATTTTGCTCACATAGGTTTTTTTCGGTGTTGTTGGAATAAGTTCTCTAAAATATCGTTCTTAAAAGTAATTTATATAATAGGTTTATGTAATGTGTTTTATTTAGTTTGAACTCCGCCTTCAGGCTCCAAAAATGGCAGGATATCGACACAATATCTTGTCGGCGTTGGCGCTATCACGCAACTAAGCCAATTCCGTCAGACGACAATCATTCAGATATATTGTTGATTTAATTACTATTAACATACTCTACATAGTATAGTACCTATAAATATTTACTATTCGTGTTTCTAATGAAATGTTAGAGAGTTTAAGCATTGCATTCATTGATGTATAAAAACACCCCACATCAATGATTGCAATACATGCATTACACGTGCTAATTTAATATAAAATAAATCTTAACGATAGGACATAGTTTCTACGTCCTAGACTAGTAACTATGGGCTCTTTTTTTACTTTTTTTCCTCCGAGAAGATGTCAGTTGTCACACAAATGATGTTTGGGTATGTTGGGTCAGTGGACGGATCAACTGTGATGTATCAATTAACGCTACATTCAACCAGCTATATCTATTTTAGTAAATGTATAGTAGCGTTATTTCATATTAGATTTTGCACGCGGCTCCGCCAGCGTTAATAAGTTTTTCCGGGACAAGAGTCCCGCTCTTTATTTTCCCGGGATAAAATGTAGCATACGTGTTAATCCAGGACATGATCTACCCGTGTGCCAAATTTCATCGTGAAAGAGTAACAAACATCCAGACATCCATACATAATTACAAACTTTCGTCTTTATAATATTAGTAGGATTATTTGTAAGGACTATCATGCTTGCTGTTTGCGTCGGACACACAAACAATATAACAATATTTATTTAAGTAACTGTTTTTGTTTTCAAAATAAATAAAAATCACGATAAATTAAATAGTTACGTAGATCAAGCATAATGCCTAGGTACAGACATGTATACCCACATCAATGGAAGCTCTCAAGAGTTACTCCCATACCAAAAACTTTTAATAAATGCAATGTCGAGGAATATCGCCCCATTGCAATATTGCCCACAGTTGCAAAAGTTTTCGAGAATATTCTGCACAGACACATTTACAAGCAAATTGAAGTTTATTTGACTAACCAGCAACACGGTTTTAGGCCTCGAAGATCAGTGGACACTAACCTTCTTACCCTTGTGGAGTATATTTCATCCAAACTAGATTATTGTGACCAAGTTGATGTCCTATATTTCGATTTTAAAAAGGCGTTTGACAGGGTCGACAATGACATATTACTCGCCAAACTTAATGACCTAGGATTTACCCCAAGGCTTTTAATTCTCCTTGCCGACTACCTCCGCGACCGTCAACAATTTGTTAGACTAGGTATCTATGAATCCAAGCCCTATCATACACGTTCTGGGGTTAGCCAGGGATCAATACTCGGCCCCTTACTTTTCCTGTTAATGTAGGGCTGCCAATTGCCATCCGTCCGGATTTCCCCGGATTTGTCCTAGTTTGAAGGGCGTCCGGGGGCCGTCCGGCCGGGGTTTTAAAAATTGTCCGGGCAAAACCCGGACACTTTTGTTGTCAGGGGAAATCCATTTTTTATAGATGAGCGATAAATTGAAATAAATCTTAGAGAAAACTTCATGCATTTCCTCGCATTCAAGAAGGAACGGCAAAATATTTTTCAGAGGTGTCCGGGGAAATACCCATATTTCGCCCAAATGTCCGGGATTTTTGCCGTGCTTATCCGGCGTCGGCAATTTAGATGATGGCAGCCCTATGTTAATGGTAAACGACCTACCTTCGGTTCTTAAATACTCTAAATGTCTCCTATATGCAGATGACCTCAAAGTATATATGAAAATCAAGTGTGATGCTGATTATTTGGCATTACAAAAAGATATAGACGCTGTTTATAACTGGAGCAGAGGCAACAAAATGGAGTTTAACCTGGACAAATGTCGCGTAATGACTTTTGGTCGGGCGCGACATTTAATTCATTACAACTACAGGCTAGGGGATACCATTATACGCCGAACTCTTACAATGCGAGATTTGGGCGTTACTTTCGACCAAAAGCTCACTTTCCACGATCACGTCATAACTTTAGCCAAGGAATCCTTTCGTAAGCTAGGATTTGTATTGCGAAATACTTACGACTTTCAAAATCATAACGTATTGAAACTTTTATACAACGCCCTAGTGAGAAGTAAGTTGGAATCTAGCGCGGTCGTGTGGAATCCATACGAAAGCAAATACGTTTTACTTCTAGAAAAAGTACAGGAGACTTTTCTGAGATGCCTATACAAGCGTGCGAATGGATATTATCCTTATTTATATCCGACGTTGTTTTTGCTAGGTTGTCTTGGGTATAATTCTCTTGAAGTCCGGCGTAACATGCAACAAATTCTAATTATTTATAAAATACTTCATAATATTGTAGATGTACCTGACTTACACAACGAGCTCTTTCGCATTTTTGTTCCTAACAATTATGGCCGAACTCGGAATCACTCACTATTTGCGATACCACTTAGTAGAACAATTGCGAGATCAAAATCTCCCTTGCCTCGCAGTCTCAAAACATTAAATCGGTTCCTGCCTCCTTATTCTCTATGACACACGTTATTTTCACCGCTCGTAACAAGCGCGTAACGTAACTCATCGTGTTTATCACTATGGAAATTGGCATACAGAATACCATTTTACGTCAATTACACGAAGTGAACGTGACGCGGCCGCGTTTCGAGTTAACACTGTCATAGAGAATAAGGGGGTGGACTCGAAACCAGCCCCCTTATTCTCTATGACACGCGTTATTTTCACCGTTCGTAACAAGCGCGTAACGTAACTCGTCGCGTTTATCACTATGGAAATTGGCATACAGAATACCATTTTACGCACATTACACGAAGTGAACGTGACGCGGCCGCGTTACGAGCTAACAATGTCATAGAGAATCATGCCCCAGAGTGTGATATGTTTGCGAGTGACAGGCGCGAATTTTTATTAGAATGCTTGAGGTTCTGCGAGTACGATTGAAAGGCTATCTATATTAGTGTAATTTAAAATTTGTTGTATTGAATAGTGTAAGTGGTTTGTTCCGTACTATTCACAGTAAATAAATAAATAAATAAATGTAATATGTAGGTATAAGCGTATTTCATCGTACAAGCAAAACTCAGAAACAAATGTATACATATACATTGCTTTTTACTATATTATGTACATACTGCATATCGACTTCTCCGAATAGATTAATTATAATGCCATAATGGTTTCTCAAAATTCTTAACTAGGGACTCTACATTTATGACGCGCCTTATTTTATTGTGTACGTAATGAACCATAATAAAACACAACCAACAATTAATTACCATACCTGTGGCTTGTGCCATTCACGTGTTATTTATTAACGAATCAAAATATTTATACAACGCTCCTATTTTCGTCAATAAAACGATAAACGTTATCTGCAACAGAAAACTTTTAAATTTCGATAATTTTGTGGTGTGATTTGACCGTATCTTATCAAGTGGAGTGACAAAAGACTTGCGACCTTCACGTATTGCTAAATACTTGGAGAACAAGTTTACTGGTTCTTTGATTACAAACATAACTGCCCAACCGCATGATATAAATCAAATCATACACACATAAGTCCTCCATTTATCAGAGACGCATCTAGTGTAGTCACGGTTCGCTGGAAGCAAGCCGTCCCTTAGGTACACACTCTCACTCCCGTTATCCCCGAAGGGGTAGGCAGAGGTGCATCTAGTGCACGCACTTTTCACCATGCGTATTTCGTCCCATGATGTGATAGGAGACGAGACTATCGCCATATCGGGCACAAATTCCAGACTCCGGGCTGATAGTGAGTCGAAAAACCCAATATCACTTTGCCTGACCCGGGGATCGAACCCGAGACCTCAGCGTTGCAGTCGTACCGTAACATAACTACGCCACCGAGGTAGTAATATGTAATAGCCTAGTAATTATTTGGGCCATGTTATTTTCTATGACCAGAAGTATAGTTAAATGATGAATACATTTCCTTCATAGATGGGTTTTTTAATACATCAATGATAGATGACGATAATAATATAATATAATCTTGCTGTACTGCTTTATTGAGTCACGATTGACACATCTTGAAATTGTTCGAATACCTACATAACGGTGCGTATCGTGGGTACAAGCCTATTGTGTACATTGAATAAGTATAACTGCTTTAGATTAAATGTACGTCAAGAGAAATCCGTAGCTGTAACTGTTTCGAAGTAATATCAAATCTGATCGCGTGAATCAGTGACGTAGGGGCGTTTGTCGGTAAACACGAAGGTAAAGCGTGTTAGACCGGGACTTCGTTGGAAGTTATAAAGGGCCGATCGGGCATTGGCCCCACGTTGCGAACATTCCTTTTTATTATGTCCATTTGATGCTTGTATTAAATTTCTATCTATGCATATTTACACTAAATATTCAATTGCTACTTAGTTATTTATTCTCTTAAATAACATTGATTCATATTATCAAGATACAAGCTCTGCTTAGTTTAAGAATCGTGGCTAATCGCAACAGTATGTAAGAAATTATTTTTACCTGATCTGTGACAAACGAAATAATGTAATTTCTTTTTGGTAATAATAAATAATTGAAACTATTTGAGCTGCAATCGTTCAATATACGTATGGAGTTCGGTTTGATTCCATTTGTGAAAACCATTGTTCCTTATGCAAGAATTGCTGACAAGTGCTGACGATGAACCTAAGCCCTGGCCAACGACCGACCGGACGAAATTGTATTTAGTAATGTTGATTCATACTAAAATTATGACATACTAAACTACGCACACAAGTACCGTACAATGTAGAGGTACAAATGCACTTACTTGAAACATTCCTTTACTCAAAAAAGAGGCTTTGGGTCTTTGTTTTCATTCGGGTAAAACCAACATAGTGAATTACTTACTTTTGCCTACAAGTAGCACCGGCAGAACAAATAAGTTTTATCATTTATGACGTTACGATTTCATATTATGTAAAACATAATACTATGTAATTGTAAGTACTTACTATTTACTTACATCATTCCAAGCATGCCTACTTACTTAAAGGCACCCTATTAAGTATATTTCAGTAGGTTTTGACACACGGGGTTTGTGTCCGGTCTTTGAACTTGCCGGAGTGCAGCATGACAAAATTGTTTATTGGTATTATTGACAACAAATAAAGCATCTATGCACAGCTGTCGGTGGGACAGCGCGCAACGAGACGTTCCATCCGCAGAGCCTGTCTACATTTATTATAGGGACGGACTCAGGTAAACGCCTTTGTCCGATCTTTAAATTCAAAGAGATTTGGTCTTTGGAAATCAAAGCAAGTCGAAAGTGAAGATAATAATTATTATGCGTGTTTATTTAAGCCTGCTATAACATAGTTGAATCTGTATACATTATAAGGTAGAGGTGATGTAAAAAAATTAACATCAATAAATAATATATATTTCAGCGTTCTTATGAGTTACTCTCGGGGAGACTTACCTATGTGAGCAAGGTCGATGATGGGAATCTCGCATCGTGAGAGCAGAGTCTCCTCCTGTGGGGCCGCCATTGTCGACGTCTGTTGGAGCCGCTCTGAGTACGAGTCGCACACCTGTTTGTTCACTGCCTACTTTTACTCCTTATCACTCGATTCTCACAGTAATTAGCAATTAGCGATCGCAACTTCGAAAGATAATTAAAAGTAGAAAAACGATAGATAAGCACTTAAAATACCGGACGATGCACAGAAACGTTAAAGTTTATTAAAGTTGTGAATGGTCTTTTGATTACCCCTGGTATAGAAGCGTTCAGAACTCATTTGCATAACCTTGTAGTTCCTGCTCGAGGCGCCCAGCGATCTGACGTAGCAGCAATAAGCTATACTGACTTGACACATTAAAAATTGGTTTCCGTCGCTCTGTCACAGTAAGTATGTGGATACGTTGCTCCGCGTGTACGACCCGACGGCGTCGCGCGCCCCCCGTCCCTCACAACTGGCGAGTTTTGAATGTCTCTTGTGAATAAACTGGCTCACCGTACCCGATGAGCGTTACCCTGACGTCTGATGTCGGCTCTCACTTGTATATCATCGCGTAAACTTTCGCAAGCGAACGGCGTGTCGAAACAGTTCTGCCTTGAGCACGCTGCCGTGTGGGGAAAGCGTATGGAGACACGAGTGTGCGATCCGCGCGATGATCGGAGTGGCACTGGCAGTTTACACGGAGCACGGCGACTCTCAGCCACTACACATAGTAGGCAGCAAGCATTGTTGATTGGACTGACTCACGCAAACGGCTCTCGCCCGCTGCTCACTTCGCGCCACTTTTGTCTTTTCCGATTCCACGTAGTACCTATACTAATGGAGTAGACATGTGGTTGCAGTACAGTTAGTTATTAATGGTTTATAATGTTTGAACGTACCTAACCTTATATGTTTTGGCGGGCGCTATATCTCAAGCTCGCAATACCTATACCCAGCATTCTTTGTTCTGTGTACCTACCTTGTTATATCGTAGGCAATGGTAGGTATTAACGAGTAATGACTATAGATACAAACAGATCAGATGCAAGAATACTGTCCCAAATCTGGCAATAATCACGAATATTTTAATATTTTTCCTGTTCTATGTAATAAAAACAATTTACAACGCCATCTTGAGTTTCATGGATTTGAAAAAAAATATTTAACAGGCGTTTGTCTTATCGGCTAGATGGCGCTGTAGCCCAATTTATTTATATCCACAGAGTACCTACTTTATTTTATACTATACTAATCTGCAACTGCACAGACTACTAACTTATATGTAAGAGTCCGTCTGGATGGGTACCACCACAACGTCTATTTGTACTGCCAAGCAGCAGTGTGCATGCACTGTTGTGTTTCGGTTTCAAGGACTTAATAGCCAGTGTAACTACAGGACATAATCAGACTTAACATCTTACGCCTCAGGATGACGAGCGCAGCGGAATGCCACACAGAACTTTGTAACTCAAGGTGCTGGATGGCGTTTCTACTGTTTATGGGTGGTCGTATCGCTCGCCATCAGGCGGACGGCATGATCGTTTCGTCATTCGATGCCATAAAAAAAACATAATATTATTTAATGTGTAAATTACAGTACCCAACAAATTTCTAACTTTTTATTTTATCTGAGGTCGCATTGTGTGATTATTATTATTCCTTGTCACTGATATAATAAAATTACATGCATAAACACTCTCGGTCACATCTCAATTTCCCTATAAGTAGCCAAATCTTAAATCACGAATTTATCACAAATTAAAGCTTTAATTTAAATTTTTATTCTTGTTTTAATTGGAACATGGTTTTTTTGCAGTGACTGCTTTCCTCTTGTACAGAGATTCAGGGATGTATCTAATAAGGCTCCAGTAGTAATCTGCGAGCATAGCAGGCTCGCATCTACCTTGAAACCGCTTCTCAAGCGCAGCGACATCTTGGTGCAAGCGTTCTTCCTGTTCGTCCCTGACCGACCCCACTTTGTCAGGGAAAAACCTGTACGCCGAGTTGTAGCCACGGCCTCAACAGCGGCGAGCGCAGATTTCGATGCTGTTACGCCAATAGGTTTATTTTTGTTTTATCAAGAGAAGGAATTTTAAAAGAAGATAGTGTGAATGAGTTTTTCTAATATTTTTTCGCAGGCTATTGCTCTTTTATTATTATTTATCGCAGTATTCACTTTATTGTAGTATAACTTTTCACTCGCTAAAGGCAATATTCTTTGAATATGACTGCCTTGGTGGCGTAGTTGTATTATGGTACGACTGCAATGCTGAGGTCTTGGGTTCGATTCCCGGGTCGGGCAAAGTGATAAGTTTTTCTATTCAGTATCAGCTCGGAGTCTGAAATTTGTACCCGATATGGCGATAGGCTCGCCCCTATTACATCATGGGACGGAATAATGGCGAAAAGTGGGTGCACTAGTTGCGCCTCTGCCTACCCCTTCGGGGATAAAAGGCGTGAGTGTATATGTATGTGTCTATAAACTCCTCTATCACTGGGTACCACTTTGGAGACCATATTCAAAGTATAGCGCTGCGTGCCTCCCTGCTAGAGTAATAGTGTTCTATGGTGCCTCCTCTCGCAATCACCGCGCAACTGACGCCGGCGCAGAAGAACGACCGCCACACACGCTGTTTTACCTGTACAGTCAAACTGCACAGGTATACCCAGGGGCAAAAACATATGAAATAAAAAAGCCTATTTTTTCGGTTGCCTGTTGGTGTAGAAACCTGCACATTTGTGCAACATACGCGCTCTGGTTTATCTGTAACAGTCTACTGTACAGGTACACCCCACCGTGTATGGCTACTCTAAAATTTCGACTATTTCAGTCATCTCTTCATCGTGATTATTTAAAAAATAAACTGATCTGATTAATTTATAATACATCATCGGAAAGACTATTTCGACACTAATGGAATAAACGAGTCAGATTTTTCATATGTTACTTTAATTTCAATGTATCGCCCAAGTTCCAACGTCTGTTTCAGGTTTTTTTTTTGTACGGAGACTCAAACTTGTTGTTTTTTCAATCAAAATTGTGCTTGAAACTAACTAACGAAAATGACTGGTTATTGGTATAAAAAGTCGCCGAAAGGATAAATGCGACAATTTATTTATTTTGAATATAAAAGGAGGCGCACTTATTTTCGTGCGCTAGCCCGCAAATTTTTTATACCAATAACCAGTCATTTTCGTTAGTTAGTTTCAAGCACAATTTTGATTGAAAACGGCAATAAGTTTGAGTGTCCATACAACAAAATTTCGGAAACAGACGTTAGAACTTGGAGGATAGATTGAAATTAAAAAAGATATGAAAAATCTGACTCGTTTATTCCATTAGTATTGAAATAGTCTTTCCGATGATGTATTATAAATCAATCAGATCACTTTATTTTTTAAATAATCGCGATGAAGAGATGACTGAAATAGTTGAAATATTAGATACGGCCTCTTAAGAAAGAAAAAAATCTATTTGAGTCATTAATTTCAATACATTAAAACATGATTAAAACGCAATAAAATATACAATGTAGACGTGAGATTGTTTTATTTATATAGGATTGGTAGCATTATTTTACAGTTGTGTATGAGTTTGATCACTTGAGGCATCTTTCGAAATATGAAGAGCCGACGTAGCCGCCCCGCATCGCTCTCTGGACGTGTTGCTCAAACAATCTTCGGTTGCTTTGCAGTTCATCTGCGGCTTCCTTGTTTAGGGGGTCTTCTGGATTTGGTTCCTAAAATATAAGTATTTTTTTTACACAATGGTTGCCGGTTTTGGTTGATATAGGGAATTTCCTAAGAGATAAGCTAAGGGTTGCACGAATGAAACTATTTTTTCGAACAGCTTGACCTTGTCACAAAATTGGTAAATCGTTGTAACTAAGGAAATCTTGATTCTCCGCGACAAAAATGCTATAAATTGTTAAAAGCTTGAAACAGTGGGAAATTCGAAACGCATAATATATTTTATTAATATTTAGATTTTGCTTCCTTGGACATGATGTAGTACATACCAGATTTGTATGTGTATTACAAACAATTTCAGAGGGTTGAAAGGACAACGACTTCACCACCCAATATCATATTGCGTACTTACAATAATGTTTCATCCCTTCTATGACGTAAATTTTCTAAAAGTCACTTAAAAAGAGCTATTGGCATAACAGTAAAATTATAATGATACTTGCTGTTATCGGGAATTCCATTCATGCTAAGTACTTTTTCTTTGAAAATAATAATGTCTGGATTTTTATTTTACGCTTGTAAAATATATTCGGAATATATTAAGTTTACTAAAATGTGATGGAAAAGAAGTCCTTTAAATGTAGAATACCAACATAGACATCAACAAGAATCATCATTATTTATTAGTCAATAGTCATTATATTTATATTGGACATCATAACACAAAGCTTATAAAATTTCATGTCAATTAATTATTGAAAACGCTTTTATATATATATATTGGCCTAGGATTTCCTTGTTAGTATGGAAAAGATTATAGTGTGGATTTTGTATAGATAGGGCGAGTTTCATATATTTTAAGTAAAAGATCCCTCGGTGGCGTAGTTGTATTACGGTACGACTGCAATACTGAGGTCTGGGGTTCGATCCCCATGTAAGGCAAAGTGATATATGGCGATAGGCTCTCCCCCTATCAAATCATAGAACGGAATATGCACGGCAAAAAGGTGCTTTAGTTGCGCCTTTGCTTACCCTTTCGGGGATAAGAGGCGTGAGTGTCTGTGTTCATTTAACAGTTATCATATTAAACAGCTAATGTAGGTAGTACTTATTTATGCAATGCAATGCAATCAGCCCTGTATTATATATTGCCCACTGCTGAGCACGGGCCTCCTCCACTACTGAGAGGGTTCAGGCCTTAGTCCACCACTCTGGCCTAGTGCAGGTTAGCAGACTTCACATTCCCTCGAAATTCTTATAGTGAATTCTCAGGTATGTAGGTTTCCTTGCCATGTTTTCCTTCACTGTTAAAGTGAACAATAATTGATAAACAATACACAGGTAACTTCGAAAAGTCAGTGGTGTGTGTCTTGGGTTTTGAACTTCTGGACACTGCCTCGGCAGACCGTTTCATTCCCAAGTAGGCTATCGTCCACTTATTACTTATTTGATTACAATTTATTTCAGAACATAGATTAGAGTGTGTTTTTTGTATTTGGAAAGCTTAAACACTTGTGACAAAAAGCCTTTATCAGCAAGCGGTGAAGTCGTCACACTCTTATCTATGCTTAAAAAGAAATATTAATAAATTGAGTAGGTACCTACTATCTACATTAGCTGCTTAATACAATAATAGCCAAATAAAGGACATGTCCAAAAACAAGCCTAGAATTCTAACTAAGACAGTTTATGTATGTTTGGATAAAACTCCTAAAAACTAGCTTCTTACAATAAATCGTTTAATTTTAAAGACCTCCGAATTTAAGATTTACACAATTTTATTTTGCTTAAAAACTACAATTAAAACGAATGTCTAAAAAGTTAGTTATAACTGGAGGGGTTTAAAACTATTTTTTTTATGGATCCAAGATCCATATTTTGCCCCATTAATATCCCTGAAGCTTGAGCCTGGTTGATTTTGAGGCCTGGCACTCATACAAAAAGAGAAAATTTTTACTTGAAACCAGTGAAACAGGCCCATGGTCTATTATTTCCTACCTACACTATATTTTTTTTTTACTTGATGGCAGATTAAATAGGAATGACACAATACTGGTGGTGTTAAATTAGTTTTGAGACCTAGAGAGGCATATTAAGTATATGGTAAGCTTGAATATTCAAAATATAAAAACCTAATTTGCTGCCAATAAGTGTTGATGGTGGGATTGTATAATGACTTGCATAAATACTCACCAAGAATAAATACTGTAAGCCATATACTATGGAGTTAACAGTGAGCACTGGTTTCCAGTCTTCCCTGAGTATGTTCAGACACACATTACCTTCCAAGTCTATATTGGGATGATATACTGCTGTCTCACATTTCACCTTAGGTGGTTCATGAGGATAGTTGGGCCCTACCTGCAAATGTAATAAAAACTAAATTATACCAGCACTGTATTATGTACTGCCAACTGCCGAGCAACAGCCTCGTCTACCACTGAAAGGGTTTAGGCCTTAGTCCGCCACACTGGCCTAGTGCCTGCTTTACATACTTTGAAAATTCTTATTGGGGAATTCTCAGGTATGTACATTTCCTGTGCCCTGTGGTCTGAGGGCATCTAAAGAATTTCGCCACGGTATCCCCCGTATGTCGTAAGAGGCGACTAAATGGGGGTAAGCGAGAGTCATGGGGCGAGCAGTCTGCTCACTCAACTACTCCAATGTAAGTGACTGTGAGGTGGACGACAATGTGTGTGGTCGGTCTTCTGCAGACGTAGGCACAAAAGCGTGCTTTTCAGTTCGGAGGCTTCTCAGCCTCATTTAGAGAGGAGCCGCAATCCGGCATCGGGCATGGGCAGTTCTGTGCAGCTATCTTTGTGCAACAAGATACAGACAGACCCCAGGGCTGTCCCATAGGCACCGAAGAAGGCCACCGCGGGTTTTGGTTGGTATGCCGGTGTAGGGTGTACATAGTGTTAGAATGGCTACATAAATTATAGTAAAATATCAGCCATGCACATAAATTGTTTTACTTATAGCAGTTTGGGTCACCAACTCATTTCCAAGATCTAAAACTAAAGAGATGATAGATGGTGTTGATAGATACCTTGTAATTTTAGAAAATAAAGAAAATTTTAACTATAGAATCTTTGATAAAAATAAAACTAGTGATAAGGTAACCATGATCTAAAATTAATTGATACAATTTCTATTACCATGAATAATGTAAGCCAATTTCTATTACCATGAGTAATGTATGAATAATGTAATAATATTGTCGCATTATTTACCTTAAAACTAAATACAAATCTGCCTCCTCGATAAAAGCCTTCATCTGGGCATATAATTAGTTTGAAATTAAGTAAATCATCTGCATCTGGAAACTCTGTACTGCAAGTCTTGGGCAGGTTTAACTCATTTAAATCTGGAAATATAATAAAATTATAACAAATTATAATAATTTTACGTATGGGGACGAAAATTTTTGCTCTACATATTATGTCTGAACAAATACCTTCTTAAAAAGTCAGTTTCAAATTTTAGTCTATCTCATAAACTTGTTTGCAGTCGCAGTAGTATCGTGTGATTTTTTATAGGGTAAATACTTAAAGTAACAACCAAACTGCTAAACTAGTTTATCACTTTTATGCTGTTTAATTTTATTAGAATAATATGATTCCATATTCATCTCATAGTATAAAGTACCTTTTGTGATTCGTAACTGTGCAGCTGATGCCTTTTTTTGTGAACCTCCAGCTCTTGCCGAACCCTCTTCATCTTTTTTTTGTTGTTTTAATGAGAAAAGTTTGATCATTGTCCTAACTAATCAATAAAATAGAAACTATTAGAAATAAAACCACGATCTATTTTGACAGCTTAATTTTTTTATGGCCTTTTATTAAATCTGATCGCGATGAATAAATAAAGTTGTATTCATAACATTTCATTGGTAAGTTTTAGGAAGGATATGAAACGAATTATTTTTAACCAATCACAAGCTTGGGAATCGACAAATAAAAATAATACAACGTTCTATACAACAGACTTATTTGTCAGCGAGCGCTGGTAAAGTCTTAAGCGCGCATTAGACAGTAGACACAAACAAAGAGACAAAGACAGTATTATAATGCTCTTTGGACAGTAGGTTTTGCTGTCCGTTTTAACACAGTCACGTCCGTGAGTGACGAATAACCTATCGTCTAATGTGGTGATTGACGGTTGAGTGACGAATATCTGAATTTTTTTATATGCGCGTCGCGCAACCATCAGTCATGACTTTTGCATGATCGTCTAATGGCATTTCGTCCCGCAAACGTCAGTCAGCGCGCGGACAGCGGTGGAGTGGGACATATTGTGTTGAGTCGGAGAGGCGCTGGCGCACCCGCGCGGCCAATTACCTTCTCCGACAGTCGCAGAAATTTTTTATTTAAGTTTTGAAACAATCCCTGTTGTGGTATACCACGAATTTTTTATAGTTAGTCTATACTAATGTTATAAAGAGGAAAGATTTGTTTCATTTTGTAAATTCTTTCACTAATAGGAAGATACATTACTCCTCAGTACTATAGGCTACTTTTTCTTTATTATCTTATTAGATAATTTTATCAAATAAGGTAATAAAAAAAATTGTTGTCATACTTTCGTATCTCGTATTTCAGACTAAATTTATCTATAGGTACTAATATAATAATTGCGAAAACTTTGATGCTTTTTTTCTCAATCACACCAGAACGGCTAAACATCCAGATCGAATGAAATTTGGCACAAAGACAGATTATAGTATAGAATAACACATAGGCTACCTTTATCCCTGGAAAATATATGTAGGTAACTTATTCTGGATAAAAAAATCAGACGGGCGTGGCCGCTAATAAAAGGTAGGTAAAACAAAAGTATGGCTATAAAACTATCTTTTTCAGTCAATATTTTACCCAAAGCCTTCTTGTTACACGTTTTTAATCTCAATTCCCTTTTATTTTACAAGTATTCATACCAAAACGAGTGAAAACGTGTGTTCTCCGCAAAACCTTGCGTATGACTGAAGAGAATTTTGAGTGATAGTGTAATGTCACTTTGTTTTCATAAATCATCCGTCAGTCATGAGTAATGGAATTGAATGCCGTTTGTGTGAGCGTCTAAAGCGCGCATTAACGTAGTGGTTATACTCTCTTTGGTAAGGGGGGTTTTGGCGGGAACGTAGAAGTGTCATGAGGTGCTCTTGTTTTAATTCATTATTTTGGTGATACTTAGTGTTATATTGCATAATTATGGTGGTATATTATCCAATATAGTTCTATTAAAGTGCTCAAATGAAGTGAATTGAAATAACTGTGCCAATCAAGTGTTTTTTCGTTGCCGCCAAAACTCCTTGATAAAGTCTTGGTAAGGTAGCCACTGCTTTACTACGACATAGTACGTAGGAAAAAAAAAAAGTCAACCAAAAATATTACTTAAGACGAGGCTGTATGGGCTCGAACCCTTTGCCTTCCCTAAAGGGAAAATTATAAAAAAAAAAAAAAAAAAAAAAAAAAATCTCTTTGGTAAGGGTTTTTGGCGGGAACGTGGAAGTGTCATGAGGTGCTCTTGTTTTAATTCATTATTTTGGTGATACTTAGTGTTATATTGCATAATTATGGTGGAATATTATCCAATATAGTTCTATTAAAGTGCTCAAATGAAGTGAATTGAAATAACTGTGCCAATCAACTGTTTTTTCGTTGCCGCCAAAACTCCTTGATAAAGTCTTGGTAAGGTAACCACTGCTTTACTACGACAATCAGAGATATCACTTAAGACGAGGCTGTATGGGCTTGAACCCTTTGCCTTCCCTGTAAGGGAGAATTATAAAAAAAAAATCTCTTTGGTAAAGTCTGTCTCACCGGCTCTATGGTGTATGCTGCATAAAGCTAGGGACGTGACAGTGCTAAATGTTAGGACATTTGTCATGTCGATGTAAATTGTAAAATTCTTTCTGGATAATATTGGTATCACAAATAAAATACTATCATTTTCAATCTATTACAAATGATGACTACGCTTATTATAAATTCAAAGCCTCTTTTAGATTTACTGCTTTATGCGTATCCATTTTAATACCCCATTTATAGTATTATGTCTGTAGCAAATAATTATTGCTGTAGGATTTATTTCGTTACTAAATAAAAGGTTGAGAATGCGGGTACGGTCTGTCACTTTTATGGACAAATTGTTCACTGTTGAAGCTGTTTGACTATGGAACGCACTTCCAGTCATGGTGAGGCGGGCGAAAACATTAACATCATTCAAAAAACTTGTCACAAACCTTTCTCACTGAATGGACACATTAATGTGTAGTACCTGGATGACCGCTTCTTTGCTCGGTATTTTCTTGGTAAATTGTGTTTTTAAGAAATTATATTTAAATACGAATTACATACTGACGAATTATAAGTTAGCAATTTATTTTCTTAGCCTGACCCATTGATGTATTAAAAACCCAAAATGCACAGTTTCTTACAAAGCGTCAAGCAGTGTTGTCGATAAGTCAAATGAAAAAAGAAACAATTTCAAATTTTGATTGACTAAACACAAATTCAAACTTACGCCTACCACACAAAGTAGATTTTTAAACGTGAGCAACACACGCTTAGTCTGATTTTTGATAAATGTCAGAAATCTAGTAGTCATAACAACCAAAGTAGAACAAGAGTTTTACGGAGTCAAATAGTTTATATATTTATTTTGTTTATGTAATAAAATAAGGTAATAATATTGCTGTAAAGTTTCTGTTTTCTTAATTTGTTCTATCAGTATTGAGAATATGGATTAGGTACTGATAATTGTGTAATTGTGGTAGTTACAAAACAAAATTAAGGTCTTAAATAAAATTTATAAGTTCAAAGAACAATGCCCATCAGTGTATGGGAGCATTTATAATTTAATTTTGTATATTAAAAAATACACACAAACGAGAAGGAATAACGAACTTCCACATAAATATTTTTATGTTTATTTTCTTCGTACAGATGTAGGCTTAGACTATTTAGGTGGAACGTGCCATATGCTTAATGTCACGAACTCAAAAATTGACAATTTTAATGTAACTACTATATATGAAGTACAACACATTATATCATTTAATACATTCCATACCATTTCGTTATGAACGCACACATAAATAAATCTTAAACACTTCTCTGTTTCACAACATGAGCCTTGGTTTTGCCAGAAAGAAAGATCATACAAGCCTTTCTTCCCCGATCATATTATAATCTCTAGAAATTGGCAATATTATATATGATATAGATATATTATGTTGATAATCAAATATAATTAGAGTAAAAAATAAAGACATCGCTTTTATATGTGGTTATAATAATATAATATTGTATTTATACAGGTATGGTATTATAATGATAGCAAAATATATTTCGTCACAATATATACAGTTAGAATTAGCATCCAGAAGTGGTAGGAAATCATTAAAGAAAATACAGACTTAACTGTCATAGAATGATTTAACAAAAATGCAATAAAATAAGTCACCATACGTTAACAAATCACACGTCCCACATGTCACTTCGCACGCTGGCGTATTTTTTCAACAATTAACAAATACCTAAGGACTACCAAGAGCTTGTATTGCTATGACATCTGCAGTGAACTGCTATGCATTTTTGACTGTGTTTCTGAATAAACTTTTTTAATACATGCAAATTATAACGTATGTTTTATGTCAATAAACGCAATAAAATACTACCAAAAGACCTTACCTTTAGCATTTGTTTCCTGATTAGCTACAGCATTTATTTTGAATGTTTTCCTTTTAAAATTTAATTATTAACGACATTTGATCAACAACGTCCTCAATATATAAATACATCCTATCCGGTCCTGCGTTCATGAAAATTATTTTAGTAGATACCATATCAATGAACTCTTCAGATTCTGTGTATTCTTTAGGAACTTGCCTGTAATAAGCTTTTATTTTTTTCTCCACAATTTTTTTCATATCATCTGAATTTTCTAATTTGAAACATAAATCTATAGGTAAAACTTTGATACGCAATGTGAAATTTAGAGTGTCCATTGTTTTGATTTTGATAAAGTGTTGGCGACTCTTCAGTAGCATTTGGTTTAGTTGAGATTTCAGGACCAATATTTATTTGTGGTGAATTGAGCTGTATATCTTTATCAATTATCTCATTATGAGCATTACAAATTCAGCACCAATTTGATGTGTATTGTTGACAGCTTTCATTGGACTGTCTTCAATGGTTATTTCTATGAACTTTCAAGATTGTGGCTCAGTATTATTTTGCACCTCCATTTTCTCACTTTGATTTTGTTCCTCTGGCCTCAAATACCACTGAGGTCTATTAGTAAGTTCTTGGTTGCTTGGTGGTTCATTATCATCAAGCTCTACACTAAGCACATCACCCACTGAAGATTTCGGTGCTACTGGATTAGGCACCACCTTTACTTTAGGCACTCTTCGTACTTTAGGTAAGATTTTATTGTCCGTATTAATTTTGTTTTGTGTATTTACAATTGGATACTTTTGAATAGGCTTACATTTTGTAATGGTTATACTGGAAGGCAAAGAACTAAAAGCAGTCCCTTCAAATTTGGGATTCTTTATATGTTCCTTTAAAAAAATTGCTGGACCCTTGTTAATGGGTACTTGAGAATTTGTCATTTTTACATTTAAAGAATTTATATTATGTTTAATAGATATAGTATTCTTCAATGGTTTTACCAGTTTTTTTCAGTTATATATATAATTACAAATAATTTTTATTCAAGAAAAAGTTTCTCCGTTTCTTCTATGTTGTCGTGCCCTGCAGGGCCCTCGATCATGTACATTTGTTAATTTTTTAAACCTATTTTGTGGATTACGATAAATTGATTTATTTTATTTATTTATTTAATTAAGACGCAAAATAGAGTACAATCATGACAATTTTATATAACATAAAGGCTTATCCTAAAACTAGATTGCATTCCAAAATATGCGCCCTTATATGGGTAAATTACAGAAGGTGCGGACTAAGATAAATTAAAACCATTGTGTTCTATACAATTAATAATAAAAATAAAATAAAGAGCAGCAGTATATGGGTAAATTAACAACAACTATTACCAGTAAATATTATTTTTTGGAGATCTCTTGAGAATGATCCAAATCTCCCATTCATACGTCAAGGTGTTTGTGTTTTTTCGCCAAATCATTATATGACCGACACATGCGAACCATGAGGTTATAGAATGAGGTGTGATTCCTATAGGCTTGCAACATGAAGACATTTGGATTACGGATTCTGAATGTGGTGTTAAAATTTATTAAAGCCAATAATTCAGGAGAGTCAATATGTGAATGAATAATTTAATAGAGATATATTAGTTCTGTATAGTTCCATCTTAGTGTAAGTTTTTGTATTTTGAATTTGATTTGATATTTATATAAAAACATTTCATAGCATAGGTACGTTCTGTTTGACATAAAATTATCGACACGATAAACATCTATATTTTATTCACATCCCCTAGCCCCATTTCTACAAACTTTGCACTTGGCAGGCAACAGAAATAGTGTTGGGTAAAACTATGGAGTTACTATCACCATATTAACTCCATGGGTAGGACATGACATAAAAAAGAGTTTGTAAGAGTAGCCTCTTTTTGCACTAAGCCAGTACAATGTCCCCCATCAAACAAGAAGAGGTGTACTGAAGCTCAACTATACGTTTGAAGTAACGAGTACAAATATGACATACTAGCTTTTGCTAGCGGCTCCGCGCGGGTTAATGAGTTTTTCCGGGATAAAAGTCCCGTTTTATATTTTCCCGGGATAAAAAGTAGCCTATGTGTTAATCCAGGACATGATCTACCCGTATGCCAAATTTTATCAAAATCCGTTCAGTAGTTTTTGCGTGAAAGAGTAACAAACATCCATACACCCATACATCCATACATTCTTACAAACTTTCGCCATTATAATATTAGTAGGATTATGTTCATTGAAGAATGACGTACTATTGTAATTTGAAGCATACGTCTCGCTCCTTCTCTGTCCTCTTTCTATAGTTTTACTGACACACAGTGTGAGTAAAGCTGTGATACCACAGAACGTGGCAGACGTCACCTGCCACGCGTCATTTGCTGTCGTTTGCGGAATCGGTATACAATTTAATGCTGTATAGTAGTACCGTCTGCTGTCGCGACACGTGCCGTCTGCCGTTGCCGTCTCCTGCATCCTGCGGAACCACAGCTTTTCGCGATCTTGTGACTATCGCGACATGAAAATTGAAGTAGTACAATATAAAATGTTGAGATGCTCTTACATTTTGACGTCATGTTCGGGACAATGTACCGCCTCTTCTATGTCCTACCCAACACTAAAAAGAAATTGAGATATGAGATTTGTCATTTTAGCGTGAGGCTTGGAACCATTACGATTTACAGTTTGCTTGCGATCTAAGATATGTGGTCGAAAATCTAGTTTATTGGGACATATTTCTATCGAGTAATTGTTGTTCTGTGCTACTATTTATAGTGTGAACGGTCATCAAACTAGAAAAGACATTACTGCAAAATAGTTTACTTCATGAGGCAAACTGTAAACAGTATAAGGGACGTGTTTCCATGGAGTTTATGCATAAAAAAAGTGTTTTAAAAGGATGATAGGTAAAGTAAAAGATGAATATTTTCCAATGTCATAATTTGTGCAGAATAATAAGGTATTACGCTAGGATAGGTACTAACCTATCCTTACTGGATAGTGAAAAAGTAAAATTTTAATTGCATAAATCGGCAATTAACCTAATGAAAACTCAAACTCCAAGGCAGCTTCCAAGTAATTCACCCAGAGAATTTACAACAACACTTCAGATTAATTGATGTAAACTATCTTCATCCATAATTTATGTCTTGGACAATCCAAGTTTAGTAAGTACTATCTTGTGGATTTTTTTTTGTTTGAATATCTTCTAATAGGCTTAATGGCTTCTTTGGTGCAGTGACAAACATGATTTTTGGTTTGTATTTAGATTAAATACTGATATTTCAAACATCATTGAATGCAAATATTCATTATGCTTCAAAATTTGTACAACATTGGTCTTGTGCAATATTTATGTGGCATATTTTCAGGCATCTTACATTATGGCTACTGAAGACGTAATTGAATTAGGATCTTCTGATGAGGAAGCAGAACCAGCTGTAAAGAAGGTACAAACTAATCTTAGTTTCAATTATCTAATTTACATTACAAAATATAACACTTTTCTTAGGTCTAAATATATTGTATATATAACATCCTTTCGACACATTGATTGTAGGTAAAACTAAATGCTATGGTGCATATTCCACATAGACTGGGCGGAGTAACAATTCAGCCTACAAAACCAAATTTACCATCACTGCATAAGAAATTTTCTGGAGCACCCATCACAATAAAGAAAGTCTCGGATATCAACTATTGTCCTTTAGAGGATAAGAGGAATAGAATGCCAGCAGCAAAACAAAAGCCTGTGGTAAAACATCATGTAAAACCACTGAAGAGTCCTATACCCATTAAACAAAGTCTAAATCCTTTAAATGTCAAAATGTCTAATTCTCAAGTAGCCATTAACAAGGGTCCAGCAATTTTTTTAAAGGAACATGTAAAGAATCCCAAATTTGAAGGGACTGCTTTTAGTTCTTTGCCTTCCAGTATAACCATTACAAAATGTAAGCCTACTCAAAAGTATCCAATTGTAAATACACAAAACAAAATTAATAAGAACAATAAAATCTTACCTAAAGTACGAAGAGTGCCTAAAGTAAAGGTGGTGCCTAATCCAGTAGCACCGAAATCTTCAGTGGGTGATGTGCTTACTGTAGAGCTTGATGATGATGAACCACCAAGCAACCAAGAACTTACTAATGGACCTCAGTGGTATTTGAGGCCAGAAGAACAAAATCAAAGTGAGAAAATGGAGGTGCAAAATAATACTGAGCCACAAACTTCAAAGTTCATAGAAATAACTATTGAAGACAGTCCAGTGAAAGCTGTCAACAATACACATCAAATTGGTGCTGAATTTGCAATAACCATTGAAGACAGTCCAGTTAAGTTTACTTCACACAAAAATAAGTCTACTAATCGTAGTGATGAAGAAAACAAAGGAGCCCACAGAAAACCAAAAACTAGGAAACAATTAGAATATCCAAAGGCTGATATCAATAATACCACAAATGCTGTTGAAATAGAAATAGAGCCCATGGAAGTTGCCATGGGAAGTGTAGAACCAAACAAGAATAAGGCAATTCAAAATGATATAATTGATAAAGATATGCAGCTCAATTCACCCCAAATAAATATTGTGCCTGAAATCTCTGCTAAAACAAATGCTACTCAAGAGTCGCAAACACTATGTCAAAAACTTGATAATCAAAATAATGGAGATGCTGAATTTCCCCCTGTGTATCAAAGTTTTATTGATTTATGTTTCAAATTAGAAAATTCAGATGATATGAAAAAAATTGTGGAGAAAAAAATAAAAGGTTATTACAGGCAGGTTCCTAAAGAATACACAGAATCTGAAGAGTTCATTGATATGGTATCTACTAAAATAATTTCCATGAAGGCAGGACCGGAAAGGATGTATTTATATATTAAGGATGTTGTTGATGAATTAAATTTTAAAAGGAAAACATTCAAAGTAAATACTGTAACTAATCAGGAGACAAATGATAAAGGTAAGTCTTTTGATAATATTTTATTGCATTTATTGACATAAAATGTACATTATAATTTGGTTGTATTAAAAAAGTTTATTCAGAAACCCCATTAAAGATGCATTGCAGTTCACTGTAGAGTGTAGATGGCATAGCAATACAAGCTCTACTGGCATCTTTAGAGGTGTCCTGAGAGTAACAATACTATGAAAATTCTATCGCCATATGGGGTGCAAATTCCAGACTCCGAGCTGATACTGAATAGAAAAACTCAATATCACTTTCCCCGACTTGGGAATCGAACCCGAGACCTCAGCATTGCAATCATACCATAATACAACTACGCCACCGAGGCAGCCTCAGTCATGAAAGTGTCATTTAATTAAAAACAAGAAGTGAAGAATGGAATACTATTCCATGAACTGTTGTGATATTTAATACAATATTTCAGTAAAAAGTAATTAACTAGGGCCTAATTAGATTTGTTTTAGATGATGATGGAAACAATATAACTGTAATAATTTTCTATTTACAGAAGCAGAAAAATTCTTTTATGGTGAAGAAAGCGAGTTCGATTCTAAGCGTCAGAGGCAGATTCGCAAGCTGGAGAAAACTTTGAAGAAGTTACACAGGGCTATCCAGAAACTAGAAGAACAGGAAGTTGATTTTGATGATGAGGAGGATTCTGTTTATCTGCTGACAGAAAGGTAACATAATGTACCTATGTTAATTATGCATTTTATGAAAGTAATACATTTCTTACTCTTGGTCTGTTTGCATAATTGAAACATATATTTTATATTATAATGCACTAATTTCAGATACAAGGAAAGAATGATTCGAGTGCATGCAAAATTCTGTCAGTTGACTAATACAAAAATGCCATCAGAGCCTCGGATACATTTAGAAGCGCGGCCTGGCCAACCTTCGGGACCAGCTAAACGCTTGGAAAAGATGATTAATAAAAAAGTTCCTATTGGAACACCACTGCCTTTCCCGGACTTTCATGATGTCCTTAAATGTGTCCGGGAAGCAAATGAAGAGGACAAATTGTGTTGGAATGAGGCAGATATAATGGATGAAGGTAGATTTTAATTTTACTTGTCTGCCATTGTTAGAAATGAAATTGCCTATGATAAAAAACATAAGGCAAATGATTATTGTGCCATTCAGTATTAAAAATGGCCAGTGATTATAGTATATATTTTATGCATAAGATGTGAATGTATTGAGTTATTTAAAAATCTAATTTTACAAAATTACTAGGTGTGCTTTGACTAGAAATTCGAAGTTTTCTAGTCACAAATGCAAACTCGAAATAGGTTTTTATTTTAAAATTTGATGAGCGATCGGTTTTTCGTATTCCAGCACGCGATTTGTTCATGCGGTGTGGTAGAAAGTTGCAAAGACGTAGACAAGAAAACGAATGGAGACTAGCAGCATCCAGGATATCAGCAGAATTAGATCCAGCGGCGGATAATGAAGAGTTAAAGAAAAAATTGGACCAAAATAAAATGGTGGCTGTTAAAAAGGAGACTGAAGTATTCAATAAGTAAGCGTAAAATTTTATAATTTTTTAGTGTTATGTCATAACATACACCTACTTGATCATTATGCATTGAAACTAGATGCTCTTAACACAAAGGACATGCTAAAACGGGTTTAAAATTCTAACCAAGACAATGTATATATATTTGAATAGAACTTCTGAAAACTAACCTTTTGCAATAAATCGATTAATTTTAAAGACTTCCTATTTTGAAATTTATGTAATTTTGTTTGGCCTGAAAACTACACTCAATGTGAACGTTTTTTAAAAGTTAGTTATGAATGGGAGGGTCTTAAAATATATTTTTTAATGGATCTAAGTTCCATATTTTGCTCCTTTAATATCCCTTAAGTTTGAGCCTGGTTAGATTTTGAGGCCCCGCACCCATACAAAAAGCGAACATTTCCTTATGTAAAAATAAATACAAACAACAAATACACATCATGCCTTGATGCCCGAAGCGGTAGGTAAAGGCTATCCCGCCCTCATCCCCGCCACTGCAACTCCTGTAAGCCAGGATCAGCAGTGGCACGCATTTTATGAAACCGAGTGGTGAAGCTCGCCGAGTCTCAGGGAACACGAAGGGTTTCGTCAGGGTTCCGTCCCATAATGTGATAGGTAGGCGGCGAGCCTATCGCCATTCCAAACTCCGAGCCGATACTTTGAATAAAATCCCAAAATCAATTTGACACGGGATTCGAACCCGGGACCTCAGAAGTCAGAACGGTGTCGTATCGCTCACGTACGAACGCTACTGAGGCTGGACCGAGTAATAATCATTAACTTACTTATATTTAGATTTTTGTTGTGGCTATCGATTTGCATCTAGATATTTATTTCTTGTTGCTGTGTATGACTAAAGGCCCTGAAAATAAAAGAAGCAGTCCGCACAAAAGCAGCGTATTATTTTCATGTATTATCACGTAACTGTCGTAAACGATTATTTTTATATTTTAACTGGCTTAGGCGACCGTTTCATTATGAACTATTCTGTCAGTATATGGTTTAGTTGTCACATGCATAACATTTACATTTTTGTTTTTTTAGATATGCTGATAAACAAAACCAAATGAAGCTTGAAGCTGTGGAAATCGAAGACAAGGAGGCTGAAGAGTCTCCAGCTGGAAGTGATGATGATGATGTTCACGAGGAAGATGTTTCTTTGGAGAATGCAGAAAAAAGGAAAGAGAGGCTCAAAAGGTTACTACAAGAAAAGTTTACAAAAGAGAGTGAAAAGGATGAAAATCAGAGTAAACCAAAAGAGGAAACCCAAGTAGTTAATGACATACAGAATGAAAATAGTTCAGGTATAAAAATAAAATCAGTAGAAAGCCTCAGTGAAGTTGTTACAATCGACGACAAAGCGCAATCACTAAGTGATGATAGCTCTAAAATGAACTCAGACATGGATGAGTTACATTTGTTACAGAAATTGTACTCAGAGAGTGAGGCGAATGATTCGACAGTAAATTCCTCAGATTCAGGCAGTTTTATTGCTATATCTGACTCGCTTGATTCAAGCAGTGAGAATAAAAAGGAAACTAATGAAGATGTTATTAGTATTGAAAATTCTAGTTACTCTGAGCCAGAGGTAAGTGAAGTTGAAAATGTCTCGAAAACCAATACTGTATCATCAGCAGCAGTATTATCAGCAGAATATCCGGTATTAAAAACTATAGAAGAAACTTTAGATACTGAATGCATTACCATTGCTGAAAAGAAAATTGATAAAACTAATAATGATGAGTACAATGAGTCCATTGAAAACATTCTACTTGCGTCGTCTGATGAGGAATGTGATGCACCTAAAAAGATAAATGACAATAAAGATGTCTATGTTGATTTAAATGACGATACAGTTTCAATAAGACAAGATGTCCAGGAACAAAACAGTATCCAGGTTGATACAGATATATCAAATACTCATGAAAATTCTCACAATGTAGAAAAACAATCCAATGATACATCAACGAAAGCCAATGTTGAAGCCAAAAAACTTGAAATAAGTCATGAGAATATAAAATCTAATGAGCCATTGGTAATTGAAAATCATGTAAATAATGGCAGGGAAACAAGCAATACTTCAACACTCAACAGTAACTCTGTTACTGAAGATATAACGACATCTGCATCTGATAAAATTATATCAGATGATAATAAATTAAATACCAAATGTGACTCTGTAGAGGAAATAGTGGGTTCCAGTACAGAAGCAATGGAAGCTGTAACTACATCAACTTGTGAGGCTTCATGAATAGGTGTCCAAAAGGTTGTTTTAATCTTAAATGTCTGAATACGAGGATTAATAATATTGCAATATTGTATTATTTTAATATATTTTAAAAAATTCCTTCAAGATGTTGTGCAAAGATGTACCGACGCAGTCAGGTTATCAGACAGTGTGATAATATTTTGCGTTAGACTTTTTCTATCCGATCATTCATGCGCTAAGTGAGGCTGGAAAAATGAAGTGATACTATTGGTGGAGACGAACCCTAAGAGTGCATAAAATATACATAAAAATGACAGCTATTGTAACATCACATTAATATTAAACTGTAAATAGCTCACCAAAAATGTTTAATGTAAATAATTGTTGCTTAAATAGACTAATATGTATAACGCATGGATGGTATAAATATTCGCAAATAATGGATCTTGTATTAAATTAGTCTGACAGAGTAAGTTTTTTTCTTATTGTAATACATAAAACCAAACACTGTATCTATGAGTAATAAATTTAGTCATTTCTTATTACTTTATGATACAAAATTAAAAACTAACGTATTATGTAGTCCTCTTAAATTCGGACTCAAGATTATGAATGACTGATCAGACTGATTTATCTTTGAATTAAATCTTTTTACTCATTCAGTTCATAATTGCATTTTATGAACTCTGCTTTTTATATTAGGCTATATAGTAGTTTAGATCTATTTAATTTCTTTGTATTTTTGAGTTAGGAAAAGTATAAAGACTAATGCAGTATATTCTGTTCACATTAAAGGACATGTCCGTATTTGTATAGTAGCTGGGCTTCAAAATCTAACCAGGCTCAAACTTTATGGATATTAAAGAGACAAAAATATGGGTATTGCATCCATTCAATAAAAAATTTAGACCCCTCCATTTATAATTAACTTTAAAAACGCTCATTTTAAGTGTAGTTTTTAGCAAAATAAAATTATATTAATCTCAAAATCTGAGGACTTCAAAATTATACGATTTATTGCAAAGGCCTAGTTTTTCAGAGTACGATTCAAATATATATAAAGTAACTTGGTTAGAACCTTAAGCCCGTTTTTGGACATGTCCTTTGTAGCGAGGTTAGTACGGTAAGATCAAAGAGCATTATAATACTACGGAAAGGTAAGATCGTAGGTAAAACTAAAATTACACTTCTTGGCGGCTCTGATATCGTACGTTTCATTGCGCTGAACACAATACTATGTGTCAGACGCGTTCCTATTTAAGTAGGTACAGCCGAGCTCAATAGTTTCAATAATGGTTATATTATTGTTACCTAAAAGTAATTCTTGCAAATTTTGGATCACAGGACAAATTCAATGAAATTTCTTCGGTTGATATAAATTACTTTCTACAAAATAAATATAAAAATTGATCGAAAACCTAATAAAAAGAGTGCTGTCTTACAAAACATTTCAAAATTCAAGAACTAAAAATAGTAGGTATTAAAAATATTTGTCTTTTAGATATAATCTATATGATTATAGAAATTTAAATTGCACCTAAATAACATATTGTATGTGGACGATAGCCTAGTTGGGGTGAACGATAGCCTAGTTGGGAATGAAACGGTCTGCCGAGACAATGTCCGGAGATTCAAACCCAAGGCACACACCTCTGACTTTCGAAGTTATGTGTGTATTCAGTGCCGGATTAGCCCATAAGCGAATTAAGCAATTGCTTAGGACATCACGACTTGGGGGGGGGGCACCAGAAACAGCACAAAAAAAATACTAGCACATAAAAGTAAAGCTGTTTGAAACCGCGCGATTAAAGACTGATGTTAGTTTACTTATGGTAGGGGGGCCCCACAGGCGTGAATTGCTTAGGGCATCAAGTTGTCTTAATATGGCACTGTGTGTATTGTTTATCAATTAAATTAAAAATTATCGTTCGCTTTAACGGCGAAGGAAAACATCGTGAGGAAACCTACATGCCTGAGAATTCTCCATGAGAATTTCGAGGGTATGTGAAGTCTGCCAATCCGCACTGGGCCAGCGTGGTAGACTAAGGCCTAAAACCCTCTCAGTAGTAGAGGAGGCCAGTGCTCAGCAGTGGGCAGTATATAATACAGGGCTGGTATTATTATTATTATAACATGTCGACTTGATTGTACCCGCGTGGAGCTCGCAGCTAACTTCACACCCGCCAAGAGGTATGAATCGAAGTTGTATTTGGCGTAATTTTAGAATTTATACAAATTGTGAAAACTCTCGTAAAGTGCACGGCTATGAACCCGGCTTCGCTATACATCCGTGGATATATATTTTTATTTTTAGAATAAACATAGCTATTACATGCAGATAAATCAATTAAATAATAATAGTTGTGTATAACATTTAATTGAATATTATCTTGTTATATTCGGGAATATTGTACATCCATACCACCCAAATATGTAGTTTGATGTAATAAATAGAGTATATTTTAAATGAATATGTGGATTTTTATATTGATTCGATGTTGATGAACCTTGACGTTTAATACGATTGTGAATTTATAGGCAGGGGCATAGAGTTTATTGTTGTCGACTGCTGGGTTTAATCGGGCAATAACATTATAGATTTAAGATTTCCAATATGAAGGGTACAGGCAAAAAATTGGCAATGTCATCTTGTATGATAATTTTTTTATATTTTGTAATACATAATATATACCGGGTGGAAGGGAAACGCTCTCTATATCGGAACGGTAAGAGAGAAGAACCATAACATTAACGAAAAACTATATTCATTTGCAAAGCTAAGCGATAATACTTACGATTTTAGTATTTCCGTAATTCATGCGCGCGCAATGTAAAGCGTACAAAGAACTGGGCGGCCGCCGCGTTGCGCCGGCACCGGCCCGCGGTCGTTATCCCGTCAGCTGATGTACGTGTTTTCATTACGATTTTTTTGAAATGTTGACCTTTTTACTATGTTTTTCAGAATTATAGTTTGATTTATCTATCCATACGTGAAGGTGTACAGAAATTTGAGAAAATCCTACTAAAATTGTAACAATGCGATCGCGATTTTTTTAGTGCCATCATGTCAGGAATCACCAATACTATCACCTGTATTCGTTTCCGAGAGCGTTTCCCTTCCACCCGGTATGGTAATTTCATTTAATTAGGATGATTCCAATTACTAGTTCTCAACAATAATATTTATTGGTTTTCACAAAAAGTCAATAGATTTCGCTAGAACTACGGTTTTATCTATGCACAAAACGAAAAGAACTGTGAATGTCCATGACGTATGGTACAAAAGCCGGCAAACATGCTAAACGCATGCTAAATACAGTGCGGTGTTATACTTCTAAACCTTTATTTGCTTTTCAATTCATTAGGATGTTCCCTGTCTAGGATCTAGGTACCCTTCATATGAATATGTAACAACAAAAAAATGTTAGCATCGGCCACCGGACATGCTGTTCTAATTTATAATGACGTTTTTTTTGAAGTTATACTTCTTTAGGTGCGTTATGAGAAAATGATGAGAGTGAAATTTTAAGATGCGCGCGCATCATGTAACGAAAAAGGTTGAAGCTGAATGATGATGAATTAAATTAAGAAAATAATAAACATTTAAAAATTGAACAAACTTATATTCAGTTTTTGAATTTGTTTACTTTAAAATATTAAACAGTAAATACACTCATTTGCAAAAAAAACGGGCGGTTTGGATTTTAATTCTTTTTTAAAAAAATACGGTACCAAAATGATTTCAATCATTTGTACATGTTACTGGCCGGTTTTAAAAATGCCGTGGTGTTTAAAACAGTACGTTCTAAATGAAAATTTTCGTTTGATGCTCGTTTTTACAGAAAAACACTTTTTATCCTACATTTTTGGTGCGAAGTTCCAAAAGATAATATCGGTTTTCATAACTTTTAGTCAATTTTTATGAATTTATTTCATATTCTTAATTGTCAAAGCTTCATTTATTGCTGTTTAGCTGTCTCAATGATGTTAGAGAAAGTGGTAAAAGCTACCAAAATTATTGCGCTGCTCGAAGAGGGCTGCAGCCAATGCTTCGTGGCTCAGAGGCTAAGTGTGAGTCGCTCGACGGTTCAAAGGACCTGGCAGCGGTATCAAGACACCGGTTCCGTCGAGAGAAGGCCTCGTTCTGGAAGAAAACCATGTACCCAACCACGGGATGATCGTTTTCTTGTGAGTCGCGCATTGAGAAATCGCAAGTCTTCGTATGTGGACCTTAAGAACAACCTCGAAGAAGTAAGAAATGTGCATATTAGTCTATGGACGGTCAGGAGGAGGCTGCTCGCGGCCAATATACGCAGTCATCGCCCGCCCCGCGGCCCTAAGTTACTCCGTGAGTACAGAGTTGCCAGGCTTAGGTTTGCTCGAAATTGTGAGTCATGGACTCAAGAAGACTGGAATAGGGTATTGTTCTCCGATGAAGCCAGGATATCTCCGTTCGGTGAAGATCGACGTCGGCGAGTGCTACGAAGACGAGGAGAACGCTTTGCAGAGGCTTGTTTTGAAGAAATCACACCTTATGGTTTTTTTTTTTTTTTTTATATGGCCATCTTCGGCTCATTAGGGACGGCTGCGGGCTTCCTCCGACTCACGTCTAAGTTGTCGTCCGCAACCGCCCCTGCGCGTACCGCGTTTTTGCGGTCCTTTTTCCTGTTGCGGGGGCTCAGAAGCCCCCGAAACACCGTACCGTGTCCGCCTTTTGCTTTCCGAGGCAGCGTGAGACACGCTGCCTCGGACATGTCCATCACGGGGGTCACAGAAGTTGGCTAGACTAATGGGTGGGCGGCACGTCCCGCCCACCCGTGACCCCCGGAGGCCCCTATTAGTCGCCTTTTACGACAGGCAGGGGATACCGTGGTGGAATTCTCCAAACGCCCCCAATCCACAGGGCGGGAGACGTCGGTCAGTCGTCCACCCGACGCCTCCTACGTCTCGTCTGGCGGCGGGAGGGATCACCACTGCGCTGGCGATCCCTCTCGGCACTCTCCTTCCGCGAGAGGACCGCCTCGCAGAAGTGGGCCACCGCCTGCCAGGCCTCCCGGCCGCCGACCATGGAAGCGACCACGGCCGGCAGCGAGAGGTCTTCTCCGACGACTGTTCTGAGAGCGCTGCGCTCCTCATCCCAGGCTGGACAACACTCCAACGTATGTTGGGCCGTGTCCATTGGGCAGTTGTCACAATAGTGACACACGGCCGACTCCTCTATCCGTACCACCCGAAACAGGAACTCACCGAAGCAGCCATGCCCGGTGAGCACCTGCGTCAGGAGGTATGTTGCCGCTCCGTGGCGCCTGTCCAGCCATTCGGCAAAGACAGGACGCACTGCCTCTACGACCCGGTGCCCCCACGACGGGGCCTCCAGCCTGAGACGCCACTCCTCCACGGCGGCTCGCCGTAAGGCGGCCCTCTTGGCCTCCACCTCCTTCAGGGCCGGACGCTCCCCGCGACTGAACGCCTCCTCCCGTCAATGGAATACATCGGCAAGGGATTTGGCGTCCAGGTCCCAGGGCAGAAATCCGGCCAATAGGCAAGCCGCCTCGAAAGAGACCGTGCGGTACGCCCTGACCGCCCGCTGCGCTAAAGCTCTCTGCGGGGCGCGCAGAAGGGCGACGCAGGGGCGGCCTAGGGAGTCAGCCCAAACGGGGCTGCCGTAAAGGGCTATGGACCGCACGACTCCGTGATACAGCCTCCGGCAAGGGAAGCCAGGACCCTCCAGGTTGGGCAGCAGGCGGGAAAGAGCGCCCGCTGCCCGGGACAATTTCGTCCTCAACTCCTTAAAGTGGGTGCGGAATCGCCATCGGCTATCTAGGACTAAACCTAGATACTTCATGCTAGAGCCGATGGGGATCCGCACCCCCCCAACGACGATGCCGGCACCGGCCGGTGGCCCTCTCCGAGGTCCGTGAAAACACACGGCCTCGGTTTTCTCGAGGGCCACCTTCAATCCTAAACGTTGGATTCTACCAACTACTTGGCCGGTGCCCGCCGCCGCCAGAGTTGCGGCGTCCCGGAAGGTCCCAGCAGTCGCTGTGACTAGCGTGTCGTCGGCGTAACATGTCACGCCGACGCCCCGGAGATTGGAACCACGGAGCACCCAGTCGTACCCGATGTTCCACAGGAGAGGGCCCAAAACCGAGCCCTGTGGAACACCGCACGACATCGCTCTTCGGTGCCACCCATCGGCGCCCGGATACACCACGTGCCTGTCAGACAGGTACGCGTGCACCAGACGCCGGAGATAGGGCGGCACCACGTGGTACCGCAGTGCCTCGTGGATGCAGGGCCAGGGCAGCGAGTTGAATGCGTTGGAGATGTCCAACGACACCGCTATCACTACACTGCCTCCGGCCACTGCATCCTCCGCCTGTGCCTTCACCCGCAGAATCGCGTGGACAGTGGAACGTCCCCTCCTAAATCCAAACTGCTCGTCGGCCAGATTTGGTCCGACCCTTTCAAGGTGCTCGACGAGGCGGGTATGAATGATGCGCTCGAAGAGCTTTGCCACCTCGTCGAGCAACACGATGGGCCGGTAGGCCGACGGCGACTCTGCGGGTCGTCCTCCCTTCTTCAGCAGGACGAGCTTCCCGGTTTTCCAACGCACCGGGAAGACGCCCTGCTCCAGGCAGGCGGTGAATAAGCTGCGGAGCCTCGGGCCCAGGTACTCGAGGGCTAGCACCCAGGCTTTCCCGGGGATGCCATCGAGCCCTGGGGCCGTGTTTTTGCTCCGCAGCCGAAGCACTGCCGCCCGCATTTCAGCGGGCGAAACCTCCGGGATATCCCTTGCCGGATTCTCACTCGACGATGACGCCACATCCGGTGGCGCCATCGGTGGAGGAGTGAACTCCACGGTGGCCGGGAACAAGGCCGCGACGACGTTGGCCAGTAATTCTGGCCGGAGACTCTGCGACAGCGGGGGCGCCGCTGGGCGAAGCTTCTTCATCACCATCCGGTAAGGGCGCCCCCACGGGTCCCTGTCGAGAGTCCCCACGAACGCCTTACGTGCCGCGACCTTGGCCCCATGAATGGCCACCCGCAGCGCTCTCTTTGCCTCTTTGTAGAGGCCATAGAGCCGCCGCTCCTGGTCTGCGTGATTCTCGTCTCTTAGCCGGCGACGACGATGCCTGGCGTATCGGCGGCGCGCAGCAACGCACGACGCGCGCAACTGCGATAGCTCCGCCGACCACCAGTACACCTGTCGCACCGGCGAACGGCGGAGAGCTCGGGGCATGCCGGCGTCGCAGACATCCGACATTGCCACCCCGAACCACTCCGCCTCCTGCTCAACCCGTACCGGCCCGTCCGGCACGGGGAGCCACGACATGACCAGAGCGGCCAGCACTAGGGCCTCCCCATCGAGGTGACGAAGCGCCCACCGCGGGCCGTCCTGATTTGGGGCACTCGGTACACCACCGGACTGGACACTCGGGGACGCGGAGACGCCGAACCTGACGTAACGATGGTCAGACTACGTCTCCACGCCCACGAGGACTCTCCAGTCCCGGACACGGCGTGCGACGGCGGCACTCGCAAACGACAGGTCTATAATCGACCCGCCGTTGTGCCGCACGCACGTGTCCACCGACCCCCTGTTCAGGACGACCAGGCCGACAGAGATCGCCCATTCCTCCAGGACCCGACCACGACCGTTCGTCGCCGGCGAACCCCAAGCCACGGACTTGGCGTTGAAGTCGCCGGCGACGCCCGCCGGGTGAGGTTGGCCTTGTTCCACCAAGGCCCCCAGCCGAACGAGGAAAGACTCAAATTCGGCGAGGGGTCTGTTGGGAGAAAAGTACACTCCTACTATCCAAATGTCTCCCAACAGAACCGCCACGCATCCCCTGTCCTTCGCTACTTTTTCGAAGGGTGGGGAGCCAGCGGCGCCCCGGCTGATGATGGCCACCAAGCCGTCAAGGTCCCCCGCCCAGTTATCCCGGGGGGGGGACAAAATACGGCTCAGCGACCACGGCCACTTGCACCGACCACTGCGCCAGGCTTTGGGACAACAGGTCCTGGGCACTGGCACAGTGGTTGATGTTCGCCTGGAGGAAATTTAAATCCATTATTGGGCGATCTCTACCACGTCCATCGCGGCCCCTTGCGGTGGGCTCGTTGCCTGCGGCTGGGTCGAAGCCCCAGCGGCAGCAACACTTCGTCTTCCGTCGCGACGCCTATCGCGACGGGAGGGGGCGGGACACGCCTTCCCGCCCACCGGATGTTTGGCGGGCCTCCCTGCGGCCGCGCAGACAGCGCAGTTCGGCGCGGCCTCGCATTCACGGGCTTTGTGGCCCGGTTTACCGCAGCGATAGCACAAATCGCTGCGGTCCGGTCCTCCGACGCAGGTACTCTGCGTGTGACCGTGCTCCAAACAACGGTAACAGCGCATCGGGCGCGCCCCGAGCACGGTCACCCGGGCCACAGTCCACCCCACCTTCAGGCGGCCCGCCTTTATTTTTTGTGCCGCCCTGGTCGGCACCTTGGCCCAGACGGAGCCCAGGCCGGAGCGATCGGGCCGGATTTGGCCCACCTTTACTGCGTCCGCAGCACACTCGCCAGCAAGGCAAAGGGCCGCCGCGACCGTCTCGGACGTGGCTGCGGGATCTAGCTCCGACAGCCGCAGCTCCGTGCATTTGGTGGGCCGGGAGATTTGCACATCGTCCGACCCGCCAAAGCATTCCCTCAGCCTTGCGGCGAGGGAGTCCGCCTTTCGCTCCGACTCAGCCCCGGGCACCTCGTACAACATGGCACCCGTGGCTGCCACCTTGGGCCTCAACCTGTCAATGTCGAGGCCGGCGAGGTCTACTCGGTGCTGGGCATCCGTCAGCACTTTGGCGTAAGTGAGCCCTTTGGCCACCGCCGCTGGCGTCAGCGACAGCACTATGGCTGCCGAGCGTGGCTGACGCAGCTTGGGCTCCTTACGCCTCTGCCTCCTCTGCTGGGGGTTCCCTGCAGGCGCCGCGGCGGGGGTGTGCTTCCCCCGCTTCTTCTTACCCACCACCACGGTCCATTCAGCGTCCATGGACGCTGGGGCCGGTGGCAGTGGGCGGGGCTCCCTCGGAGCGGACTTCGCGACGGGGGGAGCAGGAGGACCACCTTTCCCCCTCCCCTTCTTGGGCACCCCAGACGGTCCAGCGACCGCCACGGCAGCAGAGGTGGAGGGCCCGGCCCCGATGGCAGGAGCCTTAAGAGGAGGAGCAGGCTGCACTGCTCCTTTCCCCTTCCCCCTCCCCTTCCCCTTAGAGGAAGGCTGGGGAGCTCCCCCAACGAAACCACCCTGGACGGGGAGTGGTATGTCCCCGGGGGTGGACCTTCTCTCATGGGCCAGTGGAGGCCTCTGGGCCGGCCCTGCGAGGACGGACTCCATCCTGGCCTGCCACTTGGCCTCCACTGCTGCCAGCTCCTCCAGACGGCGAAGGAGAGAAGCGTTTTCACGCTTCAGCTCCTTCACCGCCTCCTCCAATTTGGCGCACTTATCGCGCCACTTTTTGGCCTCGCCTTTAGGGCGAGCGCTCGGTGCCGGTTCCGCCGCCGCTGCGACAGCCACCTCCTCGGCGGGCACCTTCGGTTTGGCGGCAGAGCGAAGGACCATGCCCTCCTCGCTCTCCTCCCTCCTTGCCCTTTGGCGGGCCTCCCTGCGCTGCAGGAGATCGCGCGCCTTGGCTTTCTTTCTTTGGTCGACGGAATCGTCGACCAAAGATGGTCCTCCTCTGCCGCGTCCGGTTGTCGCTTGCGACTTCGGGACCGGCTCCTCAGTGTCGCTCCCTAAGGACGACCTGCTGTTATTCAGCTCCGAGCGTTTCCTCCAGAGCCTACGGCTCCGAGCGGAGGAAACGCTCATACTCGACTCAGAGTCGACGCCTGTGGACATCTTGTCCGCGCCGACTCTTCGTCCGCCATCAACGGGCTTCCGCCCACCAATCTCCGCCTCTCCAGCCGGAACTGGAGTAGGCACCCTCGTCAAAATAATTTTTGGTACATTTTCCATATTTGTCCCACGAGTATGGGGGAAATAAAGAGTCCACCCAGGCAGTGCCCCCTGTACCTGGGTAAGCCTAGCGTAACCCGCCAAGAGGGTCGGCCGGTACTCTGGCGGGGGTCGCACTAGTGACCGAACTACCCATCGGCCATGCATCCCCTCGCGGTGCGCCGCCGCTTGGGATTCGGGGAACTTTTTATAGAGGTTTTCTCCCTCGTGGTCCGGGCGATTAAGCCAAGACCCTCGGTCCAGCAGGAGCGCGAGACATGTCCACGGACCTCCATACTAGATTACGATCTGCAACGGTGACAGCGGAGAGGAAGGTTCCCCTCCGCTGCCTGCTCGGGGCGGTGTTAGCGCACACCGAGCCCGTCGACACTCCCGGATGAACCGGGAGCCGCCCGAATAAACGGGCCCACCATCTAAAAATGCGGCAGCCACCGCAAAAAGCGGCGACGACCGCCGAGACCACTGTTGTCAGGATATTGGCCGTAGCGCCGATCAACTCGACCGACGCTCCGTTGCCCAGGGTGCACCACGTGGAGGTTTCCTGACTTCGCACCCCACACCTTATGGTGGGGGCTCTGTTATGTTTTGAGCAGGAATAAATTCAATGGATCGTACAGAGTTAGTCTTCATTGAAAACGGTTCACTGACTGGACATCGATACATAACGGAAGTTCTTATTCCTCATGCACAACCCGCATTGGCCGCTTTAGGCGAAGACTCAATTTTTATGGACGACAACGCTCGCGCCCACGGGTCTGGCGATGTGGAAGCGTATGTGCAAGAGGTCGGCATTCGTCGTTTGGATTGGCCAGCTCGAAGTCCCGACCTCAATCCTATAGAGCATGTCTGGGACGTTCTGAAACGACGCGTGAGATCAGTACAACCGGCTCCGCAAACCATCAGAGAGCTGAAGAATGTGATTACCGCGGAGTGGGAACGTATTCCGCAAGCAAGTATCCGGGATATCCTCGCTAGCATACCCAGACGAATTCAAGCTATGATTTCAGCTAGAGGGGGTCACACTCGATACTAAACATTTATCTGCTTTTACTTTATTAAAGAAAAAACAATCAAAAATCTTTGTTAACTTTTACTTCACGAGCATATGCACTACTAGCGAGCATACACTACTAGTGAACTTTAGCATTAAAACCCATAAATTTTATCAAAATTTTATGATAATACTGACGAAAACGATTATTTGCTTATTAATTTACAAAATTGTGAAAGTAAAACTACCTATAATTATCAAACAAACCAATAGTAACATTTGAAATGGTTCATTGCTTAGGTGCCCGTTTTTTTTGCAAATGAGTTTATTTAAAATTAAGAATCTTATAAAATTGAGTACAAATTATGTCATATACGTGTACATTTATTATTTTATAAATTTTATTTTATTCTTTACTTTTTAGTACTTGCTTTTTCAAATTTACACTGAACTTTATTGACTGTGTTGACTATCCTTTTCCAGTACTTTTATTCTCTCTCTCTTCCAAGCTATACATCCCATATGGTTGTGGGGTCAGCTTTCCTAATTTTTCTTCTCCACTTCGCTCTATCCAATATGTCGTCTTCGGAAACTTGACATTCTCTTATATCTCTTAGCACTACATCTTTCCACCTTGTCTTCGGTCTGCCTCTGGATCTTTGACCGGGGATGGATAATTGCAGCGCCAAGTTCCCTATGTAGTCATTTGGCCTTCTCTTGACATGACCATACCATCGCAGCCTACTCTCCTGCATTTTATCGGCGATGTCGCGCACACCCAAGCTACCTCTGACGTACTCGTTGCGGATCCTATCGAGCCTGGTGACACCGCACATCCACCTCAGCATCTTTATCTCGGCAACTTGAATGATATGTATGTTTTTCTGCGTTACGGCCCATGTTTCGCTGCCATACATGAGAACTGGTCTTATAATAGTCTTATAGACTAGGCCTTTGAGCTTCACATGCATCCTTCTGTCGCAGGTAACCCCGGTTACTTCTCGCCATTTTAGCCACGCTGCAGCTTTTCCAGTACTTTTATTCGTTTTATCGTAATTAATTATTTGCATGCAATTAAATATTATTTAAGTAAGTTTTAAGTATAACTTCTCACGCGCGTACATTAGTACACGCACCGAATTTTCTTTACTTGTATTTTTTTTTCATTATGTAATAAATTTAGCAAAGAAGGTGTCTTTAAAAATTATTTGGACATAACGTGGATGTCCAAATAATTTTTGATAAAAAAAAACTAAGGATTTGTCGTCACAACATTTATTTACATATTTACAAAGGTCCGCTCTTAAGTACATAATATAAATAATCCTTAAATAAGTATATCACGATCTTAAAGTTAAAAACTAGTGTTATGTGAAACAAACTGGTCCCACAGAGAACGTAAACTGATGTTCTGCGTCCACAAATGAAAGCGGTTGGAAGTCTGTTATGGGCAGTCTGTCGGTCCGCGATGTTTTTATCTCCACTGTTATGTCTCCTGATCCTTCCTGATAAACAAAATGCACTTTTGAAATTATTTTCTCTCAATTCTGTTCGATTTGAAACGGAGTAGGTACTGGTCAAGGCTCCATTGAACAGAAATAAATAGAGTAGCTGTATAAACACGATAAAAATACTGGGGTTTCTATGTTAGTTACCTTAATAGTTGAAAGTAGCATGAGTTTTGAGATAGTATGTTTGATATGAGTCATGGGGTACCTGACTAAACTTAAAAAAATACAGTTTTTTTAACTGCGTTGTAGGTAAAATTTGTAAGTAATTAAAGGACATGTCCGCTTTTTGTATGGGTGCTGTGCCTCAAAATCTAACCAGGCTCAAAGTTTATAGACATTGAAGGGGGAAAATATGGATCTTTGATCCATTAAAAAAAATATGCTCGATTTATTATTTACTTTTTATAAAAACGTTCATTTGTAGTTTTAAGGACGATAAAATTGCATAAATTTCAAAATCGATGGACTTTACAATTATACAATTTATTGCAAAGGCCTAGTTTTTGGTAGTACTATCCAAATATATATAAAGTATCTTGGTTAGAATTTTAAACCAGTTTTTGGACATATCTTTTTCAATTTTGTTTGATAACTTTCCAAGTAATTTTATCAAGCGTACCTTGCAGTCATCTTTGACTATTTGTGGTTCTCTGAATTCAGTTGAACTGAAACCAAATATCCTAAGGTTCCTTTCTCGAATTAAATCCGCAGGAATATCGGATCTGAAATATTAGATTTTTATTTAAAATACCCACAATATGTGACAATAAAGTTGAAAAGTTAAAACTTAGAATTTTTAACCCAACTCTTTTAAACTTCAAGAACCTTTGCTTACTTTATTTAGAGAATAATATATTATGTACCTTTGTGGTAATTTTGTGTTGATGCAGGAGTAGATAAAATTTTGCCTGGCGCCATTTGATAGTAGTCTTAAAAACCGTAACTGCACGGATCCAGCCAATTCTGCTTCGTAAGTTATCTGAAAATAATTCTGAACATTTACCATTTGTCAATATTTAATGGAACATTGCATGTGGTATTAGAATTTATAAAAATCCGCCTCTGTGGCGCAACGGGTAATGAGTAGGTTGTGAAACCAAGGCTTATGAATTACCCTAATAGTATGTATCTGGCATTGTCAGACTTGTAATTATAACTCTGTGAGGTCATGATTCACGAGGCAGGATTATTTATGATCAAAGTTAGTACATTATTTAGGTAATTACGTTTTAAATTAACACTTACACGGAATCCATTGTTCATCTGTGAGAATCTATGCATAGTGTTATCGTTGTTGTATATCCCGGGCTGTGTAACGTCCGAGTATAAGCAGGTGCTATAGCTTTTGCAGTACACTCTTATTGGACGTCCGAGGCCGCTCCCTCCGCGTGCATCAATCCAATAATATCCTTTAAAAATAAAAAATAAATGTAAATAACTATTAAGTATAAAAAAGGCAGCAATTTAAATAAATTGTTCGTAGTGGTTTATGAAAGCATTTGAATACTATTCGTAACATTTGGGACCTCTCTTATCAACACATTTTTTTATCCTTATTACCTACTGCTTTATGCTGACCCTAAATGTAATTAACACGAGGAAAGAAGTGACAAAAGATCGATTACTTAAAACTGATTAATGTTTATTAGTAAGGGCGTTATGAGTCTTTATAAAGGCCTATGATCATTTTTTTAAACATTTGGGCACATTTTGTCATTATGGCGGTTTTTACACCTTGTATATACGGTCATTATGCAGGCGGATACAAATATTCTACCACGAGCAATAAGTTTATTTTTTTAAATGTCTGCCTCGGTGGCGTAGTTGTATTATGGTACGACTGCAGTGCTGAGGCCTCGGGTTCGATCCCCGGGTCGGGCGCAGTGGTATTGGATTTTCTATTCAGTATCAGCCTGGAGTCTGGAATTTGTGCCCAAAATGGTGCTAGGCTCGCCCCCTATCACATCATGGGGCGGCATACGCGCGGCGAATAGTAGGTGCACTAGTTGAGTCTCTTCCTACCCCTTGGGGGATAAAAGACGTGAGTGTGTATGTATTTTTGAAGTTATACTTCTTTAGGCGCGTCATGAAAAAATGATGAGAGTGAAATTTTAAGATGCGCGCGCATCATGTAACGAAAAAGGTTGAAGCTGTTTAATGAAAAATTTGATAAAAATGAAAAGTGAATATTAAATTAAGAAAATAATAAATATTTAAAAATTTTTGAATTTATTAGTAAATGTATTTATTTACTTTTAAAATATTAAATAATCAATAGTAAATATTTAAAATTAAGATAATAAGAAATCTTATAATATTTGGTACAAATTATGTCATATATTTATTATTCTCTAAATTCAAATTTAAACTGAACTTTATTGACTGTAATGACTATCCTTTTCCAGCTTAGAGCATTTTTGGTTAAATACTCAAAGTTTTCCAGTCCTTGTATCATTTTATTGTAATTAATTATTTGCGTGGAATTAAAAACTTTTTTAATGATGCCAAAGAAGTATAACACCTTACGCGTGTACATAAGTACACGCACCGATTTTATAAAAATAATTTTGTTGAAACTTACCGTCAGTACTATTGGGGTGTGAAGTACGCAAGTCCCGGCACGATAGCGCCGGATTATTCCGACTGCCGCGCGGTCGCTTGGCTGCTTCTAATGTACTCCGTGCGGTTAACACTCCTGCCATGATTTCTTTTATCCAACCTACCTCGTCGTCTAAAAGTTAATCGAAATATATTAGAGTTTGGATAAAAACGTGATTTGCGAAATTATTGGTACGATTCTTTTTTTTGTAACCAATAAAGAACTAAATATCAAAATTTTATTTTTATGATCTAGTTATGTTTTTATTAAACGGGGAACGGAAAATTACGCGGGTGTACCAGCGAGCAAAACATAGTTTGAGTTCTTTAAAAAAATATGTCATTGTTGTGAATGTTGTTTATGTAAATAACCTTCATCAAAGTTGTCTTCAGTGGCAGATTCCATAGAGGATGTCATGTCTATACTGCGGCGTCGTCTATACGAAGCGTACAGTTCTTGTGGTATTTGCGGTGGCGGTGCAGGAGGTCCTGGTGGCCCTGGAGCGCCTGGTGGTCCTGGCTGGCCAGGTCTACCTTCGGGTCCTGGGTCCCCCTTACTACCTAGCGGTCCTTCTGGGCCCGGCAGGCCAATTGGTCCTGTGTCTCCTTTAGGGCCTATTGCCCCAGCGGGGCCCTAAAATATAATGTAGATAGTAGTTAAAAAGAAATATGAAGAAAATATTTACTATGTATAAAACATTCATATTTAAATGTTTATTTTTTTTTATTATAAATACTATAATACTAACCAAATCGCCTTTAGGGCCTATAAGTCCTGCCGGCCCTGGTGGACCTGATTTACCCTCTTCACCCTGGTCACCCTTTATTCCCATTGGTCCTGTATTGCCAATGTGTCCTTTAGGTCCTCTGTTGCCCTTTTCGCCTCTTATGCCTTGAGCGCCAATAGGGCCAGCCTTGCCTGGAGGTCCTGCTGGTCCCATTACTCCTGGGGCTCCCGTTTCACCCTAGAAGTTGCAGTAAAATTAATATAAAATGACAGCACTAATCTTCCTTCCGTTGTGTGACTATACCTACAAAGCTTTTCATTTATGTTTTTTGTTTTATGATTAAAATAGTAGGCATTAATCAACAATACAATAATTGTTTATCATTATTATATTTACGTACACTGGCTCCTGGTAGTCCTCTTATTCCACGCTGGCCTTCAGGACCCGGTTGCCCAGCGGGGCCAGTAGGGCCGGTTTCACCTGGCGCTCCCTTTGGACCCATGTCACCTTTTTCCCCTGGTAGGCCAGGGCTACCTTGAAGGCCTGCAGGACCTTCTGTGCCCTACAAATAAATTTATTGATTAAAAAAAAGATGTTCTTTAATAATATCCAAAAGATTTATAAATTTAGTTTAGCAAGTATTCTGTCATGATTTATGTAGCTATTTTTAACTACATAATATAATATTCTAGAGCTCCCAAATTTCAAAAACTAAGCTTTGAAGTTAGAAAAGCAAGGACAATTCAGTTTAAAACAGGACGCAGTAAAAGTCAAATTACTATAATATAGTGAAAATTGATGAAATTATACAATTATAATTATAATAATATACAATTTTAAAGAGCATGACTATATCAGTGCGCTTTAAAACCAGAAGTCTGCTTAAAGCAGGACAACCATCTACTACAAAAATCAGGAGTTGTCCTGGGAAAGCAGGACGGTTGGCTACTTTATGATATTCCATAAGATTAGACTTACTGGACTGCCGGGCATGCCAGATTCGCCTGGTTTTCCGGGTAGACCGACAGGGCCTGATGGCCCTGGTTGTCCAGTACTTCCTTCGGGACCGTCTACTCCAGGCTCGCCTTTAATACCTTGAGGTCCAGGTTCACCTCGTTCCCCTGGCAAACCTGCAGGACCAGCTTCCCCTTTGGGACCTTCAGGTCCAGGGAGACCTTTTGGTCCTGGTTCTCCTTGTAATCCAGGGGCTCCATCATCGCCTTTTGGACCAGTGGGTCCTCTAGGTCCCTGCATGGATGGAAAATGTTTCATTTAATGAGTATTTAAAGTTTTTTCTTTATAAAATTAATATAGATGGTTCAAGTTTCAAACATACAATTTTTCCTTCGGGGCCCTGCTTCCCTGGCAATCCTGGTATTCCAGGGCTGCCGATATCGCCATGTTGTCCTTCTGCTCCTCTGGGACCCGGTTCTCCTTGAAGGCCTTTGACTCCTCGATGGCCCGGCAGACCTGCTGGTCCAGCTGGTCCGACTGGTCCTAAAACAGAATCGAAATTTGTTTCAGCACTATAATAACCATAAACGTGTTTTAATAATATTGAACTTGTCATTACAGTATACACGAGAAAAGGAACGCAATTTCTTCCTAATTTCGTCCTAAGTTAAAATTCTCTTATCTGTCTTATTCATTTATGTGAATAAAAAAGTATAGTACCGATTGGTCCTGTGTCTCCCGTATCTCCTTTCAATCCTTGTTGCCCTTTCATCCCCTGTGCTCCAGCGGGTCCTATTGGTCCCGGTGGGCCACGAACTCCATCTGCGCCTGGAGGTCCAGGGGAACCACTATCGCCGGGAGGGCCTTTTTCTCCAGGTAAACCAACAGGGCCAATCTCACCTCGCAGCCCTTGAACACCTAGTGCGCCAGGTGGTCCCTAATATCAAAGCCCATAGTTGTATGAAATAGTTGTACATTATTTTTATATTTCCAGTTGACTATAATAACGTATGTAGCACTTACAGGTACTCCCGACGCTCCTTTAAAACCTTTTTCACCAGGCGGTCCAGCTTCTCCTTTGTCACCATCTTCTCCAGGTGGACCAACTGGTCCAGGCGCGCCAGGTAAGCCTCGAGGTCCGGTTAAGCCATCACGTCCAATAGGACCTTTAAATAAAATATTTAATTACTTTGGATTTTGAATACATATCCCACCAAAAACATAAATGTAAAAAAGGAGTGCCAAGTTCAATATAAAAATTATGCTTGGCCATGGGCTTCGTCGCAAAAAGAATGGAGATCTAAATGAGTGCCAAGTTTTATGCAAAATCCAAATATGTGTTTATAGGAACAAAATAACATTATGAATTTGTATAAGTCAGTCAGTCAGTCCTAAAATTTACGACTTTTTGACCTTCATATCTTTATAACCGTTTGAGCTAGCTTCATGAAATTTAGGCTTCTAGATGTCCTTATGGATATAATTAAACACACGAAGTTTTATGTGTTTACGTTAAATAGGTTTTGAGTTATAGAAGGGTGAGAAGTGGCACCAAGTGGTTCGTGTAATATTACACTCGGCGCTGGCTAGCCAGTTCCTTTGCTTGAACTTGGCTTGACACGCTGCCGCGTGTCTAGATAAAATTAATGCTTTCTAAGCATTCCCCCTATACATTTGGAAGTTACGTGACACAGTTTACTTTGCTGCGTCTGGATAATTCGTTAAAGCGGTCTTTGTATGCGACGAATAAGAGAACTCGAAGCGGCGCGGCGAAGCGAATTAAGAGCGTTGATTGCTAAGTAGAAATGGCTGCTGATTACAGCACGCTTTGCATGGTTTCCTTCACTGGGCTGTGTATAATAATAATTAATTATTACTACTGTTTCTAATATTTTAATTATATTATTTCGATAGTCGAGGTTAGAGTAACATTGACTATGCTTAGTTCATCCAGAACTCCAAGACAGATTATATTTTGCACTAACCCACTGCACCAGGTTCTCCAATTTCTCCCTTTTGACCACCCGGACCTGGAGGTCCTGGTGGGCCCTCGCGACCTTGAAGTCCTTGCGGTCCTTCGCGTCCAGGATCCCCTGGCTCTCCTTTATCACCTCTTAGACCGGGGGGACCCGTTGGTCCCATATCACCTTTACTTCCTGGAGTTCCCTGTAATTAGAAATAACCTTAGAATTTTATTAATTACTGAGTTCATATTATAATAGTAGGTATTTAGCATACTGCAGCTCCCGGTAATCCTGGTTCTCCATGATGGCCTTGCGGTCCAGATGATCCAACGGGCCCCGGTTTGCCTTCCGGCCCTGGGGGGCCAGGTGGCCCTTCTTTTCCAACTTCACCTGGAGCACCTATATCACCTGGTGTTCCTGGTATACCCGAAGCACCTGGTGGTCCAGGCGGCCCAGGTTCACCGTTTGGTCCTTGTGGTCCCAAAGCGCCTACAGGACCAATTGGCCCAATAGCTCCTTGGTCTCCCTATAATAAGTATAAATATTTTCAGAAGGTATTCCAGGCAGCAAAGGCTATACAAGCGTAAGTTGTGTATTATGGTAAGTAAGTTTTATACGAATATTATGTGTTCCACTGGTTCTAACCGCTCGAGCATGATCACGATTATGTGCGTGGGACGGCCAATCTTTTCCCCTAATCATAGTCTAAACTTTATTTACGTATCAAACATATTAGGTAATATTACGCCCGTTTGAACTTGAACCTTGAAAATTAATAAATGTTACATTTTGTAAAATGTATCTCCGTTGCAAATATTACCGTGGGGCCACGTTCTCCTACAGGTCCGGGCAAACCGGGTTTTCCATCTGCACCAGGAGGTCCAATAGCTCCTGGATATCCCCGAACTCCTTCAACTCCTTGAGGACCCCTTTCGCCTATAGACCCTGGTGGACCTGGTTGTCCTGTGTCACCTTTAGGTCCTGGTGCTCCATCTGAACCACGCCGACCGCGAGGTCCTCTGTAACCCTTAAATTTAAATAATAGTCGTTATAACTAAACCGGCATAGTACTTACTAAAACTCGCGGTGGCTTTCTTCGGCGCATCACTACATAGTATAAAACAGAGCCGCTTCCCGCTGTCTGTCTGTCCCTATATTTCTATGTATGTTTAGATCTTTAAATCTACGCAACGGATTTCGAAGTGGTTTTTTCAATAGATAGAGTGGTCTAAGAGGAAGGTAGAGACACACCGATAATTTTAGAGGTTTCTAATGTGACGTCGTAAATAAACACATTTTTTGCGCTTACATTGCAAACGCTGGCTAATCCTACGAGATAGATCAAAATAAAGTACCTACTACAGTATTGTACCCCTTAAAAAGGTCTACAAAAAGTCCGGGATGGTATATGTCTATCTCTTAGGGATAACCCTTTTTATCTTTTATCTTTTACGAGAAATAATGGCTTATTTACGAAGTGATTTTAAGGAATACAACATTAATCCTTATACAACTAAGTACCTTAATACATTGTGCATTTAACATAGCTCAATATGGTCCTTTACAGCATGTAATTTAAATATATGTTTCGAAGATATTACAAAAATGCAGGGACATAACGGTTGCGGCGGTACCGGCCGGGGGGCCGGCGGCGCGTGCCTATAATTTTTTTTTGTATATAAAGTGACTTTGATACAGGAAAAACTCTTGAATGCGGGCGAAGCCGCGAGAAAAAGGTAGTAGGTTGATGAAAGACAAATTAATAACTATCAGACTTTTTAACTTACCCGTGGTCCCATTTCGCCACGGTCTCCCGGCGTCCCAACAAGCCCCTAAAACGTCAAATATTACAGATAAAAAACATGAACAATAACTTATTTCAAACACACAATCTACTCTATACATACCATGATTCCCTTGTTTCCCCGTCGCCCTCGTCTACCTGAAGCACCTTTGTCTCCCTTTTCACCCTGACTTCCGGGATAACCTTGAAGTCCTGGTGGCCCGATAGCTCCTTTTTCGCCCGAAGGACCGGAAGATCCAGTTTCGCCTCGGGGACCTTCAGTACCCTTATAAAAAATAAGTCGTTAAATAAAGGGATTTATATAAGTGCAAACAAATTGAGTTTTCAACAGGTGTGATTCAAAGTATAATAATAGTTTGATTTCTTTGTGAACAATATTTTTGAATTTGTATGTTAATGTTCTATTCCTATGTATCACCATTGATCGTCAGTCTTATGAAGTTCACTGCTGAACATAGGCCTCCCTTACATGTTCCTAATTCCTATATATAAAGCAAACAAAGGACATGTCGAAATTTAAAATTAACCTTAATACTTATGTATTTGGATAGTATTACCATCCCATATACCTAGTATTTGGGAATACTTACCTTTGCAATAAAGCGTATAATGTTAAAGTCCTCCTATTTTGAGATTCACATAATTTTATTTTGCTTAACAATTACCTACACCTAAAATGAAAGTGTTTTTAAAAGTTTGTTGCAAATGGAGACGTCTAAAAAATTTTTTTAAAGCTCCAATAACCATAATTTTAAATCCATGTACTTTGCGTCTGGTTAGGTTTTGAGGCCCAGTACCTATACAAAAAGCCGATGTCTCCTTTGCAACGTAACGTCTTCAAGCACGAGTTTATAATAAGTAACCTTTTGTCCTTCAGGCCCTTCATTTCCTAAAGGTCCTGGTTCTCCCGCCAATCCTCGTTCTCCTTTTGGCCCCATTTCACCCTTTTCTCCTTCAATACCTAAAACATATTATATTATAAGGAAATGATTCTCTTATTTAGCTTGCACATTCGTACTGTTAATGGCATTATAAGATTAGCACGCGGTGCCACATCAGATTATAAAATCCATGATCGTGATGGACTTGACTTTGATATTATAAATATGTACCCAAGTATAAAGTAATTAACGGCTCATATTTTTTTTCTTACCTCTTATTCCTTTATCTCCTTTGTCACCAGGAAGACCACGTGGTCCTTCGTCGCCTTTTAAACCTCTCACACCAGGAAAACCTAGCATACCCTAAAATGTAAATAAAGTTATTGTCATCGATTATTCACTAACCAATTAAAATTTGTTTGGAAATTTTTCATTTAATTTACCTGCGGTCCCTGTGGTCCTACTTCACCTGGAGATCCCTGTTGTCCAGGGTTACCTGGGGTACCCGGCACTCCCTCAGGTCCTGGCAACCCTGAAATCCCTGGCTTTCCTTGAGGACCCTGTTTAGTAATAAAGTCTGTGTTAAGTTAGTCGCCTCGGATGCCAATCAAATATAGGACATCATTTTTAAAACTGGGTTTATTACGATATTTAAACTACATATCAACACAGTACTGTATAAGTTGTTCCGTCGCTGGGCAAGAGCTTTCTATAGGATTGAGTCGACTCAATTTTCTCTACTATACAGGCATACTTAGTGATTTGGATTTTATAGAATTCTTAGACATGCAAGATAAGGGTTTCTCCGTTAAAGTACATAATATTATGATAATCAACAATGTATGGACGCGTAAATTTGAAAATACATACGTAAGTGCTTTGTATGATTAAAGAAATTTGCTTTGATAGAACACTCCCTGCAGCTCTTTACGTATCAGGACAGGGCTAGGTTATAATCAGACAATGAGTTACGTTTTCGTGTTAGGATTGTATAGTAATTTATAAACTACATTTACCATACACATATTTTAAAGGAGGTGAACTACCTGTATTCCCGGTGCACCAATGGGTCCCTGGGGTCCCGGAGCGCCTGTTGGTCCCATTGTTCCCGGTTGACCTTGTGGGCCAGTCGTGCCGGGCTGGCCAGTTGCTCCTTTTGTTCCTTGTGGACCTTCCGTGCCCGGTATTCCTGGATATCCAATTAATCCCGGGAATCCTCTAGGTCCCATAAAACCTCTTGGGCCCTGTTAAAACGTGTTAATGTGAGTTCACTGATACTGATTGAAAGATTAAAATAAGCTAACAATTATTATATTCCATGCCTTTTTTATCACATCATGGGACGGAATACGCGCGAAAAGTGCGAGCATTTGTTGCGCCTCTGCCTACCCCTTTGGGGATAAAAGGTTTGAGTGAGTGTGTGTGTGTGTGTGTGTGTGCTTTTTTGCAGGTTGGCAAAACTAGGGTACTCTCAGTTTATCGTTAAGCAAGTTTATTTGGTTGTTCAGGGCTATTTTATTTACCAGTTCTCCAGGATGTCCAGGTGAGCCCGGTGGTCCATCATCTCCTGGAGGTCCGTCTTGTCCAGGGGAACCGGGTTCCCCTTGTAATCCTGGAATACCTCTTTCCCCCTTGTCTCCAGGCATACCTGGTACGCCCGGATAACCTTGTTCTCCTTTAGGACCAGGTACGCCAGTAGAACCTCTTTCACCATCTCTGCCCGCGTGTCCACGTCGTCCAACCCGACCTTGAAGTCCTTGATGACCTCTTGCCCCTGGCGGACCCTATAAAATGACATTTCATACTATATATCCCTGCTATATATTTTTCATTAAAAAAAAAATTTTTAGGAACATACTGGTTCTCCTTGTTCCCCTTGTTCGCCTTTAGGACCTTCTGCACCTGTTTCTCCTTCAGGCCCTGGAGGGCCCGTTAATCCCATTGGTCCTTCAACGCCGCGCATAGCATTCTGATAAAATAATGTTCATTATAAATATTTAAATTCAAGGCGACGCATTTGTTGAGCAAATTTAATAAAACTAACCATATGTTGTGATAACATTTGACGTAGCGCTTCGGATTGTGCATCAGGCCCTTTATCATTTCCTGATTGTTGCAACTGAAAAGTTAAAGATGAGTAAATAAATACAGCATGTTTTGTTAAAAATATAAAATATGTCAAAACTATAATGTATTATATTTTCTACAATGCCAAGATTTTAACTTCTTTGTTCTTACAGGCACGACGAAGACATGTCCTGGGGGGCCCGGAAATCCTTGTTGGCCCTCTGATCCGGACTTTCCGGGTTCTCCTTTGGGTCCTCGGGGACCTTGTGGGCCGGGTGGACCAGGGTACCCTCGAGGGCCCAAATACGTACTTGAAGTCCCGTAGTCGTAATAAGTCTCTGACGAATCGTATGAAGATGAGTTGCCCTTAAATATGAAGGAAAAATTAATATGTAGGTACTGTAGTATTACATTTACCTGACGTTTTATATAAAAAATACTACAAGAAAGGACATGTATAAAAACTGGCTTAAAGTTCTAAACAAGATATTTGTAGATATATAATATACTCCATATACATATAGCTACTATATATCTATTTTAAATCTATTTGGATAGTAGGTACTCTAAAAAATTAAACCTATGCAGTAAATCGTATAATTGTAAAGTCCTCTGATTTTGAGATTTATTTAATTTTATTTTGTTTAAAATTATGCTCAATATGAACGTTTTTAGAAAAAAATAAATTGGAGGGGTCTAAATTTTTTTAATGGATCCAAGATCCCAATTTAATATCCTTAAAGTATGAGCTTGGTTAAATTTTGAGGCCCAGCACCCATATACAAAGCGGACATCTCCTTTATTTATCTTTTATTTTCCTATATTTATCTATGAAGGTGTATCTTCGTAATTTAATTCATCAAAATATATCTAATCTATGTCGTTCTCAACAGTAATTTTGGACAAAATATATTCCAAAATAATAAAGGAATTTGCAATTACTGCTTGCGTAGATTATCTACACACAATTGAGTTAGTTTTATCAACGTCAGCCACAAACGTAATACTTTTTATGTTAGTCGTGGAGCGTAACATGTTGAACAGGTTCCATATAATAAGGTTTATCTCACCTCCGCTACGTCGGGCGGATGCGTGAGCCAATCTGTATCCTCCGTGGTCGTGATAGGGGTGTACGACGCCTCCGTGGTAACGAGCTCCACTTCCGGATCAACATCCTCCCGCGTTACGCGCGTTACGTCCTTTCACGAGAAAAAAACTTTAATAAAATGATTAAAGGGTCAGGGTTTTGAATAAATAATACATTTAAGACAGTTAACAGTTGTTTTACGGTTCTTTTATTTATACGTAAAACACTGTCTAACAGTTATTCTTATACATCTAGTGTTATAAATTCTATAATATTTAAGTACAGTCAGCAGCATAAATATCTGTACAAAATCAAAATTTCAAATCGCCTATATACGCGTCAAGTTAAGTTGAAAAAAAATTCTTCGTATGAAGTAAAGATTTGCTTCATTTTATTATTGTGAAAGAAAAAAAAAAGATTAGTAAGAACACAAAAGTATGTAGGCCATTTGAAATTTTGAATTTATTCATCTACTTATGCTGGTGACTGATGTGCATTTGCTGTCTAATTATATAACACGAAAGAGTGTTTTCTTTCGTGTTATATAATTAGAAGTCTTCAATGTCGTAAGGTGGAGACTGGAGGTATACAGAGCAAGAAACAAAATTAATAGTTACCCTGGCTGTAGTTGATTCTTGTAATCCAGGTGATGATAATCCAATAGCATTCAGGGCAGTGTAATCTGGAGCACCAGTAAAAACGGTTAGATATTCATGAGCATCTGTAAATCTTCCAAAAATGCTGTTTTCATCTGAAAAAACAACGTTGTAACAAAAAAACTGCGCAAAAAGACTAACCACTACCGTCTATATTATCATTCACTGAATAAAAAAAATAATTTATTTTGTTAAGTACTACACTTAAAATTTGTTATAGTTACCAGAATCAGTCGAAGGTATATGTTGCTCAGTAACTGCGTTATAAGAGTCTGTAATTTGCCAAGTCGGCCTGACGGTTGTGAGGTCTCTACCAGCCATAGCCCAAAGATTATTGTCAGTTTGATTCAGCTCTGGAAATCTGTGTCTGCCAATATTATATTGTTGTGAATCACCGGTGGTGTCGTCTTCTGGCGTTGTTCTGTCGTAAGCTATAGGTCTAAAAACTAGTTCCCTTTCTGTTGTAAATATATTGTTACTGGGTGCTTGATGTATGAAGCCAAAACCTGATCCACAGTCGGGGGCGATGTTACTACACATCTCATACGCAACATCTGGTTTATTTGCAAATTGCAGTAATTCTATGTCGCCCTGAAAATGTAACGGTATAATTGTACTTCGGTGTATTATAAGTTATTTTACCTTGCGCTTTGTTTTACACTACAAAATTATTTCGTTATCAGTTAGCTTTGATATTATATTAGGTATACAAATATTCTAGTTAATTTTGTATTCAAAACGGATACCGCTCTTTATGGTTACACATTATTTGTTTTATTAATGAGCTTTTGCTCGTTGTCCTCTCAGGCTCTAGACTATCTGTGTAGCATATTTCATTTAAATCGGTCCAGTAGTTTTGTCTTGAAAGCGTGACAGACGGACAGACAGACAGATAGAGTTACTTTCGCATTTATGGATTTTAGGAAACGAAATTGATGTTTATTAACGTATTCTTGTATAAGCGGCAATAGCCTAGTTGGGAGTGGAACGGACTGCCATGCCGAGACGAATGTCCGCAGGTTCAAAATCCAAGGGCAAGCACCTCGGACTTTTCTAAAAAAATATGTGTGTTTTCTTTGTGAATTATCACTTTAACGGTGAAGGAAAACATTGCGAGGAAACCTGCATACCTGAAAAGTTCTCTGAATTTCGAAGGTATGTGAAGTCTGCCAACCCGCACTAGGCCAGCGTGGTGGACTACGGCCTAAACCCTCTCAGTTGTAGAGGACGCCCGCAGCAGTGGGCAATATATAATACAGGACTGGTATGGTATGGTGGTAACATTACCACCATGCCATACCAGAATAAACTTCACAAGAATACATATTCTTGTGAAGTTTTCCAGTTAAATTCAGCGGCTTATATGACCCAAGTGTCAGTTTGTAAAGTGTAAAGTGGTTTTAATCTGTGATTTTGTGAAGATTTAAACCTTCTAAACTTAAATGTTTTCATTTAATCAGATTTAAATATGTATGTAGATAAAGTTTTAGTAGTTAGTACTATAACTTAATACGATCATTAATGATTTATTGATAGCAATAAGTTGATATTGGTTTTGTAATTATACCGGGTGGAAGGGAAACGCTCTCGGAAACGAATACAGGTGATGATAGTATTGGTGATTCCTGACGAACTAAAAAACGCTATCGCATTGTTACAATTTTAGTAGGATTTTCTCAAATTTCTGTAAAGCTTCACGTATGGATAGATAAATCAAATTATTATTCTGAAAAACATAGTAAAAAAGGTCAATATTTCAAAAAAATCGTAATGAAACACGAACATCAGCTGACGGGTTAACGACCCGCGGGCCGGTGCCGGAGCAGCGCGGCGACCGTCCAGTTTTTTGTACGCTTTACATTGCGCGCGCATGAATTACGGAAATACTAAAATCGTAAGTATTATCACTTAGCTTTGCAAATGAATATAGTTTTTCGTTAATGTTATGGTTCTTCTCTCTTACCGTTCCGGTATAGAGAGCGTTTCCCTGCCACCCGGTATACTTAATCAAGGATTTACTTGTATGATGTCTGTGAATAGTTACACATTATGAAATTGATTTTTAACTTCAAGTAAGTATAAGTTGAGAAATGTTATCTATGAAATATTATAATTTAATAGGAATTATATTTACAACTTACTTCGTAATACTGGTCGGATGTGGCTTGAAGTCCGACGACTATGGGTCCGGCAAGATTGAAAGTGCTACCCGGTTTTCGGTCTAGAGGCATTGTTTCTTTTATTTCACAATCAACTAGAAGAGTTACAGAATCGCCTTTAATGCTAAGTGCTATACGATGCCACCTGAATAAAACATTTATTGGTGAGGTTTTGATTGTTAATACAATAAAAAAACTTTATTCATCACGTAGGCGAACATAGTTGCACTTATGACAAGTCAAGGTACATTAAATTAATTATCATAATTATTATTAATACAAAACGTCTCTTATATAACCACAGACAATTTGTTAGAGGTAAAATTAATGAAAAATAAACAAAAACGCCAGCTCGGGTTGGCAAGAATGGGGATACAAAATAGGAATTTAATAATTTTCATTCAAAAACTACGATTAGTAATTACACTGACTGAAAAAACTATAATAGGTACCCCAAAAAGTAAAGATCATCGCGATAATATTTCAATACTCTTTCAATATTGGGTACGGACCTGCGGTAACTCTATAAATAATTTAATCGTTCACAATACCTAGATTATCGGGGTCATTATTTTAGCATAGGGAAACAATATGTTAATCTTTTCTTACCTTCCATCAGCAACATTGACATGATATGTTAAGAGTTCGTGGTCAGCTGGCTCCCCGCGCGTGTCCTCATAGTACAACTCTATCAGATCACCCACTACCAATTGCAGTTGTTCGTCACCGGCATCGGAGTATAATATGAAAATGGGATTTTGTTCTGTGCCTGGTGATTTAAGAAACGTGATAAACACAGAATATGTGGTAGAGTCAGTTGTCAGTTTAATTTACACAATACATTTTGTACACACGTTGTAATAAGTATACGTTACATTTTGTGGGATTATGAACCAACCGAAAAAAAAAAATGTTTTAACGCAAAGACTAAAATGGGTGTTTATCAACAATGTAGATCTGTATCATGTTAATCTAAAATAAAGAACTTATATTATACTAAACAAAAAAAAAACATCAAATGACTTACCTACGGGCATTCGAACCACAGCTAAGATAGAGAAATCTTCAGGGAAAGTATTGTAGAACATTCCAGCAGCAAGTTGATGTAAAGAGGCATTTTCGTTGAGAGTGAAGGCAGAATAGTCCAGTTGTTGTGTCGCCGCCGATTGACAGCGGCCGAGGGTTCGCGTCACCCCGTCTGGGAGGTCGCCTTCTCTCACGATGGACAAGAAGTCGAAGAACTCTATCTCATCTATAAAACGGGAAATCGGTCAAGGAATGTTGCTTGAAGATTTTTGGTATATTATTATTTATTTATTTACTAGAAATAACATTAGATAACACATATAGTACATTTTTTAATAAAAAACTATTCAGTATAAGAGCGTATGTTTACCTTTTGAAGGTATCTACAACTTACAATTACTACAATTATCCTCAGAAATTAGTAGAGTGACTATTTCTCTGAAGTATAAAGTGACTACAATATTTTAAATAGAGAAGTTGTAAGGCAGCGTGAAATGTTCCAGGCTATAATGACTTTTTTTAACCCCTGATGGAAAAAGAGGAGTGTTATAAGTTTGTGATTTTATTTCTCAGCCGATTTTTATTTTAATCTGCTCCAGAGTCTAAGGAAAGGAGGTAATTTTATTGTTTAACCACAAGCTTGAAAATTTCACTATCATTCATAAAAAAACACATTAGGGATGATATTTTATATATAAGATCTATATGAGATGAAGTCGTATCGATTCCAAGCACGCAATTAACTCGTAATAGAGTAAGTTTGAAATTCTTGAGATAGTTGTGCAATTTATAATTTAAATTCCACGCGTGTGTATTTATTTAAGGTGTCAGCGAACTAAGACTAAAGGCATTATAGATTTTCGTAGAATGTCTTATTAAGGTTATTTTAACACGCCCTATTATTTATATTAGACCATAGATTTTTTTTTATATTTTTGATCAGTGCGTTTTTGGTATAGATATCTGTATAAATGTTTAAATGTGTCTGTCTAAATGTTTTAAATATCTAAATATTTTTAATTATTTAATAGTGAAATGTTAGTGTACTTATCTCAGTCATTTTAATTCGATTTTTTTTATAATTTAATATATAAATGCTCACACCTGTTTTTTATCCCCGAAGAGGTAGGCAGAGGCTCAACTAGTGCACCCACTTTTCGCCGTTCGTATTTCGTTCCATGATGTGATAGGGGTGAGCCTATCGCCATATCGGCCACAAATTCCAGACTCCGGGCTGATAGTGAATAGAAAAACCCAATATCATTTTGCCCGACCCGGGGATCGAACCCGAGACCTCAGCATTGCAGTCGTATCGTAATACATGTACGCCACCGAGGCAGTCCAATTCATAATTATCATTATTAAGTACATACAATTACAATAATTTTAAATCTCTCAAGCCAATATTGAAAGTTGCAGAGTTTAACGCAAATATTATGCACGGTCATGCTCAAATAGAAAATGAAATAAATAACATTATTTACTTACCCTCCCCGTTTGCCGTGCAGAGAGCGCAAAACAATAAAAGGAGTAGTCCTTTCGTCTGAGCCATTTCGGCCCAAATAAATATGTTTGATGGCTTATATTTACATTCGGTCCCATCCCGCTTGACGCGTTAGGGCCACAAGGGGTTGTGAGCGTGCGACAGTCTCACGCCGCCCTCGGGGCTCTTGTGGGACATGTCGACAGCGCTGGCGGCCCAATACTGACCACCGTGCTCCCGGCCTCAGCACTTCACTTCGGACCACCATATTTATTGCATCTGTGTCATGCCAATTAAGATCAATCAATAGTCAGGGCTTGATATACTCTATCGCTGATGTTTGATTTAGTTAACAGAAAAAATATGTAAAATTGCTAAAATATTTCAAAATTTTATAAACTGGCCTCTCGTACCTATGCGTGGCCGTCTGAGTAGGTACCACCGCAATGTCAATTTTTACCACCGAGCAGCAGTGTGCATGCACTGTTGTGTTCCAGTTTGAAGGGCATTGTGGCCAATGTAATTATTAAGAATTATGAGACTTAATGTCTTATATCGCAAAATGACGAGCGCAGTGGAATACCACGCAGTACTTTGTAATTCAGAGTTTTCTGTGATATTTATGAGTGTTCGTATCGCTTGCCATCAAGCGAGCGGCATGCTTGTCTCGTCATTTAACTGCAATAATAAAAAATATATATACCGGGTGGAAGGGAAACGCTCTCGGAAACGAATACAGGTGATAGTATTGGTGATTCCTGACGTGATGGCACTAAAAAAATCGCGATCGCATTGTTACAATTTTAGTAGGATTTTCTCAAATTTCTGTACAGCTTCACGTATAGATAGATAAATCAAACTATTATTCTGAAAAACATAGTAAAAAAGGTCAATATTTCAAAAAAATCGTAATGAAACACGTACATCAGCTGACGGGTTAACGACCGCGGGCCGGTCCCGGCGCAGCGCGACGGCCGCCCAATTCTTTGTACGCTTTACATTGCGCGCGCATGAATTGCGGAAATACTAAAATCGTAAGTATTATCGCTTAGCTTTGCAAATGAATATAGTTTTTCGTTAATGTTATGGTTCTTCTCTCTTACCGTTCCGGTATAGAGAGCGTTTCCCTTCCACCCGTTATACCAGTATGAGGAAAATAAAATCGAAACATATTTATATTTTTTCATTTTATCAGAATAAATACACAAAAGTTATATAATTTTAAAGGCTGCAAAACGTTAGGTATTGCCTTCGATTTTCAAAATAATATGCGAAAATAGAGAGATGACATTTTTCTAATTTGAAAAAGGTTTATAACTTCTGCGTTCATAATTTTAATGTCGCAGACAAAATGTATAATTCGGTATTTTGCAAACAGCGGCTCGTAGGTAACACGCGTCCGAGATTACTCCATTGAGTTTTATTAAAATACGCTTAAAATTTCAATCGTGTTAACAATTTCAACGCGTTTTTGTAAAATTCTGCGAGTATCAAATCATTGGTAGGTACATAAAGTCTAAAAAAGCGTTACAAAAATACTTAAAACAACGTTACGTTACATTACCTTAAAATCACGATTTTAAAGTAATTTATGACTCTTACTTAGTCATTCGGCATAAAGCTAACAATTGACAGTTCCGATGCAGCATATCAGAGTATGCATTCTTACCGCCCTTGCGGAATATACTAAGTATTTGTCCCGTGTATGTAAAGCGGCGGCGGATGTCATCTTTGAACATGTTCGGCTTCATAAATAACTTACCTAAGTTCCAACGAGGTTTTAAGTCGTTGAAATTGATTAAGTGTAGAATGCAGGCGGAAAAGGTACTAATCTTTTTTTCCCGTGGAAAACGAGATTATTGATACCGTCCAGTCTGTAGGGAAAAGGGAACGGTTATGTAGAGGCTCACCGGTCTTACGCCCCAACAGTAGATCTTCCGGGAGTGATGACATCCTTTCGTACAGCACGCTGCACCGAGTCCCTAACGCTATATACACCCTACACTGGCATACCTACCTAAACCCCGCGGTGGTCATTTCTAGCGCATAAGGGGCGGCTGCGGCTACCTTTGTCTAAGGGCGTCCTCATAACAACCGCAACCGACCCTATGTAATCCCGCCTTGCGGACTATTGAGTAGCAGGGGCTCCGAGGCCCCTATACATCGTACGGCGTTCTAAATGTCTACGGCAGTGCTATGCCATCATACTGAAAGGAGTAGCATGGCCCAACTCGGGGTCATACGATGTACGAAAGTACAAAGGACGCAATCGCAGTTCTCCACTGCACGCCCGCAATCCCTAATGGCCCCTATTAGTCGCCTCTTACGACAGGCAGAGCTTACCAAGATGGAATTCTTCAAATGCCCCCATCCACAGGGCGAAAATGTCATTAACTTGGAAGATTTTCTGCAATGAATATCGGAAACCTGGACATGTTCGCGAGGTCTGATATATCTCTTCACGAGTTTTCATTTCGCAAGAAAAAGTGACTTTGTTATTATGACTACAATGATGTATTAAAAACCCTACATCAATGTATGACTATCATATTATATTGACTAAATATCTATACAATAACACGTAGCCAACATCATGTAACATTTCATCTCTACCTATATTTTATAGATCAGCATAAAAGTACTTATAAAAACATTTGAAAAAATAAAAAAATATTGTAGATACAGCCGGGTCGCGACGTCTACTGACGACGAACAAACCAAATTATATCTCGAGATTGAGACAACGCGAATATTCAAATTATTACAGACTTATTATAAAGTTTTATTCCGTTGGTGTCTAGTAATTTGTAATATTTTCTGTCGTACCGAGAGTGAACTATACTTTGGTATTTGTAATATGGATACAGTATTATTTAAATAATGTATACGTATTTTTCTGCAAACCAGACTGTACCTACCTAATCATTCTGTGCTGCAATGCAATTAGACTAAATTATGTTTTGTGAGTTGATCACAATTTAAAAATTTCAGTTGATTTAATTTCTTTTGATTTAGTTCTTTTGAAACCTTGTGAGTACATACAATTATTTAAAATACTATTTTAAATAGTTATACCTATATTGGTTTTTGGTTATTCATATTAATTGAATAGCCTATTTGCCTCTTTTTAAATAAACTGTAATCAAAGTAATTTGTAATGTGCAGCTGTGACCTAAATACCGAGTTGTTAATTCTACGACTTATGACTATGACATGTACAATAGTTCCGTATAGTCAATAGCACTGTTTATTCAACTTCTCAAAATATAGCGACCTTAATAGATATTTCTGCCCCAATGAAGATATTATTATGATTTATTTATTGTATTGATATTGAATTTTTCTATTCAGTATCAGCTCGGAGTCTGGAATTTGTGCCCGATATGGCAATAGGCTCGCCCCCTACCACATCATGGGACGGAATAATGGGGAAAAGTGGGTGCACTAGTTGCGCCTCTGCATACCCCTTCGGGGATAAAAGGCGTGAGTGTATATGTATGTGTATGTTATTTATTGTACACAATGTAATTAGGAAAGGATTACGGATCTTCATCAGTTGTAACTTGTAAGGGCTGTCAAACACTGTCTGAATCTTCTTTTTTCTCTTTCGCACTTGGTTTTATCCACATTGCAAATGTATCAGTTGGACAGGGTTTGCATTGAAAACGAATTACATATAACAATAAGGATTTGTTTCACGACTTCTAATACGCTGTATAAGCGACCAAATACAAAGTTCACACTCTATGCTCCCAAATAAATGATTTTAAAATAGGTACTATCTACATTAGTACTTTAATACGATAACTGTAAAAAAAATGAAACTTATGAAACAGGCCCTTAATCTCCATTCATTTAGCTAAGACCAGCGAAGCACCTACGATTCTTCTGCCATTGTGAGTGGTCACGGACGGTGGTGATCAATGACTTGACCCACTTCTCCGTGGTTTCGCCGAATACTTAGCGACATTTTGTGGCTATTTGGCACGCCTCCAAGTTCGAAATCTCAATGGAATGACAGAGCTATCCACATTTACTTTAGTACTTACCTTGCCGAAATATACAGAGTTTAGCACGTTCTGTCATGATTTTGAGATCAAAAGAACTGATACAGTTTAGGGGTGATGGTAATTTCATAAATCAAAATACCAGTTTCAGTTAACTTTGAACTACAATCCGTGTATGATACCTATTGTACTAGAATGTAAAAAACGCATTGTAATGATTTTATGAACGATTTCTTATGGATTAAAGTTTTAACATTACCTATAAAGTTTAATCCCTTTTCTAACTCAAAGAAATAGCTTTATTTTAATTCAATTTTTAACCAATATAAGTACTAATATTGACCAATATAGTATTGATTAAATTGTCTGTCTAGACTCTGAATCTATTGGAACACATTCCCAAAAGGCTTCTTTAGATACAATCTGCGTAACATATAAATTAACTAAATAGTTTCAGATACAAAGTAACTTAATAGCAGATCCACTTTCCCATTCCTGAAGCGTCTTCGATCTCAAATAAAACTAAAAGCGAACTGTTACAAGTTTATAACTCACTTAAATCACTTCATTGAACAAAAAGTTTTTTAACAGAATACAAAAGTTTTATTTATATATTGTGTGAGAACTTGGTAGGCCTATTACTCAGCGCGTTCTTATGCAACGATAGAGAAAATCAAGTCAAGTGTAAAAGCCCTCACGCCTATGTAGACTAAGTCAGTTCTACATAATATTTTCATACTAAACGTATTATTACTTACATTTTAGTTTGTATACAGTGTGTGCTTGCGGATTACATATTATATAGGTAATTTCTTTTTTAATATTCACCCGGTAGAGGGTTTTATTTTTCTGATTAATATTTTCAGGTGCGCCTCAAGACTTGCTCTAGTATTAGAATATGGTTGAATAATCTTTTAATTAATTTAATTTAAAACCCTAAATTTGTATACTTTCCATACATACATATATACATATACACTCACGCCTGTTATCCCCGAAGGGGTAGGCAGAGGCGCAACTAGTGCACCCACTTTTCACCATTATTCCGTCCCATGATGTGATAGGGGGCGAGCCTATCGCCATATCGGGCACAAATTCCAGACTCCGAGCTGATACTGAATAGAAAAACTCAATACCACTTTGCCCGACCCGGGGATCGAACCCGAGACCTCAGCTTTGCAGTCGTACTGTAATACAACTACGCCACCGAGGCAGTCGCTACATTTTATACTTTCCATTAAGTATAAAATGTAGCGGAATAAATTTAATTATACGATCCATTGCAAATATGTACCTACATTTACAAAGAAATGATTTGATTTGAGCGTAAAACGTTATAGTGGAGGTCACCCATAATATATCCATCCGTTTTGGGTATCAATGATCTATATGGAGGTAACTTGTTATTTATCCCCCGCTCTATCCATGTAAAATTAAATCTGTATGGAAGAAGTGCGATCACTTTAACTAAACTCTACTGGCTCTACATTTATGACAAATGTGCTAAAAGTAATTATCAAGACATTTTTCGCGAAAAGTTTGCATCAAATTCAGACTCTTCAACTCTTCAAATGAATGTCAGTTCGTTTTGGATTCGACGGAGATTTATACGGATTAGAGATGAACACTCTCTATTATTAATTTTACAATTTTAGATTCCGAAATCCAGAAGTCATAAACAGTACCTACCTGGCAAACTACCAATGCTTTCCTACAAAGCAATGCATGGGTATTTAATATACCCGTCTCCGTGATATAATATTAATGTGTTGTCTTATATTGGCCAGAACATTGTCCTTCAAACAGGAACCAAATAATAGTCTCTCTACTACCTTAAAAGAAATAGAGATGGAGTTGGTACTAAATTTCAGAAGGAATTTCATATAGGTCATATGAGAGATTCTGTAAAGTAAAAAGAATTTATATAAATCTATGAATTAAACAACGTAAAATAAAAGAAACTATTTTATTTCTTCGGTTTAATATTGTTTGGGTGCGTTTTATCGAAGATTTCCTCCGTTAATAGATGCTCATATATTCTGGACAGCGTCGGATATTTGTTTAGATCCAGTTGGTGTCTGGGAACAAACATTGTAATAATTAATGTACTTTCCTTTAACATATTTGTTTACATTCGTGTAGGTTATTCTGGAATTGTGACCAAATATTTTATGTGCAAGTATTCTAGATAGTTTTCTTGGACATAAAAATAATATACAGGATCATTTCGACATTGCGATAATAAGTGAATCCACATACTCTTCTAGTCTTTACCTCTGTTAACATTGTGCCAATATGATCCATGTAACTTATATGTGGTTTTTTATACATCCATTATGAAACTATACTGATATTTTAAAGCTGAAGAGTTTGTTTGTTTGGTTGAACGCGCCAATCTCAGGAACTGCTGAACCGATTTTGAAAATTCTTTCACTAATAGGAAGCTACATTATTCTTGAGTGCTCTAGGCTACTTTTTATCCCGGAAAATCTTTTTCACGCGGGAGTAGCCGCGAGTATCACCTAGAACGAATATTTTCTCCAAAAAATTCACAGTTTTACTTTTCTGTATTTGTAATTATTTTTTAGTTTAGTGCGAATATGGCTTGAGTGTATGTCTATTTGTAATTAAAAGTTTAGTGTTGCCGCTGCAATTAATCCTCTTAGAGTAGAAAGCAGTAGTAATATTCGTGAATGTTAAATTGAAATTACGTTTCATTGACATTTATTTTGTTTGAAACTTATATTTTTTTGTTTCACATCTTAGACTAACGTTTCACATCTACAGTTCGAGTAACTTATTGTAAAGTGTTATTTTCAAGGAAATAAGTACATTGTTTATTTAGTAAAACAATGTCATAATGGCCTTGTATAGTTAAGCATTTAAATAACTTCAAAATATATATCGCACGATCGTGACTTCTCAAACTACGTAAACAGTAAAATAAGACATAAACCTATAATGAAAGAAGTATCACTCGAGTAACTTCCTTATATAAAATCTCGAATAAAATTGATAATTTTATCGCGTATGATCTCTCTGATAAATTAATGTAATAAATACCTGGAGACTGCATTAAATAACTGCGGGACGAGACAAATATCCGCCATGGTAAGTTTATCCCCGACGCAATATCGCCCGGCTGTTTTCGCTAACAGATCTTCAAGAGTTTGCAGGCCCCTCTCCGACCAGTGTCTAGTGAAACGCTGGAATTGTTGCTCTGTCTCGAAATGGGGTTTCAATCCGAAGTTTTGTAGTGGCTGGATTCCTGATACCACTGTCTGTTAAATAAAAACTAGTATAGGTAATATTTTACTTTTATGACAATGTTTGTATCTGAATTATTGTTCTTAACTCTATATTTCGACGGCTCCCAAGAACAAAGTCGTATATGCAAAATGAAGCTTTTCAGTAGAGTGCTTTGAAAGTCTAAGTTAATTGTGAAAATCACAAGTTATAGTGAACAAAACATTATATTCTATAGGGTTCAGTAACAACTTTGAACTTAATGTGTGAAAATAGCACTAATTCGCACATGAATACAAACTAACGACTTTCAAAGCGCTCTACTGACAAGCTAACATTTTGCATATACGACTTTGTTCTTGGGAGCCGTCGATTTACTAATTATAATAAGAGAACATATGATTGTACTAGCTTTTGCTCACGGCTTCCCTCGTAGAATTAGATTTAAGATATATATAAAAAATGGCCTTTATGCAGTTTTAAGGTTAGGTGTAGGTTACTCAATACCAAACATCAATATCGGTTCAATGGTTTTGCGGTGAAAGCGTAACATATTACGCAGATAGATAAAGTTAGTTTTGTAAAGGATATGTCCAAAACGAGTTTAAAACCAAGATATTTTATATATATTTGAATAGTACTCTCAAAAATTAGGATAAAAATAAATAAATAAATCTTATATTTCTAAATTCTTCCGATTTTGAGATTTATGTAATTTTGTTTTGCTTAAAAACTATTCTTCAAACGAACGTTTTTTAAAAAGTTTGTTATAAATGGAGGGGTCTGAAAATATATATTTTAATTGATATAAGATTCATATTTTTGCGCCATTAATATCCATAAAGTTTAAGCTTGGTTAAATATTTGAAGCCCAGCACCCATAAAGCGGACGTATCATTTATGACATTAGTATGAATTCTTTAAAATGCTTGTAATTGAGCTAATATCTAGACACGCAGCAGCGTGTCAAGCCAAGTTCAAGCAAAGGAACTGGCCAGCCAGCGCTGAGTGTGATATTTTTAAAATACAAACTTCACATATTTCTCTCATTCGAGCCCTGAGTAGCGGCGTGTTCGGTGTCAGGCTGGGGCTCGGTCGAGTCTCCTCCAGATATTGCATGATGGCCATCGATTCCACAATAGTTTTTCCATCTATGTTATAAAATAAATAGTGGTCATTAAAATAATGAAAAAATTACAGCGTATCTTACATATTGTGAATGTCGATCGTAGGAATTTAGAAGCCTTGAAGTAAAGGCGTAAAACATAAGATATACGTAAATTCTGCAAGGGTAATAGCATTATAAATCATATTATAATACTTTTAACATTTAAAAATGAGAGATTTAGGGTCTATTTCACAATTTCTGAGTAAATGCTACGCGTCACTCAAAAGTATACGCCGGCCAAATACAGAAGTCACACCGTAAGCTTTGCTCACAAATAAATGATAATAAAACGAGTACCTACTATCTACATTAGCTGTTTACTACGATAAGTGATAAATAAAATTTACTTGAAACTTGTGAAACAGGCTCAAGTTTATTGATATAATAAACTGTTGTTTTACAAGTTAATCACTAATAATTGATATACATAGTTGATTAATTTTTAAGTTGCGCGAACGATAAGTAGGAATCTTGGGAAACGAATGTTTGAGCATATAAGCAATCTAAATGGTAAATTGCTTTGAAACATATGTCAGAGAGCTTTGATGTGCATCAAACCTTATTGCAATAAGCTTATAAATATTTTTTCCCATAAAATCGGACGCGTATTCTAAGGCCAAAGCCTTTGATCGTTGTACTGTGAGAGCTCGGGATAACTAAGCACGACATAAAAATACCTAGTTAACTGTATTACATTATACATACATGATAAAGATAAACAGACTTCAAAACCACTACAAATCAAAAATAATTAAAATTTGTATTCGCGTAGTATATATTTAAGTAGCAAAGTTTCAGTAGCATCTACTTTAATAGCAAACATTCTGAATATAGCTAACATTCAAACTAGATTTAACTTATCCAATCCGTAATTGCCGCCAATTCATATGCGTCTTTGACAGACTAGCAACTCTTTGATGTAGATATTTAGTAATTTCTTACAATGCGCAAAAGCGTCTAGCCGTAATAAATTTCAAGCAATTTACAATTGGAGAAAGACGTGACAATTCTGTTGCAGTTGGTGGTAGTTACATGAGAATGACCCAAATAGTAACTAATTCTCGCACTCTTTTCTATGTGTGACGCGGAGTGGCGACACATTCATTTAAAAGCTATTTGCAGAGTTATTGACCGGACCATTTAAATCGTTGCGTAGATAGCACGCAAATTACTTCTCATTGTGTATCGTCAACTGAAGACGTTGGTTGAACCTAATATCTTTATTTGCATGCCAATAGGAAAAGTAATTGATGAAGAATATGCATCAAATATTTTTCTCTTAGAATATTTTAATATTGTCATAATATTATTCAGTATATTAAAGGATTTCTATCGCTATTCTATTCTGAATAAGTTTATTATTCAGTGTATGCTCCATGAAAACTTAATATTTGAGGTAAATATTGAACTTTCATCAAAGTGAAACTCAACTTTTGAAATAGACGAGTCGTTAGGTGTTGAAGCACCAGTCTGTACACAAGATGATATTTTTAAACGGCTCGTTATCGGCTTCAATGACATCTGCATAGGTTTTATGAGACCCATTATTAATAATGGATACATTCATTCTGATATCTTTGGCTAATAAAGTATTAAAAACGATTAGACTGATTTAGACTTACGTGATTGGTATTATCATTTTCATTTGAACTCTAAACCCTTTGTAAAAAAATACTGAATAACTGAAGCTTTTCTAGCTTAAAGGTACTACATAAAATATATAGCTAATTGAAGGATATGAATTGTTAAAAAATATATAACACTAGTATTTTTTGCTTTTGCAACACTGCTCTACATCGAAACCTCTTAAAATATAAAATCTCAATTCCGTGGTGTATTCTGCATTTGTATACATATTTTCGACATGGTCCACGTTAAGAGGGTATAAAGCGTGCTAATGACATGGTTATTGGTGCAGCAGTAGAGTGCACTCGTCTGAATCAAGGGGCCATTGTGGCGAGCCGACGGGACGAAGGGCCATTGTGGCAGGAGGTGACATCAGCGATTATTGAACATTATATGCACGGTACGGAAATGCATAATTAACCTGTTTACGCAACGTCTTATTTTGATATAGACAGCTTGCTAGTTTGTTATTTATTGTAAACACAAATGTAGAGTGCGATAATGGAGTGAAAATCCTATTAATATTATAAAGGCGAAAGTTTGTAAGAATGCATGGATGTTTAGATGTTTGGATGTTTGGATGTTTGGATGTATGGATGTTTGTTCCTTTTTCACGCAAAAACTACTGAACGGATTTCGATGAAATTTGGCACACGGGTAGATCATGTCCTGGATTAACATATAGGCTACTTTTTATCCCGGGGAAATATAAACCGGGACTTTTATCCCGGAAAAACTTTTTAATGCGGGCGGAGCTGCGGGCAAAAGCTAGTTAAAATATATGGGTACCTACTACTTAAGTACCTTATTAAATACCAAATAATATAATACATTATTCAAATAAGTAACTAGGTATGTTACGATTGTAAGACGTAGAAAAAGTTTGAGCGCAAACTCCTTCGGCTATGACCTTCATTTTACGAGATTATTTTTTCCTCGATTTTGGTAACATGTTTATACTTTCAAACAAGTAGTTTGAAATTAAAACTAAATATGAAAAGCTTAGTCTGTACGAAGAGAAAAATCTCATTTAATGTCAACTAACGCGTTGTCCTAGGTGAGCGATGTGACGCGACATGTAGCGAAGCGACGTGACGCGATGTAATGCGACCAATAGTTCACACTGATTAAGGCGACAACGTAGGCCACAAGTACAGTCAGCAGCATAAATATCTGTACAAAATCAAAATTTCAAATCGCCTACACACGCGTTAAGTTAAACTGAAAATAAATTTTCTTCGTATGAAGTAAAGCAAATCTCTTTTATTTTATTTTTGTGAAGAGAATAAAAATATTAGTAAGAACACAAAAGTATGTTGGCAATTTGAAATTTGTTCAGCTACTTATGCACTGACTGGTGACTGCACATACAACTATATGATATTTTCGCGTCGCATCGCGTCGCGTCGCATTACCGCGTTTGTCGTTCACATAGGACAAACGGGTCACGCAGGCCTCAGTCGCTACCCGCTTCGCACAATGAAAGGAAAGTACTATGGTGTGATGTGCTGATAATTTTCCCCCGTTTTCCTCTCCTTTCAATCCAACGGATATTGGTGTATTAGTAGCTTTTATTCCCGTCAAACATGTAGGAAGGTGTCGGTGTAATATTCTCGAATTTTCTCCCCTCGAAAGCGTGTATATGGCTATATTACCATCACTCGCCGAAATATACTTTTCACAAGACGTTATTTAATCACATTGTGGGCCGAAATCTTTTTTTTACCAGGAAGGTTTTGTTATTCTTTTGCCTATGGGAAATTACTTTTGCCCTTTTGGGATATTGTGGTTATTGAATGACTCACATACCTATTTATTATAAATTACTACTCGTACTGTGTAACTTCTTGAGTTGACTTCAAGGGACTATGTTAGTGAAATATTCAGTAATAGCGAAATTATATTTGGGGACCATGATTAAAATAAATGTTAAAATATCAATTAGATTAAGGAATGTAAAAAAGTGAAATGATTTTGTGACCGAAATTAATTATTCTGTAGGTATATTATAAACTGAGAATGTGGCCTGATGGGCTTCCATCAGGCCACATTGTTAGATCATACAATGTTAGTGCATACTAACATTGCCACAGATTATCACTTAAAAAAATACTGTAAATTCAGACGCGCGTTTCAGTCGCGCAATATTGCAATTTGGTATTAGTTCAACGGATTTATTTTTCTAGGCAATGTAAGCGTAGTCATCTTACCAATTTCCAAGGCGGGAACTTTTTGCGCCGGGTTAATAGCCCGATACTGGTCGCTGAGCTGATCGCGCTGTTTCACGATGTCCACGGACCGTTCTTCGAATTTCAATTGCTTGGCGAACAAGGCGGCGCGCACACGCCACGAGCATGATGATAGCCAGTAGGCATGGAATATCACCCGATTTTCAGCCTTGAGCGTGTGTAAAAAGAGTATATATTTATTATGTTGTGAGATAGACTTGATAAAGGTCGCAGTAACACGCTGGATGCAGGCCGCTTTAGCCAGGTTCGTCTGGAAATCTTTAGCGGAGACATAGGCCACCCCTTAAACTGAACATGGCTACAGCAGTGGAAGTCATGTGGCTGATAATGATGAATTGCTAAATTAAGAAAGACGCAATTTTGCTGCAGGTATAAATTAAGTAAATTAATAATCTATTGGTATAAATTTATTCACTCAGAACAGGTAGGTATTTGAGGTTAGAAATTACACACCATTCATTGTTTTGTTCGTTTTAGGCGTAAAGTTTGCAGTTATAATATTAAGGCTCTCGTAAATTTACTTTCAACGTTCAATCTTTCAACTCTGTTACAGTTTCAATAATTATCTCAAAAGGAAATATTATTGAAGCGTAGTTGAGAACTAAATTGATTCAATATTAGGTTAAGTACTTACTGCCATATTTCGTTATGTAGTTTAGTGAATAGGTACACGTAGATCTATTTTTTAAATAAATTTTGTAATTGGGCTGATAGTGTCAACGATACTTAGTAAACATGGTGCTATCGCTGACAACTGACAAGTAGATGACCGATACCCACATAAGAAAACAATCTGAAGTTGGCTAGGCTGTCTTACAACTTCACGTCGATGATCACTTGTCCTTCAATCAAAAAATATAATCTAATCACTTCGTTTGAACTTCTGCTGTTACTTTTATACAGTTTGATGTCAATATAGGCCTTTGAATATTTATTTTTAAAAATCATCTTTATATTGAAATATACCTATGTCAAGGTTATAATTCTGGCAGGCGTCTTGTAATACTACGAATTGAAACATTGCTGCGACATAATATCGCGCTGTTATACAATTTTTTTTTTGAGTTTTGAATAAAATTTTGACCTAAATATTAATCGAAGATTTCCGAACATACAGGTGAATTTTTCAAGTGGGTGTTAATAGCGAAATCCAAAACTATGAGTAGGTACCTACAGTTTAAATATATCTATAAGCTTTACTATGCTATGAGGAATAGCGAAAAATGCTCATAGGAGGCTCGGGTCCGATTTGGGTGTAAGCTAAAACTGCATCCGACCCTGGTATTCACTGGACGTTCCTGAATTCCAACTGTTTGGCGTGCAGCATCGCACGCAACGGCCAAGAGCATGATGATGACCAGAACTCATACAGAACCACGCGATTTTTATCCTTGGGTATAGAGGGCTGGTTTTAAGAGTAATAGGTAGGTATTTCAATAAAAATAAACGTGTAGTATGTAATAAATGATACAGTATGGCTGGTATACATGGTATTTATTTACATATATAGGGACAATATACGTATTTCCTTAAAATTACTGTGATATACGGAATCATTACAGACACGTTGGAAGAATAATGTATAATGTACGGTATTCTAACAGGTAGGTAGGTAGAAAATATTCCTAAATACTAAGCATCAAAATATAAATTTGCATAAAGAAATAAAAGTAAATATTCTCACAGTCGAGATTTTATCATCCTAATAAGTATCTATATTATGAAATTAATCACACTACAAAACTTCTTTATTTATGTACAAACACTACGTAACATTATACTGTTGATTTAATAAAAATCGTTTATAATCTATAATTCGTTTTTTCTTATGGGTACTGTAAACAAATATTAACATGAAGCGGCGAAAGCCTTGTTGACTACCGAGACGATTGTCCGCAGGTTCAAAACCCAAGCGCACACACCTCTACTTTTCTAAAAATAGTGTGTATTCTTTGTGAATTATCGCTCGCTTTGAAGGTGAAGGAAACATCGTGAGGTAATCCGCATACCTGAGAAGTTCTCTGAATTTCGAAGGAATGTGAAGTCTGCCAAGCCGCACTCGGTCCGCGTGGTTGCCTAAGGCCTAAAACCCTCTCAGTTGTAGAGGAGGCCCGTGCTCAGCAGTGGGCAGTATATAATACGGGGCTGGTATGGTAAACAAACATTTTACTCCGTTTACATAACAAAGAATCTAGAACTTTGATTACTTAAAGTTAATTTAGTGAGGTCGGTACATAAAGGTTTACATTTTAAATAATATTATGGTTTCAAAGGATATTATTTATATATTAAATTCAAAATTATTGCCAAGAAGAGGAGCACCTAAGCTCAATTAAATATAAATTTAATCTACAATGCAGTATCTAACAAAAACAGCTAATAGTTAACTACAACAAAACACATTAGAAACATTTTTAGACTTAGAAAATCACAAAGGAAATAATATCTATATTTTAACGTTAGGGAAAAACGATTGGCATTTAATTTGAGTTTAATGATAAAGTTACTGGTTAATAGCAAGCGACAGGGCATTAAAATTTTAAATATTTTGGGACTTGTTTTTACTTTAGAGGTTATAGGTACCTGATCTGTACTGTGAGACAGTTCAAGAAAAAACGAATTTTAGTTAGTCAAATGAATCCTTTTTTGATTTGAATCAATCAATGGTACATTTGATTTTTATTATATATTATTATTGTCTTTAAGAATAAGTATAAAAACATCACTAGAATACATTTTAAAACATGGTTTGAAAGCGAAAGCAAACAACGTCACTAAAAGTACTAGTTAGGTACTACTACTACTAGATTTAGCATATTCTAATTTACATTATTGTTCATAAGGTTTAAGGAATATGTATTAAGTAGTATGTAATACCGCTCGATTTATATTTATACTTCGTAATATTCATATGTTTACAATTTTATTTTAAAATCAAATAAAAAATTATGTGACAAATCAAGCGCAAATTCCAAACCTGGTTTACTCAAGCGGGATTCAAACTTGTATACGCACAATTTTTTTAAATTGTCTTATTTGCGGATTGTAACTAGAGCATCAGCATAAGCCACTTAAATAAGAGGATTAATAAAAATTAATTATTGCTTATAATTTGCATTTATCGCCAAAGCCCTTTGTCTCCTTTACTAATTATAATTAAAAAATAATTATTATTACGTTTCCTCATGTTCAGAAGGCCTAGAATGTAAAGTAAGTTTACTATATATTCATTTATGTATTTATCTACCACGAGACTTTATTCTACGCAAAAGAAATATTGAGCTGAACCAAGCGAATACTATATGTTCGTTCAACCCCATCTTAAAGGAGAGCCTGGAGGTCGCATGAGTGTTGCCCTGGTCTCGGCAGTGAGTATACCACCACCATCGCTGTCCGGCATGCCGTAGAATGCATGTAAATGTCGTCTGTGCAACAGCTCGTGCCCTTTGTGATTCAAGCTTTGAAGCCGACTCCACAGCGAGAATATTCTTTTTGATACAGCTTTGTTCCCTGCCAGATGTATTTCTATAAAAAATAAACGTCGTTTCAGTTACAGATTTACTTATATTAACCAATTTTTGCTTAAAGTTTAGTTGATTGAAAGCAGAAGTGGTGTGTCTATAATCGTAGTTGAAATCTGAAAAGTTGTAAGATCATTAATTAGTTTAAAACTTTTTTTTATGTGCTAGAAACTGTCAATATTCTTAGACCGTTAAAGGAATTGCAAATATTTCGTGGTACTTTTTTTGGTAAAAAAACCTGGGGAATATCTTGTCGAATACATTGTATATTACAGTTATAAATAGGATTCTTATTAGGCTACTATTAATAAAATAAAAAGGAATATTACGTCAAAAAAAGCCATAGAAGACTCTTTTACATTATAATGACTAAATTTTTTATTTTGTTTTATTTTAATTTTATTTTCAGTAATTTACTAATACTCACTTCCCAATTTGTTGTCATCACTTGTATCTGAAGTTTTTCGTTTAACCTTAACTATATCAAATATGGGGTTTTCTTCATTTAATATCTTCATTTCTTCATTATCATCTTCGTTTTTTTCGTCATCTTCTTTTAATCCATTTGGAATATCTTCCAATGTCAAAGGATAATTGTATTGATAGTGGGTCTTATCGTTATTTCTAATGTTATTATTCAGACATGCTAGTCTTATTTTAAAGATAAGTAAAGGGTTAGTAGTTGCTACAAATGCATCATATATATTGTGTGCATCACCGTCAGTATCTACACGAAGTTCGTCGGTTATATCATTAATATCTCTATATCGCATATCTTGCGCATTCTTATCTGTGTTGCCAGGGTCGTCAGGGTCCAGATTTCTTTTATCGACGTTATACGGCTCATAAAAGTAATTGTGGAGTCGGTCAAGTTGCCGTGGGTAATTGTGCCATTGTTCTTTTCTAAACCCTTTTCCGTTAAACTTGTTGTTTTTATTGATGATATTATTATTATTTTCCGCTTGATTATTGTCTGGAATGGTATTGTACACAATACTAATAATTTTTCCGTATTCTGGTGTTTCAATTGGTATGTTATATAATACGTTGTTAAGTATACTTCTACTATTTTGTCTATTGCTAATTATATTGTCAATATTTTGGCTCTTTAAACCGAATGTTTGGCGTTGCAACTGATTTGTGGACAGCATTGGAAGTAAGTTGCTCGAAGAGACCGCCGCCGTCGCAAGAACAAGCACAGGAATAAGCACTCGATTCATCTGTAACAAATAAACCACAGTTTTTCAAACTGCATACAAAGTGTTTTGAAGAGCGCATTGTTTCTACTACGTTATTCCTGAAATACATTTAAGTGTAGTCACACAATGTAGCGGGAGCAGCTTTTAATTTTTGTAATTTCATTTATAAAAACATTTCCGAATGTCCTACCCCCTTGCAACATTGGCGTTATTGGTTTTATTTTCGGGAATTCTCCGACATAAACTTTAATTAGGAATGACAAAACCCAAAAAAAATGCTTAGCTGTTGAATGGGTATTACAGAGCGCCTTTTAATGAATGGTTGGACAAAAACGAACGCTAATAACTTCCTTATCCTTATTCAGACAGCGGCTGATGCGGCATAAGAAGGCAATAAAGGTTATTAATGGTCATGAAAGTGTTCGTAATAAACGATGAACTAAATATACTTTTCTAGGGCTCAGCGACGTTCCATGCAAAACTAATGGATTCTATATAATTACATTATGGTATTGTAAGAAATAAATGCTTCTAAGGTTTAGCTATGTCTGTATGGGCCAAGGTTATTTTAGTTTCATTTCGCATAAATTACATGTTGAATAATAGTTAGATACGCAAAATGTTTTAACTGATTACATTTTAGTAATTTGACGAAGTTGTTAGAGAAGACTGATTAGATTTAATTTCCGTATCTAACGATGTGACAAACTTTGGAAATGAGTCTGTCTATCTGCTCGTTCTGCATTTTCTAACTGATGTGAAATATATTTAGATAAATACATTATTTATAGAACTATATTCTAGTTTTAAAATCTTCTTAAAATAGTTCAATGACATTAGATCTTTGCGGTATTTTTTGGAACTAAATATAATGTACTCTCTAATACAACGTTATAATAATTATTCATATTATTTTTCATAACTTTAGGAAAGCCCAATTTCATGAATAAACTGCGTACCTTAAATTACATACTACGTGATATTAAATAATGCTGACGCTTTTACCATTAAATTCATATGGAGCATGTAGCTAAGAAGAAAATTAACATAATTCAGTACAATGGTGCAAGTATGTGGACGACATCAATCCAGATTTCAGCGTATAAAAATTCCCACTAACTGGCAACGGTGGCGCTGGTTGTAAAAACCGAAGACGCGTCGACTCGTATAAAATTTTACTGCCAATTTTATGAAACAACACTTTCAACGGGAGTGAAAAACTTAAGGAATCTTAAGCGTATGGTACAACGGATTGTGTGGAAATATCGCTGAGTTTTGTTTATACTCTAGTACTATTACAATTAATCAATGTTACTATACTGTTGTCGACGTTTTTTAATGGTCATTTAAAAAAAAATCGGTAGGTAATGGGCAAATCAACCCTGAACACTTAAGACGTCCTGGTTTCAAACGTTTTTTTAGATAATTTGAATAGTGAATCTGACTGCCTCGGTGGCGTAGCTGTATTACAGTACGTCTGCAAAGCTGAGGTCTCGGGTTCGATCCCCGGGTCGGGCAGTGATATTGAGTTTTTCAATTCAGTATCAGCCCGGAGTCTGGAATTTGTGCCCGATATGGCGATAGGCTCGCCCCCTATCACATCATGGGACGGAATAACGGCGAAAAGTGGGTGCACTAGTTGCACCTCTGCCTACCCCTTCGGGGATAACAGGCGTGTGTGTGTGTGTGTGTGTGTGAATCAGCTCTGTAATAAAAACCCCACGTAAGTTGATTAGAAGTAACGTGACTAGTGATTTCGAAACTTGACTCACTCTTTGCTACAAAAAGGCAGGCAGTTACACCTGTCCAATATTTTGTGCCGCATTTCAATGTGAATCAGCGTTATTTCTTGGAATTATTGTATTTTTTATAAGTACAAATCATTTTCCTATTACCTTAATAACTACACAGGTTTTTACAGTAATGTATGAATCGACAATTTTTCTACACATTGTTAAACATTTGTTTGAATTTCATTCATAGATGAAAAGCTGAAAGAATTTAACGTGTAGTAAATGCACTCAACAGCAGGCATTCCAGTGACGCCGCAGCTCTGGGCGGATACTGCGGTTTTCCATTTTGGTAAGGCTTTCACACTGACCCTTTAGCAGGCAGTCTCATATAGCGGTGGATTTGCAACATAGAGCTATTCCATTTCCCCGTGCTTTAACTAAATACATGTCAGCTGCTATAAATGTGACTTCGGCGGCATCAGTTTGTGCCGAAGCATTACTAGGCAACCACTAACTACATACAACACTTTATACAGTTTCATTTTGGCATGCTTGTGTTACTAAATGAAACCACATACTTATCTCCTTGAAAATAACACTTTTCATAAACTTATTTTGGCCATAGATATAAAATAAAAAAGTGTAAATTTTGAACAAAACATATATTAATAAAAAGTAACTTTAAGTTTACACGCCCTAATGCCTACTCTAATCGTCGCAGCGGCAAAATTCGGCATATTCTCGGGAAACTACAAAATGGAAAAAAATAAGGAAATAAAGTTGAGAATTTGGTCAAAATAAGTTTTTCATGAATATTTTTTGGCATAATGTTATCAGAGGCATAAACGAGTAGGTTTCCTTTATTAACGCAATGTCAAAATAACCTTGTATGATAAAATATTTCTGTGTAAGCTCGTCATCAGTAACTAGATTTGCAAAAGTTCTTTACATTTACATATCTAGCGTGTGACATGATGTCTCCGAAATCAGAAGGAAACGACGACTTGTTATATAATCTTCGTGTAAGTTAACACTCAAAAGATAGGTGTTACCCAAGAAACGTGACGAAGTCGTTTATATAATCAATTTTATGAGATACAGGAGTTGAACTACGTGACTTTTATTTATTTTATTAATTTGTGTGACAAATCATCTGTATTCGCTGGGTTGTGAATCATTCTGTAAGAAAGGATAAAATAATACACATTGAAACCCATCAAAACCATGAACGTAAAAAATCGGAGCCGCTGCCAAAATTGAGATTCAATGTGGTTTGCGATTCCACCGACAAAAGAATGGGTAGATATGTATTAATTTGTAAGAAGATACACAATACATATTATGGCTGGCACCATCACTGTCCATAACTATACAATAAGTGATCAGTTCAGAGGCCGTACCCAAGATGCCTTTACACAAACGTTAGCACCAATAAAAAAAAAGATGAGAATTATATGTTCTTACAGATACACACACACTCACACGTCCGCTATGCCCGAAGGGGTAGGTAGAGGCGCAACTAGTGCACCCACTTTTCGCCATTATTCCGTCCCATGATGTGATAGGGGGCGAGCCTGTGGCCATATCGGGCACAATTTCAGACTCCGACCTGATACTGAATAGAAAAACCCAACATCACTTTGCCCGACCCGGGGATCGAACCCGAGACCACAGCATTGCAGTCGTACCATAATACAACTACGCCACCGTCGCAGTCTGATGAAAACAACCTTCGTGCACTGGATAACGCTGGATGAATAAACGAACGCTAAATACAGCGTCATTAGAGTGACAAATCTAATACATCAATGGACAAATCTCTAGATGGTGATCGCTAGCATGTTGGAGTTATGTACAAATGATATTAACAAGATTAACCCATTTAGGGAATTGACCTCAAAGAGAAGAAATATTAATATAAATGAGAAAAAACCTTCGGCATAGACAGTTTGATTTTGCCAACAATCGATTCACTAATTTAGAATCATCATAACTTCGAACCCATGCCACTTCCATATAAGCCATAACATAATACTTTTTAACAGACTACATTACGAAACCGTTACTCTCTTGTTTGTTCACGGATAAGGTTTTGCCCCGAATGTTTGATATTTTTGATTCGTTATTTTCATTTTCAGTCTGAGGCTCTCCTAACCCAGTAAAACTTCTCGATAAATAGCTATCTAAACACGCTATGTTCCCATATACCTACAAATCCATTCTGTTCAATATTGATACAATACTGTTGATGTATGGATTTCTTTTAACTTTACGACTTGGATTAGGTATTAGTAAAAGAAGTAAAATCTTTCTTTCCAGAATATGATACTCGTACTGATACTCTATGATATCAGAAATGAGTTGTATCTGTTATTATTTCGTCCATCCATGTTATACTCACTAATACCGTTTACGTATGTATAATAATATATATAATATAATACCAGCCCTGTATTATATACTGCCCACTGCTGAGCACGAGCCTCCTCTAGTGAGAGGGTTTTAGGCCATAGTCTACCACGCTGGCCCAGTGCGGATTAGCAGACTTCACATACCCTCGAAATTCTTATAGAGAATCTCAGGTATGTAGGCTTTCTCACGATGGTTCCCTTCACCGTTATAGTGAACGATAATTGATACACACGTAACTTCGAAAAGTCAGAGGTGTGTGCCTTGGGTTTTGAACCTCCGGACATTGTGTCGGCAGACCGTTCCATTCCCAACTAGGCTATCGTCTACATATGTATTTGTTGGAAATATTATTATAATTTAACATTGATGTCCTGTTTAGTTTTTATGCAAAGCTATTTTTAAAGTGGGTGAATAGCGCCTGGCGCCCTTTGCACACGTTGACAGAATATATTGATCAACATATTTGCTTCGATATAGTCCTCGAAAGTGACTTTAAAACGACCCATGGAATGGCGTCTGAATTCATGGGTAAGTATACCTACATACCTGGCAAAGATGTATACAAGTATTTTTTTATACAAAATCCATTCTAAATAAAAATTAACTTACTACAACGTGTTAAAAGATTTGAATCTATACGCTGTCCACTGTGATTTCTTGCGGCGGACAGGTTACGTTGCCCTTATCAATAATTATTTTACCGTACGGGGTATATTCCGTTTTTTTTTTTAAATTTAGTATTTACTTGACTGCCTCGGTGGTGTAGTTGTATTCAGTACGACTGCAATACTGAGGTCTCAGGTTCGATCCCCGGGTCGGGCTAAGTGATATTGAGTTTTTTTATTCTGTTCAGTCCGGGGTCTGCAATTCGTGCCCGATATGGCGATAGGGCAAGCCTATCAGTCAGGCTGACGCTGCAGCACGAAGCTGAATGGGGGTTCCCGTTGTTGGCACAATATTTATAATTATGTTATAATTTCTTTGTATTTAGTTCTTTTTTTTTTGTGCCAATAATAAATATTCCTTTCTTTCTTTCTTTCTTTCTATCACATCATGGGACGGAATAACGACGAAAAGTGGGTGCACTGGTTGCGCCTCTGCCTACCCCTCCGATAACAGGCGTGAGTGTGTGTGTGTGTGTGTGTGTCTTTACTTGTACGTAGAAGTAATTCTCCATAAAAATTTCGAAGGTACAAGCCTGCCAACTCGTATTAGGTCTCGTTGGTGGATTATATCTAAGCCCTTTGAGTAGTATAGTTTTTAAATGTAATTGGAGATACATTATGCTGTATACACGAATACGTCTATTTTTTATTATTTTACTAGCTTTTGCTCGCGCCTCCGCCCACGTGATGATGTTTTACCGGGGTAAAAGTCTGCTTTTTATTTTCCCGGGATAAAAGTAGCCTATGTGTTGTAGTAACAAACAAACAGACAGACAGAAAAGACTTATAAACATCGTTGATTTATTTTCCATTAAATAATAAATATAAAATAAATAAATGAATAAGCCTCTTTATTTCTCATTTTTTCATGCACTTTTTATCACATTATTTTCCATTACTCTTCTTCAATCACCCCCTTTCTTTTTACCACATTTATTTCAATGTACAGACACCGGGATCTACTGCTTTACTATAGTGTAGATTTTGTTAGTACGATAATTAGGTATTATAAGCATAAAATGCCAGTGACGCTTTTAGGTACCTATGGTATATAATTTACAAACTCACGTCACATTAACAAATGAGACAGGTTAATCAGTTCCAATATTTATTAAGGGACGAAAAATAGCACGGTTACTATCAACTTATGCAAATAGATGCTAATATGGGTAAAACGAAGTGGAATAAAGTGGCAGTCAAGGTAAAAATCTGAAACTTTGGGATGAAAAAGTTGATTACTTCAGAAAACGTTGTCGTCCGTAAATATTCAAATCAGAGGAGTCAGCACTTTAGTTAAGTAAACTATTGTGACTTTAATTAAATGTCGAAAATTAATGCATTTATTGCTGAACTCAGCTATTCGTTTAGATGCTAGGTCTTGTGTATGACGGTTTAGCTAGCTGGCAACGCAATATTTATTTTTGACGACAAGCAGTTAAGCTTTGTTGGGTTCCGATTTGGAAAACATATAGCCAATGTGTGCGGGTATTGTGAGACTTAATAGTACCTAAGGTATCAAGATGAAGAGTGCAGTGGTGTGACATGTAGTTTTTGTAATCAAAGTTCTCGGTATATTGCTACTCTTTATAGGTTTGCTATCTGGCTAGACGTTAGATCGTCTAGTCGATTAATTGTTTGCAACAAAAAATATAATAATCTGTCAATATAGGTATTGTTTCCGGGTCAATAGGTACCTATCCACACCCCTTTATTCTCAGGAGGATTGTTTACATGGGATAAAATATAGTCTTGCCTATCGGCGATTAATTGCAAAAAGCGGATGCGATGTGAAAAACGTTAGCTCTCGCTCAGATGATCAACGCCGCATCCACTCACGCAGCGAATCTGAACATTATTGTTTACTCAACCGGATATTATTTTCCATTAGAATAATTCAGCTGCCCTCATCTCCTATTAGATGTGTTTTGCATGTTTATTGCAGTTCTATGTGTGTTTTAGTTCATATGAATTTAGTATGAGTTTAGTATGACACACTTAAAACGGACGAGGACCAGCTTCTGCTTAGGTATAATTTTCATATAGATAAGTGGTTTAGATAGTGCAATCGTTTTACTATTCGTATTGTATAATAATTTTTTATTTCCGTATAATTTAAATATTTCTTACATACTTAGTGATTTGAAATGAATTAACGCTACGTACTGGTGGTAGGACTCTCACATGTAAGAGTTCGTCTGGATGGGTATCACCGCAATGTTTATTTCTACCGCCAAGCAGCAGTGTGCATACACTGTTGTGTTTCGGTTTGAAGGGCATTGTAGCCAGTATAACTACAGGACATAATGAGACTTAACATCTTATGTCTCAGGATGACGAGTGCAGTGGAATGCCACACAGTACTTTGTAAATCAAGGTTCTGGATGGTATTTCTACTGTTTATGGGTGGTCGTATCGCTTACCATCAGGCGAACGGCATGCTATAAAAAAAAACGCTATATTTGGTACATACTACACACGTACTTCAGAGACTATCCCGCCCTCACAGCCACCACTGCAACTCCTGTAAGCCAGGATCAGCAGTGGCACGCATTTTATGACATTGAGTGGTGAGCCTCAGCGAGTTTCAGGGAACACTAATCTATCGGTAACCCGCTACGAAATTAATCAAATAGAAAGATAGACAGGAGTTGGAAATATTAATTGTCCACTTCCCTCCATAGAAAAGCGGGAGACAAAAAATAATGAACTAAGGAGGTATTTTAACCTCACGTTTAGAGACATTTAGAACTAGAAAAGCCAGTTGTGAAGCACCACGGATAAAAATTAAATCAAAGGGAATAAAAAGAATGGAAAAGGAAATAAGAGCTGTCAAATTTGATTCCAGTAATATGTGTGTATGTATTCCAAGTATGGCAAAATTGCCGGAAAGCACGAAAATTCCGTCTGGTCTCTACAAAGTCCATGTAGTATACAACCCCAGTTGTTATTTGCATGATGTTGCGCTCATCATGCCTAAGACCACACTCCCAAAGTACGTGATGCGCAGATTGTTCATCTACGTAACCAGATGTAGAGCATGGGCACACAGGAGAGTCAACCAGCCTTTTAAACGAAATATTCATAATGGCATTAAAATTATCGTGGCTAGTAAGGAATTGCGATACATAATGATCTATTTTTAGACAAGTTTTATTTGGGCGATCGCGAACGCATAGAAAGTATTTACATAAATGACGCCCTTTCGAAGATACGTCCCATCTATATTGCCATTCGTTTAACTGCTCATTGTGTACATCAGTGTGCGGTTTAAATAATCTATTGGTTCTTAAGAGCTCACGCGACATAAGAAACCGTTTGTCTATATCCTCTCTGGTGGAGTAATATATAGCGGCACGACGCTGTACCTCCAAATAGACTGGAAGTACGCCCGCAAGGACAGGCAAAGCTTCCGTACTAACAGTTCTATACGCCTTACATAAAAATATCAGCGCCAGATGTTGACTCTGGAACAGTTTACTGCGCATAGCCTGTACAGGTGATCCGTACGTAATATATTTTTAAGTAAGTCGCTCCATAAATGTCGCTTTCAGTGTAGTGAAAGATAGTCCCCACGTAGAAGTCGATATCCTTATCAAAGCGCAAAGGTTCCTTTTTGATTTTTCTACAACGTTTCTTACAAACAAAATTACATACGTACTTGTAGTAAATCATGAAATGCAAATTGTAATTCAAATAAAGTACACATCGAAAAACTGATATCTACAGAGTTTTATAAAAGTCCTCAGCCACAGTTTTGTTCGGTATTCAGAGAGATTTTCAATCCCTCAAGTATGCGGGCATGCGATTGTCTTTTGTCGACGCGACGGTCGGCTAAAAACATCGCTTTTGTTTTAGCCCCTGTGGAGCGACGCACTCTTATCGATTATCTATATTATATTCGAACCGTGCATTTTACTCGGTTTAATGCATTTTCCCCAGAACATTTATAAAGTCATTTTTTGTTTATAATCAATGCAAATTTTGTTTGTTTTAATGAAAGTGTCATCAGATTTACATGTACAAAAATAACTAAGTAATCAGTAAATTATTAAATACAGGTATTGACAATTGATGTTTCGGATGGATATGTGCGAATAACTATTTAATACAAATTTTATTTATTAAAGTTTTAATATAATTTAGCAAAAACCTTTGTCGCACCTAAAATGGTACAATGTACACCATATAAATACGAATTCTCTCGATTGCAAGCGATTTGAAAATGGCAACGTGAGCCGTAAAATTTATGACCCTTTCCATCGTTCGCAAGCTTTTAAGTATGGCTGCTTATTTCGTATTGAACTTAGCTTTATTGCAGAGAACTTAAAATATGAGTTCTCACACTTAAGTGAGCTTGTATAACTGGGGAGACAAAATGAGGTCTGATTGATTTCATATCAGACCTCAGACAAAATGAGGTCTCAGGGTTTAACGATGCCTTTGTGAATTTACCTTCTTATTGTGTAAATAACTTAAAGAATGCTTTTGACATAAGTGTATCTAATCTATCTTTATATAGAATATTACATAAGAAGAGAACGCTGAAAACTTCATATCCAGTTGACTTTTTTAAAATACAATTAACGAAAACGAAAAACGATCAATATTTTTAGGTTGCGCCATAAAACATATTGCAATAATTGCAAAGACAGATTATAAACTACAGAAAACTACTCGGTACTATGTTATAAAACAATTTTAATATATACTTTTAAAATCCAATTAAATTGCAATAATTTGGGAATTTTTTGGATTCTTTTTTAATAATAATGTTAAGCTCTTTCTTTGAATTCGGAACATGAACAATTGATTATACATATCTAAGAGTACAAAGTTGTTTCTACTTATTTCTTACGGGGTTTCCTCAGCGCTATGACGTATCCTTCTACAAACAAGGTTTAAAAAAAAATATATTTACGGTAGGCAGCGGCTTAGCTGTGCCCTTGGCATTGCTGACGTCCATGGGCGATGGTAACCACTTACCATCAGGTGGGCCGTTAGCTCGTCTGCCTTCGTGGCAAAAAAAAATAATTATATGTTTATAGTTTTTATATTTACAATACTTAGTATGAATTTGGAGCGGGTTTCACCGACATTTATAATTTTCGCAGAAGTTGATACATCGCACCTTTAGAACGAAAACGACACAATTAAAAAAAAATGAAAATTGAGTTGTCATTTTTAAATCACTAAAAACTAGTCCCTAATTTATAAAAATGTAATAAAAAAGGGACTGATATAACAGCTATGTCTTTTTCCTGCTTGAATATGGCTTTGTTTCAACTATTGTTGTATTGAGTACTTCGTTTTAAGTAATTTTATGACGATAACCCAATTTTCTATCTTTTTGAATTGTGTCGTTTTCATCCTAAAGGTGCGACATGTTTACTACTTATTACACACATAATTGCAATTAAGCCATGTCTAAACAGTTTAGTCGTCATGCAAAGTGCATTTCATTTTAATTTGGATATGAGTTTGTTGGCAAAGTAACTTAAACTCATTTTCATGGAAGGCTTTTAAACATGTAAATTAGATGCTTTAGGTACAGCTTGATTGTCGTTTAATTCGGCGTTAAGCCTTTTAAACGGGTATATGGGCTTACAAATATCCATAAGACGTACAATAGCACAAAAAGTTAATAAAGGGTGCACATAATTTATATGCACACGTTTCAATATAAACGTCGACATTCTGAAAGTAAAGGAAAAATAATGGTCGATCACAATTAATTATTGTTAGTCTTAGTGAAACGTCAAGTTGACAAATTGTAGTAGCGGCCACGTATTTTTTGTTATAAAAATCGTGAAAATACTAATAAATATAATTTCAAAATATCAAATTAATGAGGAGATCTCTTGATGTAATTTAAAGTTTTATTCGTTTTACTATTGAGCAAGAAATCATTTTTATAGTCAAATAAAATTTTCAAAGTATTAAATGCGGTCTGGCTTCATAAGACGTTATAATATTACATTTATACTATAATATGATACAAAGAAAAGATTTAATTTTTTGTTTGTTTGTAACGGATAAACTCAAAAACTATTGAACCGTTTTCAAAAATTCTTTCATCAATATAAAGGTACATTATTAGCGAGTAACATAGACAGCTTTTGTCCCTAGAAAATATTTGGCGGGACTTTTATCCCGGAAAGATTCATTCACGCCGGCGGAGCCGCGGCAAAAGCTAGTTTAGATACATTTTTGGAGTAGCTACTACTAATATCCGTGCCCAAATCATACAAAGATGATGTAAGATACATATTTTTGTAGTCTTAAAATCGTAGCTAATCAATTTGTCCATACTTGGAAATCAATTTATTTGGCATTGTAGAGATATTTCGCGAAATATGTAGATACATTACTATGTACAAAAACGATATTGTTGCAATTTAAAAGAAATAAATTTACATCACATTGGAATATCGGAAACATTAATTATTATAATGCTCTTTGCATTAATTTGACGCTCAAAAAGTCACAAATGTTATAAACTTGTTTTCGCCCAATCACCGCCAAAGTTCCGAAGAGTTTCTAATAATATTTTTACGAATTTTACAAAGTAAGTCGAACTAAGAACGAAAGCTGAAAGCAAAGGCTATAAAAAGTATATATTCATATTTTCCTGTTTAAATGCTGCCTTCATTTCCGTCAGGTGCTTTTGAGAAAAATCGCCGTTGTAATGTGTGTATATGTATATCGACGGCTTCGTAGAACAAAGTCGTATATGCAAAATGTTAGCTTTTCAGTAGAGTGCTTTGAAAGTCTAATTTAATTGTGAAAATCACAAGTTATACATAAAGGAAACATTATCTATTAGGGTTCAGTAACAACTCTGAACCTAATGTGTGAAAATACCACTAATTCGCACATGAATACAAACTTAGGACTTTCAAAGCGCTCTACTGAAAAGGTAACATTTTGCATATACGACTTTGTTCTATAGGACCGTCGATGTATAGATTTCCCATGGGAGCAAATTACCGGGTTAAAAAGTCTAAAAACTAAACATAGTAAGCCGCGATAGCTTAGTTGGGAGTGGAATAGACTACCGACACGAACGTCCGCAGGTCTCAAAACCCAAGGGCATGCACCTCTGACTTTTCTTAAGCTATGTGTTTATTCTTCGTGTATTATCGTTGGCTTTAATCGAAGAAAAACTTCGTGAGGAAACCTGCATACCCACCTAAAAATTCACCACATGAGTTTTAAATTTATGTGAAGTCTACCAACCCGCATTAGGCCAGCGTGGTGGACTAAGGCCTAAACTCTCTTAGCAGTAGAGGAGGCCCGTGCCCAGCAGTGGAATAGTATGTGATACAGATTAATAAGAAATCATTCACAACAAAACTGTGAGGAAGGCCTTGATAACGTGTTGCATTTTGAGATTATTTTCTATGATTGACAAGAAAACTTAGTTATTTGGCACATCAAGATAACAATGACGTTAAGCTACCGCCGGGTTTCGCTCGACTGGCCTGTTCAATCGAAGATTACTTGTAAGTTGTCACATTGACAGCGTTTCATCAATCATCTTCAGTTGGATTTAATGCACGAGTAACCTCACGGGGTATAGATTTGTGGTAATTTTATGTTTTATTAACATTAACCCTTCAAGGCCCGCTTATATATATAGATGTATGAGAAATTATTATGTTAAATATATAATAACATATGTTCACTATTTCCCATACAAAGGTGCTTGATTGTTATAGAAAATTAAAACACCTTAACGTGGCATAAAACATGACCAGTTCTAGACAGAGATTTAACCTCAAATCTGATAAAGAATAATTACCGTGATATGAAACACTCTATATGTGTTGAGTGGATGGGTTTAACCGGAATCCTTTTAGGGAGCGTAACTCAATAGTGCTTAAAATCTCCTTAGACGAACATTATTCAATCAGGAGCCTTGAATGAAGCGCGACCCTTGCTAGATATAGCGTCATTATAACCCTTTTGGATGGTCCAAAATGTCATAGGTCAAACTCGTACAAAAGTAAGAGATATGTATAAAATAGATAGGTATAAAATATATCTGATTATCGGAGTGTAAAATTTGTATTGTAATAAAACGATAACGATATTTATTTTCAAGTTACCTATAACTTTCAATAGTATAATATTACAAGTAGTAACCTACATAATAAAAAAAAATCTGTTACCGGTTAAATAGAAAATATGCGGAGTTTGTTTCGGTTATTAAAAGACTCATTTATTTGGCTAAATGCCTGCACAATCAAATGATTTATTATGGACTAAGGCAAGACAGCGACTCTGTTAATTTATTACCAAGGTCTTAGAGAAACTTGTGTTAAACACCTGCACACATGCCTAATGCAATTTACTATTTCATCACTTGATCGAGCAAGCCAAAATATGTATTATTGTTTAGAGTTTAAGGGATAATCTAAAGAAAATAATTTAAATGATAGCAAGATTTTGTGACCTTTTTCACTACTTATCCAAATAAGATGTTTTCCATAGTTAAAATTGTTGACGAAAGCAATATACTGGTAAAATGTACAATAGTATAGTTACTACTTACTTACTAAAATGTATAATAGTATATTTTATTACTACAATGTAGTCATTGTAGTCATAAAATTAAATAGCTATAGGTAAGTACGTAAATTGTATATCACATTTATTTAGATGTGATATACTTCCAGGTATTTTATTAAGTACCTGGAAGTCTTTTCGTTCCTTTTTGAGAGATTATTCTAAGTATTCATCTTGATAGTACGCCTATTTAACATATCAAAAACTTTTGATAAAGATACCACATCAAAAAAGACTCTTTTATTTCCATAAAATAATAATTTTAGCAGATTTTTTGCATTATATTCTAATAGTGATAGGTACCCATTCAATTTCTTTTTAACTGGCTTCATTATATTTAAGTCTTATAAGCCTGAACTTAATTTCGTGATGATTTTGGTAGAATAACGAAAATAAATTAATTAGAGAAACTGAAATTGTAGTAATAAGAAATTTTATGGAAATCTGAGTGCAGACGATAAGGCACGTTGAAGATGATTGTCAATTTATGGACATCAATGCAATTAGTGTATTATTTCATATTTCTCTATCATTTTATTCATATTTTTCATGATGTTAATAATAATTAGTGTAAGTACTACAACTACTCGTCAAATTGAATTGTTATGTAAGTGTAGTCAATCGGATTATCACAGTAGAGTTATATTAGGAAGAGTGTAATCAGAGTTGACCACATTTTGAAAGAGGAGTTTATAAGGAAATTATACTAACCTAGTAACATAAGAGTTTTAAGCAAGGTAAAATAATCCTACTAATATTATAAAGGCGAAAGTTTGTAAGTATGTATGGATGTATGGATGTATGGATGTCTGGATGTTTGTTACTCTTTCACGCAAAAACTACAGAACGGATTTCGATGAAATTTGGCTCACGGGTAGATCATGTCCTGGATTAACACATAGGCGACTTTTTATCCCGGGAAAATATAAACCGGGACTTTTATCCCGGAAAAACTTTTTAATGCGGGCGGAGCCGCGGGCAAAAGCTAGTTTGAAATAATTGTGGAGATGAAAATTACTTGCTCAATCTTGCTACACATGTAGAGGTTTGTATGACATCGATTACGTAAGTATGTTCCCTCTCATATTAGTTTGTAACTGTTCTTGCCGATACGTGATTTCCATTGGTGAACTTTTCTGTCCCATTCCCCCCATTAGGGGTTGTAGTTATGCCTATATCAAGCGCAGACATTGTTGGTCAAGAAGACGAAGCGAAGTACTTTTAGGTTTACAGGTTGATGGCAAGTCTTGGTATCCGGAGTTCATCAATGATAGAGGTCTATCAAAAATTTATTAGATTAACCTATTCTCGATCTTGTTTAAAACAAAGCGTACCTGTGGTTGTCCACAACGATTATCTAAAGTTATGGCGGAGTTTCTTTCTGCCTTTCTTCTTCGGGTCGTCATCGCTTAGGTAGCTAGTGAAAGGCTGGTAAGTTAGCTAGGCTAGGGCCTGTAGTGTCCTCACCGGTGAGGATCGCGACGCGTGCCTCCCATTAATTTTAATAAAAAATATTCTTTTTTTATCTCTTTCCTGCCAGCCCGAGCTTGGCTTCTTTATATTTAGTTTGCATTGATTTTGCTCCCTTCAAATATGTCTTTAGTTATATAAGTGACTATTTGTAATAATAATTATTAATTGAATGTATCTTGACATTTCATAAGTGCAACTACAACTATGTTCGCCTACGTGATGAATAAATTTTATTTTATTTTATTTATTTATTTATTTTAAAGTAAAATTAAGAATTATTAAGCTAGACACCAGGAAGGAGCTCGCGATTTTAAATATGCTTATGCTACTGTAATTTAACACTTACAGGAACTAAGTCCCTTTAAGTATAACTTATTGCTTTAACTGTATAGTGAGATGGTACGTAACTAAAACTATTTATCTTCTAAGCATCCGAACCAGTTTAGCTTTACAAAGTGATTACATAACAACTCCCATTTAAAGTTTTGATAATTAGAAGGATGACGAAAGTTTAATAATTAATTATTTTTCTTTCGATTATTATAGTTCAGCAGAAATTTGTGTATTGTCGTGATTGTTTCATATTCATATTGATAGTGGATGATAGCCTAGTTAGGAATGGCATGGTCTGCCGAGCCAATGTACGGAGGCTCGAAACCCAAGGCACACACCTCTGACTTTTCGAAGTTACGTGTGAATTGTTTATCAATAATTGTCGTTCGCTTTGACGGTGAAGGAAAACATCATACCTACATACCTGAGAATTCTCCAAGTAAATCTCGAGGGTACGTGAAGTCTGTCAACCCGCACTAAGGTAGCGTGATGGATTAAGGCCTAACCCCTCTCAGTGGTAAACGACGCCCATGCTCAGCAGTGGGTATTGTGTACTACAATACAGAGATGCTTGCATTGCATAGTATAACGATAGTAGGTAAATCTGATTACGATGGTGTGATCGTATAACCATAACCAGCCCTGTATGTACTGCTCATTGCTGAGCACGAGCCTCCTCTACTACTGAGAGGGTTTTGTAACAGAATATATTCTTTAAATAAATCATAACGTTATTTATGACTATTCAAAAATATACCTCTTACGGTTGTTTTCGATAAAAGTTCCTAATCTTAATCATTGATCCGATATCGGGTATAAAATAAGTCATTTGTAACCTATGATTACTTATTAGTTATTACACTTACACACTTGCCGAGTAGAGTCGATAGTCACTTAATACGAATACGAGAGAGTAACCAGCATAATAGAGTGAATTCGTCACTCATAATTTATAGTCATATTTATTCGCCAACTTATTCGGCAAATTGTTTGCCAATAGTCATATTTATTCGCCAACTTATTCGGCAAATTGTTTGCCAATAGTCATATTTATTCGCCAACTTATTCGGCAAATTGTTTGCCAATAGTCATATTTATTCACCAACTTATTTGGCAAATTGTTTGCCAATAGTCTAAATGAGGTGTAAGCATGTAAAAAATGGTTTTCTGGTAGCGATGTATCCAAAAAAGCGATTGGGATCGTTGGCTGAAAATGGCGGTAAAGGTCAAATGATAGACGATACTACATTATTTAAAACGTAAACTGTTTACACCTCAACAAAGATATTCTACATGTATAATGTACAAAATTAACCAACAAGTACTTAGTTAAAGTCTTGCCTTCAGCGTAAACAAACGCCATCTTAATCTCTTTTGTTCATAAATCAAATTCGTGGTAAAGCTGTAAATCCAATCCAAGAGCAATTTCTACACATACTGTACTTCTTTCATTTCGCTATAGTGACACTTCATCCAAATATGAATTATGTTGAAATATATTTGCTTCGAATGTGAATTAAATTATATGAAGTGTTAGTGTTTCATATACAATTTTACTTTACAAAATCATTTCATGCCAACTTGTTGTCAAATGCAGAAGCGCAAATTCGAAGAGCTTCGGCGGTTTTATGCAATTTTCGCCTGGCATTTAAATTTCACTAATGAACACTGAGTAAAAAGTGACACGCGAAAACTTATTCTAGTCCATGGTAGTTTTTCTGCTTGTGTGGCATCCCTTTATTTTTTGGAGTTAGCGCAGTCCAAGTATAATGTTTACGAAAGAACTAATCTACTTCCCCACACTGGTTGTCACTATTATGCCGGCGTAGACCTACCACATTTTGTATACGACTCTATAGGGCTACTGCTATGAATGTCGTGAAACCAGTGACTTATTTTGCTAACTTACATCACGGGTCAGAGGGTGTATCTACGGCCAGCCAACAGGCCGATACACGGCCCATACCCAGCTTCAAGATTTACGATACGTTTTCCTCGATATTCATTTTAGACTGCCTCAGTGGCATAGTTGTATTTTGTGCGCTGTACGACTATCGCACTGAGATCTCTGATTGGAATCTCGGGTCAGTCAAAGTGATATCGGGTTTTTCTATTCAGTATCAGCCCGGAGTTTTGAAATGTGTCTGGTGGATGACAATAGCCCCTATCACCTCATGAGACATAACATAGCTGGCGAAATGTGAGTCTGTTATGAAAAAGGCGTGTTGCTCTGTATGTCATATGCATGTTTTTATGGCATTGAATGACGAGGCCATCATGCTGTTCGCCTGATGGTAAGCGATACGACCACCCATAAACAGTAGCAACAACATACAGCACCTTGAGTTACAAAGTACTGTATGGCATTCCACTGCGCTCGTTATCCTAAGACATAAGATGTTAAATCTCATTATGTCCAGTACACTGGCTACAATGTACTTCAAAATGTAACATAGCAGTACTGCTGCTTGGCGGTAGAAATAGACATTGCGGTGGTACCCACCCAAGCGGACTCTTCCATATGAGACCTGCTATCAGTAAAAAAAAAACAAAAATATGTATGTATATTTTTTAGTTTGGACTGAACTGCACCTACTTGCCTTTAGGTGAAGACTCGTAGTAAAATTGTGCCAGAATAAAAGAAGAATAATATGGAATAATGTCATCATAAATACAGTCGCGACGATGACACGCTAAGGTATAAGTGAATTTGCTCGATCTTCAGTGTAATTTAAGTTTTGGGACAATCTAATGTTATATTTTGTAGCAGCCTTTATGAAGACCCGTAATTTTGAAAAGTTTTTTGTATACAGACTTCGTTTGCATTGTATGATTAACTAAAAAGAAGTCAAGAGAGTATAACCACCCAGATTAATAGAAACATTTTTTGTGTTGCTAATGTTTAAATGTGTTAAATTCAATGATATCAGAATGTCACATACTTTTGTCTTTATCTGCAGTTATAAAGTAAATAAGTTATAATGATTTTAAACTTCATTAAACAAAATCAAAATGATAAAGTCTGACTTGTCAAATATGTTGTGATACGTCAAAAGTTTGATATAGGTCGACGTATATTATTAAACGAATAAGCGACATGGTTGGGTTTAGGGTTTTTATAAATACAATCATTTTTCAAAGTATTTATATTTGTAATCTTTGTATGTAAAACAAAAAAAAAAACAAATATAATATATTCAATCGTAACTTCTTGTTTTATCCATAAATCCGGTATTTCGTTAAGTTTAGTTTCCAGCATTCAATCAGATTAACCACTTTAAAATAATTTAATTACAACGTTTGGTAGTTTTTTGGGTGTACAAAGTGTCCCTTCGTGATCGAGTTACCCTAGTTTCCATTACACTTAATTGAATAAATTCAATAAAGCGTACAAATCTTTGATGTTGTGAATCTTATTTAACGAAGTGTGATCGTATAAAATCCTTTGTCAAATTCAATTATGTGTCTACATAATGTCTGAATCACGGCGAGCTTTGTGATTCACTCATCCATCTCTAAAATTTAGATGTTTTTGTGTGTGTTTTTATAATCTCACAACCTTTTAGTATTGTATTTTATGAAGCATATAATATTAACCAGTCATTATTTCGGTATTATTTCTAATATTAATAACGCAGTTAATGGTAAGGAAATAGTCAAAGGCGATTTCAAAAATTCTTTTTTTGTCCAATAGGACAAAAAAAGGATGGACATGGATAATCATTTGGCCTATCAATAGATAGGCCAAATGATTATCCATACTTAAGTAATCCATACAAAATTGTAAGAAAACACAAGTAGACTTTCAAATATTAGAACTACACGCTAAAATAGTCGCATATAAAACGTTAATATTAACAAATTCTTTATTAATGATATGTATTTTGTATGTTTGTAGTATTCTCGTTCCAGTGCATGACTATATAAATTAAGGGTTGCGCAGCGCGTACGACAAAGTAGAGACTGAACTTCGCAACCAGCTCAACTGATACCGTTTTTTTTTTTTTTGTGGCCATCTTCGGCGCATTAGGGACGGCTGCGGGCTTCCTCCGACTCACGTCTAAGTTGTCGTCCGCAACCGCCCCTGCGCGTACCGCTGTTGCGGTCTGTCTCCTTTGCGGTCCGTCTCCTACAACTGATACCGTGGAGTTTAACGCAGTACGTAACTAATTACGTAAGATAATCATATCGCATTAAGCAAGGCAGCCAACACGATTATTAGTAACTCATCAAAAGTGAATTAGAGACATTTAGTAACAAAGTATTATTAAAATTGTTATGGAACATAATTGTTTAACTTGATCGAAATTATGTCTATATTACAATGCATGCAATTTCAGCCTAAGTGTGACTGTCAAAAATGTTATAACACTAAAATAAACTAGCAATTGGTTTGTGGTGTGTCAATTCAATAGGAACATATCATAACAATTAGACGATCATTTTGGAATTTATAATTTTGTGTTTTGTTTAGTAATTCTACCTAAGTAATTCAATTCCCAGCTGAGATATGACAACTGTGTGTGGTTGCATATTAATAGTGGAGCATTATTATTAGAGAAACAACACCTGAGTCTGTGAAACACAGCGAGTCGCTAGTGAGCAAGTAATTTAAATGTAAATACAAAATCCAGTAATATTAGGTAGGCATGCAGTATGTATAATTGTTTACCTACATTATGTTCGTAATAATTTTTAGCTTTAAAAAATAAATGTTCCACATAAAGTACAAAGATAGTTACGTATGAACCTAAATCTTGTATCGTGGATATTGATAACTATGAAGGACTTTTGGTTCTGAGCAAAACATTTGTGAAACACTAAAACAATTATTTTAGGACGGAAATCGAACTTTAGTTCATTTATCTCGTAGCCGCCTTATGGCTGCCCTGCGCCTTGCCATGTCAATTATTTATATATAATCTATGGTCAATCATGACACATCTGTGTTCAAGAGTTTAGTATTAACAGAAAAAACAAAATATCTATGTATAGGAATAATAAAATAATTTCATTTTAATATTTAGTATCCACTGTGACAGTTACGATACTAAATATATTGTAAAAAATGCTGTACCAGAGACAAACTGTAAATGAGATATATTTTATTAAACTCTACCCCATAAATCTCGTGTGAGGCGTACACAGACAGCTATAAAAGTGAAAATACATGTAACAGAGTTAGGGCTTGCCCCGTCACATCTTTATAATGTAATTTTCTTACCCAGATTGAAATATTTTCAGTATTGAAATAGATGTTGATATTTTTTTTCTATAAGGTACATACCTAATGTTGGATACGTGATCAAATGTGTTTAATTATGACATCATCTATTGCATATTTTCAATATAAGAATATGCAATAGATGATATAATTATAATAACTGTACCATTATGAGATACATGCGAAAGCCGCCACGGAAAGCCAATAATATTGTATGGTTATTGAGAGCTCATTAATAAACTTGTCGATGGTTGAGTGCAGAAGGTATTTAATGTCAAATCAATACGCTGTTATACTAGTTACTGGCCGATGCTCCGATCAGCCGTAAAAATTTAATGCCTCACTACATTCCATCGATTACGTCTCACGCTTATAAGTAACACGCTATACAAACTTCTTTTTTTTTAAAGGTGGTTTAGAAACATTAAATGCATGGGTGAATTAGATATTAAAAATCAAAGTTTCGATATTGCAAATATTGTACCTATCACTAACTCCTTTACATTATAATAATGATATAATTAACAACATACTTTTATAATGACAGCTATTAAATGTTGAAATTCAATTTTAAATGAATGAAGACTCGTTTTTAAAAAATCGATTTTAAAAATCCCATATAAAAGTACATGTTAGCAATATGTATTTTGTTCAGTAATCATTCTAAACTAGCTCGGATCGACCAAAATGATTTTAACCCTTAATTCCCTTAAATCTACGTTTGAAGAGCCGGGGCATCAAAAAATCTTTGTCAAACAAAATCTGTAATCTTTAGAAGAGGGGTAACCCGGGATATTGATAAATTGAATGCTTTCAACATTTAATGTAATTGCCTGCTTGCTTTCGGCCACAACGGTGAAGTTGACTTTTAACAAGATCTATATTTATTTACTAAATTTGGGTTTTAAAAAGCAATATCAGTTATTTTTTCTTCTAAGTTACAATAAACAAATTTGATTGGTTACATTATTTAAATGAGAAATATAAGGGTAATTGTGATAAAAGAAACTACATATTAACCTAATTCAGGTAATCTCCATGGATCGTAACATGATTCTATGAATAAAATGGAAGCATTGAATTTCTTAAAAAGGTCAGTAAAATTCGCGGAGAGTGCGTGAATTAATTCATTCTTAATCTCAAAGGACAGTTTAGGAAATTATTCTATTCTGTTAATATTAATTTGTCTAATACACAGACTTCGAGAACATAATTTCACTTATTCTGACATTTACGTTGATATATGAAAAACCCATATCAATGGACAATTATTATCATTTTTGATTCGAATATATATTATACAGCGAGGTTTTTACATATCAATGTATATAGCATATTTACTTAATTCACTTATGGGACGCTATTTAAAAAAAATATGCGGTACACAATATATCGATTGATTTTCTAATGTCACACGATTTCTCTGTTTGCAATAATTTTGACACATTATTTCCTGTATAAACTTTGAGATGGTTAAATACTCAAAGTGTATAAAACATGACAAAATGTTAAGATTAGTTTTGATTAAAAATGAGCCTACAGGCCTTGATAGTTCATTGTAATAATTAACAATTAAATGCTAAGTTATGTATAATTGTTTTTCCTCTTTAAAAAAGGTCCGGCGTAAAAATATACATAGACGCAGTGGTCACAGCGTCCCAGTCGCCGCATCATCTAACATAAATGCATTAGATGCAATCTTCACCAAATAAGATGTTGCGAATCTAATTATTCAATCTAGCTTATTTATACAGCCTGAGCGACGGTACGTCTATCTTGAAGCTTTAAAATACTATTACTATTATATCGGAGTTTTATAGCAAGAAAAATAAGCTCTAAATGGATTTCAATTTGTTTCGATTATGACGGCAAGAGCTTTTTGTTGGCAGGACAAATACTAGGTGCTACATTAGGTATTATAAATACAAATAGTGCCTACTTTATTTTATTTATTGGAGCTTCGAGTATTATTTTATTTCCAATCCGAGTGTTTTTTACAATGATGTCCGTAAGTGCTTTTCTCCATAAAATTTTATTTGAAATATTTTTTTTGCTTGTCTTTTTCCTCGTTCACGGTCTTAAATATTCATAACTTATTACATGCGGGATACATAATAGCAAATCCTATGAAAGGAAAGTATGTAGTAATTCCACTTATGGGAATTTACCGCAAATTACGTGGTTTGAAGAATACACTAAGGAGTCTCGACATAATTAAAAAATGTACCTACATACAATAGCTCAGTTCGTCTCGTCATAATTATTTTTTGTTAAAATTAGTTCGGTGCAAGGCGCCTGTTGGTCCCTGTTCATTTTCTTTGTTTCTGGAAGCTCAGAATGGAAGAATGAATTCATTGTTTATAAAATCTGCGTACTTACGCTATTCATTAAATGTGGTCAACGAAAATGTGCGATCTTGAGCAAACAAATTTAAAAAATTCGAGGCGTAATAGAATACATCTGAAGTTATTAATTACAACATAGAAATAGTCGTTGAAAAAAATATTCTATAAAAAGTATGTTGAACGTTCAATTTTTAACCTCCACCTTGTTGGAAGTTAGTTTAATAATCCGCCCTGTGATCATGAAGGCTCTAAAAGTTTTAAACGTCGAGAGTAAAAATTTGACATATTTTTCGCGAAAAGTTCATAAAGTAGTTTTATTTCAATGTGGAACATAAGATAGCAGTTAAACAATTATCCTTCATCAGTGTTTTAATAAATAATATTTTGTGACTTTCTTCCTTGCGTTAAATTAGTCCTAAAAGCTTTTTTGGCTACCTTTTTAGTGAGTAGTAGGTACTTACGTAACTTTCAGAACCTGTAACTTATTTAAAGGAACGTCTGAAATTATGCTTTAGGCCTAATAAGGTCTTTGATCTGTAAATACCAACCTTTGTAAAGTTCGTTCAAAATAAATGGTAGTCCATCTATTGATTAATCAAATTTACAATGGTCTTTCAAAATAAAAAGATACCGACTAAAAGAATTATAGTTTCTTCATACATTCAATGTGCAATGTTCTTTAATAAAACAGCAATCGCAGCAATAAGAAAGTTTTGCTTACCGTGAAATTTTACTAGTCCTGAGAACCAATGTACAAATAGCTTTGTATAATAAATTACACTAAAGTTAAACTAAATATTGTAATCTGATTTAAGAGTGCTTCTTGCATCCTTTTTTTTAGAGTTGTATGAAGAACAATGAACAGTTTTTATAAACGTGGCATAAGCTCTTATACTTTGGCAGAAAGGAAAGATATTTCAAGCCACGTCCTTTTTATATTGTCTAAGAGTTGATATTTACATACATTTTATTCCTTTTCACTGCGTTATCTTATTAACTATGTTTCACGGTAATATACATGTACCTACGCAAGTATGCATTTTACCCCTTTGTCTGCGGGTATGAAGGCCAAGAATTCGCCATAAATAGCAGAGGACCCGTGAAAGTAATTACGCCAGGGAATGTTTTCATTACAGCATAATAATCGTCAAATAAAGGCGAGGTTAGCATCACAACTATTATCATGAGTCATATACCTATCTTAAGGGCACGTGCGACGCCAGCAATTTTGGTGATTTTCATATATTCAATTGTTTTACATTGGCTTTTGATTTGGTAGGTATTTCAATAAGACCCATGTCAGCAAAAAATAGATTCCATCCCCATTTGAGTGAAAAGATTTAAAAATCATCAATATACTTTATTTCCTGGGTGTGTATTAGACAAAGGTCCTATTCCTGGGCTCATTCGTTGCCACCACTGTCACATGTTTTTAACCTTTAGGAATTCATCTCGAGCCTAGTCATATATTTAAGAAAAACGTAATTAAATTTTTCATGTCGCCAGAGTTTTTGCGAAGCAATTTGTAGTGGAATTTAGAGGTGTCATGTTGCGACGGAATGTGCAAGTATGTTGCTGGTTTTCCATGACACAAAGGCCTTTCAGCATTTGTATTTGACTGAATATACGTCGCGTCTAGATTCAAGACACGCTGCTGTGATAATATCGCTAAATATACGTGTTTATGACTAGCTGACTGCATGGGAAGGTATAGCTTTCACATGGGGTGGTGCTACGATATAAAAATTTTAGTAGCGTGGGTTGTGGGCTTGCATGACACCGTATATTCGAAGCTAAGGGGTTCAGATCGCTAAAATGTCAGCGGTCAGTGGCGTAGCGTGGTTTATTCTAAGCTAGGGGTGGCTGGACCCCCTGAACCCCCTTATACACGCCCATGGCTCATTGTTATTTTACAGTGACTTTTTGTTAACAAGTAGAGTAAAGGTGTATGAGAGTGCGTATGATGTAATGTAACTTGATGACAAAGGATCATCATTATAGAAATTGGCATGTTGGCAAAAATCACATTGTGGATTTAAAAGTTAGCTATATCAGGTAGAATCCGCGTTATGCATACACAATGTAATATATATTGTTATTTTTAAACATATATGACTTACTAATAATAAAAAAGTATCATCTCATTCCTACTTTTAGTTAGTTGTCAATAAATTCATTTTTCAAACACAATTCTTTTGTAGTTCAGTTTCTTAGCATTTTTTTTCTATATAGATATAATATCTAAAGCTGGAAGCATTGATATGTTTTGTTTGTACATCAATGGCTGGAAGTCTATACAATAGTGTTTTGTTTTTCATATTCCAGTAACAAGGGGAACCATTTCAGTAAGCAGAATTCGCACCATTGTGGCACTCTCAAAACATATTTAACTGTCAAAGTAAATATGTTTAAAGTAGCGCTAACTTGGTTTGTTGGTTATTGGTAATTGCATTATGAAGACAAGTAAATGTTTTGTAGGTTTGTTACATTATGCACGTAGCATGTTTATTGGTTTTATTTACCGCCCATGACAAAGGTTTTCCGGAATAAAAACATCATTCCGGGATAAAAAGTAGCCTATAGCACTCAGGAGTAATGTAGCTTCCTATTCATGAAAGAATTTTCAAAATTGGTTCAGTAGTTCCTGAGATTAGCGCGTTCAACCAAACAAGCTCTTCAGCTTTATAATAATACTAGCCCTGTATTAAATAATGCCCACTGCTGGGCACGGGCCCCTCTACTACTGAGGGTTTAGGCCCTAGTCCACGACGCTGGCCTAGTGCGGGTTGGCAGACTGCACATATCTTCGAAATTCCTATAAAGAGCTAAGAGCTTCTTAGGTATGCAGGTTTCCTCGCGATGTTTTCCTTCACCGTTAAAGCGAACGATAATTGATAAACAATATAACAACAGCTTTATAATATTAGTATAGATTACAGTAAAACATTTATTTTTACATAGATATAGGAAAGTATGTACAGTCAGAATAAACTTAGTGTCATAACAATGGAAGGTTTTATCTTTATTCTCAATCTCAATTCTTCTTTAAAGGCCAACATTACATCCGCTTTTAGGAAAATGCTAGAAGTTAGAACAACTGAAAGATTTTGGGCTTTCACTAACCCACTATCTCGTTTGCCCACCCGTCATTTTGACCTAATAACTGGTAGAAAGAAGGAAAACTATATTTAGCGTTATCTTAATTACTATCGTTTCTTTCACACGTCATTTAACCGTTGTCCACTATTAATCTTGTCGTATCATCATTAATTATCCCTTTAACACAAGCTTGGTCGGGCTTAGTTTCGGCTTGTTTTCATTGTGTATATGTTGCAGTGGAAGTTATAATTCCGGATATCATATATACTGTCCAACTATTATACATAATATCTACTTAATTTAGATAAACTAGCTATTTTACTTGTATAATATCTTGGAAGACTTGGATAAAGTAATAACACAAGCATAGGTGAAATTATAAAGTTTTATGTCTACTTGCCTTAGGCCTTGCCTTAACACTGACTGCCTTGGTGGCGTAGTTGTATTACAGTACGACTAAAATGCTGAGGTCTTGCGTTCGATCCCCGGGTCGGGCAAAGTGATATTGAATTTTTCTAATCAGTATTAGTTTGGAGCCTGGAATTTAGGCTCGCCCCCTATCACATCATAGGATGGAATACGCACGGCGAAAAGTGGGTGCATGCTTTTCAATGTCTAACATTCGCGAATATAACATAAGAAATTATTTAAATTATGCCGTTATTTTAAATAGTAGCCTACACTAAAAATGTACCGGGGGTCACGGGTGGGCTGGAGGGGCCGTCCACCTTTTAGTCTAGCCAACTTCTGTGACCCCCGTGATGGACGGCAGCGTGCCTCACGCTGCCTCGGATGCCAAGGGCGTCCTTCGGTGTACGGGGGCTTCTGAGCCCCCGCAACAACAGGAGACGGACCGCAACAGCGGTACGCGCAGGGGCGGTTGCGGACGACAACTTAGACGTGAGTCGGAGGAAGCCCGCAGCCGTCCCTAATGCGCCGCAGATGGCCACAAAAAAAAAAAACACTATAAATGTAAGAAAAAGAGTTTTATGTTTCAAAGTTTCTTTCTAGCGCTCGACGAACACTTCTGCGGCTCGCTCGGCTCGCTTATTGTTTAGGGGGTCCAACCTGACCTAACCAACTTGAAGATTTCAATTTACAACATCGAACATTAGGTAATTAAGTGACTGCAGACGATTAGGTGACATTATGTGACTTTGGATGATGTTAGGTGATAATGGGTGAATTGGCAACGGTATGAAGAGCGGGAGGAGAAACTAGTCAAACCATATTTATTGCTTCGAAGAACGTTATCTAGCTATCCTACTAATATTATAACACATTGGAAAATATTGGAATCAAATTTGATAGCTCATATGATAGAACCCTTTAATTTAAATTTTATCCGTGGTGTTTTACAACTGGCTTTTCTAGTTGTAAACGTCCCTATACTTGAGGTTAAATTGCCTCCTTAGTTCATTATTTTGTCTCCCGCTTTGCTACGGAGGGAAATGGACAATTAATATTTCCAACTCCTCCCTATCTTTCTATTTGATTAATTTCGTTGCGGGATAAAGACAGACTAGTGTTCCCTGAGACCCGCCGAGCTTCACTGCTTGGTGTCATAAAATGCGTGCCATTACCGATCCTGGCTTACAGGATTTGTAGTGGCGGGTGTGAGAATGGGATAGTCTCGTAATATTATAAACGCGAAAGTTTGTAAGAATGTATGTATGTCTGGATGTATAGATGTTTGTTCCTCTTTCACGCAAAAACTACTGATCGGATTTCGATGAAATTTGGCACACAGGTAGATCATGTCCTGGATTAACACATAGGCTACCTTTTATCCCGGGAAAATATAAACCATGACTTTTATACCGGAAAAACTTTTTAACGCGGGCGAAGCTGTGGGCAAAAGCTAGTTATGAATAATACATGGATAAAGAGATTAATTTATCTCGTTGGGTAGTTGATTACTTTTTTAATCCATTTATCAAATATGTATGACATCCAAAATCTAATGGAAAAATAATACTCAATATTCAAACTTTGAAATTTGGTGGAAGGAGTTGTCAAATAACAGTATTACTGTGACGTCAACGAGAGTTGCCGGCTATAATGCAACGTGCGTGCGAAAGAGATAGCGCGTCCATACGCGACACATTTGCTCACAACAATATTTCAAACATGAATAACTGCTTTATTTCTCAACCAATTTTGATGCTAATTTCACAGAAGAATTTATTTTTCGTATTGTTTTCTGCTACATATTAAATAATTTACAAAATGAAACATAGGAAACTACCCTATTGTCAAGACAATTTAGTCATTATATGTAATAGCTATTTAATAGCTATGACTGTGACATATACATTGCTTTCTACTCATTTTACCAAGTAAAAGGATAAACATTATGTAAAATCTATTCATACCTACTAGGTACGTAGGTACCTACGTATAAGACTTTCTGTAAAATATTTAGCAAAATACTTAAGTCTTACTTTTTGTCCTAAAATATTTACGTATCAATACCAAATCGATTACTAACCTATGTCAAAGTTTTTTTTTGTTAAGAACATAGTTCAAATAGAACATTTTATAGCTGGTGCATTTACTACTAAGGTCATTGTTTATGTAGGCGTAAGAATTACTTTTACAGCCCTAAGTATGTGGTGGTCGGCATGGGGTTATAAGTTATAATATACGTTAACCCCATTTACGAGCCGATTGGGTTGTAAGATTTGAAGTGTTTCGTCACTTATACGGATTTATCGTTTAATGACTTTTTGGTAAACGGTTTTTTGTGTTGCTCATTTTTTATTTTGTTGTATAGACATTTTTCTTTAAAGCATTATTGAAGGACATCATTTTTAAGATTTTCAAATCGTTAAGATGCTTTCAATTTATTTAAAAGTTAGGAATTATTGAATTAAACGTTAATTACGTCATTCAAATTCCACGCCGTAGTAAATACTAAATACATTATACTAATGAGATAATATTAAATGAATTGACAGAAAAGTAACCATTAACGCCATTGTTGTGTGATTATGTAGATTTCTAAGAGATTTTGTGCAATGTTTAATTATTAGGATCTGACATCAATGAAGGCTAATGAATTGAAACGATCTTATGAACAGTAGTTACGTTAATTACCGTCGGAGGTATTTCTTCACAATGTCTGAGCAACTCATTTCGGGGGCTTTAGAGCGTGGGCTCCCGGCATTTCCCCGCTGATGATTTGTTTGCTAGATCAACCTGCCGAAATTAAATTCAAATTAACCTATTTACGCAACAAATGGCGGGGCATCGTTTATTAAAAAGTTTTTATAATAAAGAACACTTCCAGATCGTATAGTAAAACAAAACTAGCGCAAACAATGACCTATTTATTGTATTAATTTATTCAATTACGCATTGTATTAATGTAGGTACCTACCTATAGTTTACACAAATCCGTAAACCAGGCAAGCATTAATACATACTTAATATTGAATCGGCATTAAATACATATTAAACGGTGTTGATGTCATTTTTGATATTGGGATCACAATATTAACGTTAATGTTTTTTTTATGATGTAGGGGGCAAACGAGCGTAAAGATGTATGATAATAATAAAAAAGACGAAGAAAGAAAGAAGAGTTCTGGCGGGAACGTCAATTGTCATGAGGTGCTCTTGTTTTAATTCATTATTTTGGTGATACTTAGTGTTATATTGCATAATTATGATGGTATATTGTCCAATACTTATAGTTGTAAGGGGCTCAAATGAAGTGAATTGAAATAACAGTGCTAATCAAGTGCTTTTTTGTTGCCGCCAAAACTCGACAAAGTCTTGGTAAGGTAGCCACTGCTTTACTTCAACATAGTAGTTAGTACTGAGTATAACAAAGAAACAATGCAACTGCAACTTATACTTAAAAAAATGTTTTACCTAAAACTTTGACACTTGCAGATGCGCAAACCGCGCCTTGCCAAAGAGAAAAAAAAGAAAGAATGAATGAAATGAATGAATGAAAACACTTTATTGTACACCACGTTATACTAAAAATAAATAATTAACAAATAGGTTTAGACCTTTGAATCGCGCGACAATAGGCGGTCTTATCGCTAAAAAGCGATCTCTTCCAGACAACCTACACTGATTGTGAGAGATGCATGAAGTGATGAAAGGTAATATCGCTGTAACTAAATCAAATCTCAAATGTTATGGCATATGTTTCCCACCTGAACCTTGTCAAATTGTCATGTTAAGCACGTGGCTACATCCAGCTTGCTACATCTGTCTCGATAAATATGTTAAACTAGTAGTGCTCGCGGCTCCGCCCGCGTGAAAACGTTTTACTGGGATAAAAACATTTTCCCGGGACAAAAAGTAACCTGTAGCATTCAGGAGTAAAGTAGCTTCCTATTAGTGAAAGAAGTTTCAAAATCGGTTCAGTAGTTCCAGAGATTAGCGCGTTCAAACAAACAAACAAACAAACTCTTCAGCTTTATAATATTATAGTATAGATCACATTAGACCCTAATGCATCAGACAATGATGAATCTACTAAAATATTATTACCTAATCTATACTAATATTATAAAGCTGAAGAGTTTGTTTGTTTGTTTGTTGGAACGCGCTAATCTCAGGAACTACTGGTTCGAATTGAAAAATTCTTTTTGTGTTGAATAGACCTTTTATCGAGGAAGGCTTTAGGCTATATAACATCACGATGCAACTATTAGGAGCGAAGAAATAATGGAAAATGTGAAAAAAACGGGGAAAATTATTCATCCTTGAGGGCTTCCATTGCGTGCGCTGCGAAAACGGTTCAAGATACCAAAAATATATGTATGAAAGAATTATTCCTCTTGAAATGATCTAAAAAAATGACCGCGACAGTATATGTCTATCTTTTAAGATTAACTCTCTAGAACCGTTTTTATGGTAATCAAATTTGGTCGAAATTAATGCATTATTTGTTAAGAGTTGTATGAACGTCATAATATTAATCTTTTTCGAAATAAATGTGTTGGATAGAGTGATTCAACGGGAAGGTTTTTATGTATGTACTTTTAGCCCGGAAAAACTTATTAACGCGGGCGAAGCCGTGGGCAAAATAATATTATAAAGGTGAAGAGTTTGTTTGTTTGGTTGACCGCGCCAATATCAGGAACTATTGAACCGATTTTGAAAATTCTTTCATTAATAGTAAGCTACGTTACTCCTTAGTGCTAAAGGCAACTTTTTGTTCCGGGAAAATATTTTAAGAAAAACTTTCTCACGCGGGCGGAGCCGCGAGTAATACTACTTAGTTTTAAAGTGACAATTATCACAGAGTGTTCGCAAATTAACTTTTAATTACTCTTGACTTAAGCAATAGATGAAATTAAAATCAGAAATGCATAATTAATGTGATTCTCGTTTAAAGTGTGAAAGATTTTGACAGACTCTTAATGTGAGAAATATTCATTTTCGAATTAATGGCGTCAGTGATGAATAATTAAAAGCTATTGTTAAGCGAAATAATTGAATAAGGTATACGAAGACAATCGAAATTTCAGGGCCGATTTCAGCACGTGCTGATAAAGTCCCTGATTCACCTACGAATTCATAGAGAAACCTTAAGACGAACTAAACTGCTAAACGTTCCCCACAGTGCTTCTAACTATAAACAAAACTCCTTTATAAGGTTTGCCAATTTCTTTAATAATATTTTTGATTTGCCAGATTTACATCTTTATAATTTAAGTTCAACTATTTTTAAACGCATTATAGCTAATCACTGGTTTGAAACGTTTCATTGGCTGTTAGGTATAGTCTTATTTCTTGTTATTATCTTTCTTGTGGGAAATCACCTCACTATATATTTCTTGTCATATTTATGTATTTTAACTCTGTTAATCCTTGGTATATAAAATACTCTATGCTTAGTAGATATAAGTAAAATTAAACAAGCATAATTAATTATAATTACCTAACTTGCGAAAACCTGTAAATGGTCATTAGACGACAATAGGTACTACTGTTAATTTATCACTAGATATAATAATTTGTTTTACAGATAAAATAAAATATCTTATTCAAAACTTATTGGCCACATAAACTATATTATGGTTTCACAGGGCTCGAATAAAAACATCTGTTACAAAAAGTCGGTAGTAATGTCAGATTTATTTGTTAGATAGCGTTATATGTCAAATAGTTATCTAGAACTATATCAGGAACCGGTAAAACTGGCCCTCAAATCATTTAACGACTGTGGACTTAATATAGATTTTATCATCTATTCGCTCAATGTTCGGTTTACAATCTTTATTTCCAATTCGTTGAAGCCCTTGTGGGTTCAACAGTTAATTCCATTGGTACATTAATGGACAATTTCATTTGCAGTTAAACAGGGTGTAAAATGGCAACATCAAATTGAAGCTCGCTGTCTTAAGTCCTTGTTTATTTGACTTATTTTATTGACTCGTCGAGATTAACGTCCCTTTGCAGTAAAAAGAAACTTTGCTATTGAAGTGTACTATAAACAGAATTATTTTTTTATTATTGTGGAAACGTCCAAGTTATTTTCGGCATGATAGAGATTGGGAAAGACTCCGAACATTTTAATGAGATACTTATCACTTGGTGCCCGCCAAAACATTTTAATCAACTTTATTTAATAAGGGATTTTTGAGTCCAGTAAAATTAAACAAGCGGCCTTTATAAGCTCTTGCGTATTACATTTGGTATACTAATTTCTCATTTATAGACTTAAGTATGACTGCACTGGTGAGGTCTCGGGTTCGATCCCCAAATCGGGCAAAATTGTGTTGGGATTTTATGCTCAGTATCAACTCGGAGTCTGATATTTGTGCCCTATATGGCAATAAGCTCGTCCGCCATCACATCAAGAAATACGTACAGCGAAAAGTGAGTGCACGGTTTACGCCTCTGTCTACCCCTTAGACGACAAAAGACGTGAGTGTCTTACATAGTTGTCGTACAAAAAATGGTGAACTAGATAGTAAAATATTTCAGGGCGGCATAAATACTGCTTCCAGTAAAAATTAATAAAACCGTAATGAAATTCGATATCGTTGATATTTCCACCGGGAATCGATGTTTGGCGTGTGCATGATTAAGTGCTGATACTTGTACGTACTTCGAAAACGATTACCGTGTCGCACCAAGTTAGAATCACACTCCACTCGACTTATATTCTGTCTGCCTTAATTGAATATGTCAATCACTAACGAAAACCGAGAGTGAAAATGTAGTTTCTTCAAGTATACAGGAGAATTTGTGTATTGTTAGGAATAAGTTATAGGATTGGCTGCGAGTGACTTGAGGAATTAAGAAGTTCAGTGCCAGCACCTTAGAAATATTTGCTACTTAATATAGATATTAAGTTGAAGTATTTATTTAATTATACATACATATACACTCACGCCTGTTATCCCCGAAGGGGTAGGCAGAGGCGCAACTAGTGCACCCACTTTTCGCCGTTATTCCGTCCCATGATGTGATAGGGGGCGAGTCTATCGCCATTTCGGGCACAAATTCCAGATTCCGAGCTGATACTGAATAGAAAAACTCAATATAACTTTGCCCGACCCGGGGATCGAACCCGAGACCTCAGCTTTGCAGTCGGTAATATAATAAATAATATAACAGTAATAATTTATTTAATTATTACTGTTATATACTTACCATCAAACCTAGGTCATATGTTTATGCAGGAATAACTGTTTATCTGCGTGTGCATATATGTGCTTATTTTTATATGGAAAAGTAGGATTTATTCCGGGAATTTCTTCCAGACAGGAGCAACACCTGGTGAAAAATATAATAAAAAGTGCTGGTCAAGGCAAACTTTTTGATTGATAGTATAATATTTTTCCTTATTCAACGATTGTCGGTTGCTTGACGGTAGAAATAAACATTGCTGTGGTACCCATCCAGACGGAATCTTATATATGAGAGACCTACCACCAATATATTGACTGAACTAATGTAATGAATGTAAATTTTTAGAATGTGGTTTATAAGTAACTTCTTGTTAATTCATATTTTGATATTCGCACTTGACAGAGGCACTTATATTTTGATTATTTTAAATACAGTGTCGCGATGTCATAGATATTGTGTCAGAAATGTAGAGCAACAATAAATTATATCTTACTTTTAAATGTTTTGTCGTGTGTGTGCATTATCGTGTTATGTTTAATTAAAACGGCTGATAAATTGAAAATAACACATTTCGATAGCACATTTAATGCGGTTTGAATATTTAATACGGATATCATATCCATTTCACTTGTTTCATTTGAATCTTGCATAAATTAATTCAATTTTAATTATTAATAAATACAAAATATAAGTGGACAATAGCCTAGTTGGGAATTGAACGGTCTGTCGAGTCAATGTCCGGAGGTTCGAAACCCAAGGCACACACCTCTGACTTTTCGATGTTATGTGTGTATTGTTTATCAACTATCGTTCACTTTAACGGTGATGAAAAACCTGCATACCTAAGAATCCTTTATAAGAATTTCGAAGGTATGTGAAGTCTACCAACCCGCACTAGGCCAGCGTGCTCAGCAGTAGGCAGTATATAATACAGGGCTGGTATTATTATTATTATTCGTATTATTTCTCTTTATTTAATTTTTTTCTTTTTTTTACATTTTTATATATATAAAAAAAAATCATACATATAAAAATATCAAAAAGTGAATTACCCTCCGATGGCGAGGCTCAATACCCAAGCCACCGATGGTCAGGGATTCAAAGTGAGGAATCTCCTCACAATGCGTGCTGTGTCCAGAAGTACTGCTTTCTGCATCTGGCTCTTGACCCAACGACCAATTGAGAGCCTCTGGAGGTGTTGGTCGAGACTTTTTGGTATCAACCCTTGAGCAGAAACGACAATCGGAACAATAGTTGTGGAGTCCACATCCCACATGTCAGTAATTCCATGTGCCAAATTTAAATATTTAGACATTTTGTCCTTTTCAGCCTTAACAAGGTTATCGTCATGTGGAATGGTGACGTCAACAAGTATTGCGCGGCGCGCCAATCGATCTACTATTACAATATCAGGCTTATTGGCAACAATAGTCCTGTCCGTAATAATAGATCGATCCCAGTACAGCGTTGCATGATCATTTTCGAGAACTGGTTGAGGCATATACTGGTAATATGGCACTTCAGGAGTCACAAGACCATACCGAAGAGCAACTTGCTGGTGTATGATCTTGGCTACTAGGTTATGTCTATGCAAGTACTCGCCGTTAGCAAGATACGAACAACCGAAATCACATGCCTGATTGACTCACCAGGACGGTGGCATGCCCGACAGATGTCGACCGTACCGTCCTTCATGATGTATTTCCTATAAATGTTCGTCTTCATAACTTCGTCCATAATTGCAAAGACAAAACCCTCAGTTTCCCCAAAAAGGTTACCAAAACGTAGCCAAGATACGGATGCAAGCTGGTCCACATCAGGCCCGTGAAGGGCCCGATAGAACCGACCATATAATTCTTTGCTCTTCCATATCTCTTCGCGTTCCTTAATGCCCATCGCCATAGGTTTTCGCCAGTTCTCATTTGCCAAGGAAAGCGGGGTAAATCCTTTATCCACCATGACTACAACCTTATGCATGCCCACTTCGCTGTGGAGGAAATAATCCCTGAGATTGCATACCTCGCGGTTATGCAAGTCCTTAGCATTAAGTAAGCCTCGGCCCCCGCATCTCCGTGGGATGTACAATCTCATCACTGACGATCGTGGGTGATGCATACGATGTGTAGTCAGTAGGGTCCGGACCTTTCGATCCAGGGCGTCCAATTCGGTCTGAGTCCATCTGAGTATGCCAAAAGAGTACATGAGTACAGGCATAACCCAACCGTTGAAAGCACGGATCTTGTTTCCACCTGACAAAAAACTGTTAAGTACTTTTGTCAGACGGCCGAAGAAACGTTCCCTCACCGATTGTTTTACGTCGGCACCCATAATATCCAGTGCCTCAGGCATACCCAGATATTTGTAGGTTTCCGTCTCAGAAAGGGATCTAAGTCTTATAGTCTCTGAGACTTGTAGGTCATCAGAGACCACAACCTCTCCTCGCTTCACATGGATAACCGCACATTTATCTACACCAAACTCCATGTTGATTGAGTTGCTAAATGTTTCAGTTATTTTTAACAACTCAATCAATTCCGATTGTTTTGATGCAAACAACTTGAAATCATCCATGTAAAGCAAGTGAGATATAGGCTCACTCCCTCTCCGTAGACGGTATCCTAACCCTGAATCCAACAACAGAGTACTGAGAGGATTCAGGGCCATACAGAATCACAACGGACTCAGACTATCACCCTGGAATATATTATTATTATTACGGTATTATTATCATACATAACATAAAGAAAGATGTTATTGTAAATTATTAATAAATAAATAAAAAAATGTTAAAACTAGTACATAAAAAACTGCCTGCCTGACTGCCTCGGTGGCGTAGTTGTATTACACTACGACTGCAAAGCTGAGGTCTCGGGTTCGATCCCCGGGTTGGGCAAAGTGATATTGAGTTTTTCTATTCAGTATCAGCTCGGAGTCTGGAATTTGTGCCCGATATGGCGATAGGCTCGCCCCCTATCACATCATGGGACGGAATAATGGCGAAAATTGGGTGCACTAGTTGCGCTTCTGCCTACCCCTTCGGGGATAACAGGCGTGAGTGTATATGTATATGTATGTAGTACATAAAAAAAAGAAAGAGTGGACTAAAGAAGAGTAACAGACATTTTATAATATGTGTAGGGTCATTCGGCTCAAAAGTACGCACTTTTTTTTCTATCGTCTACACACTCAAAAATATAGGGTCCTGATAAACGTTTTAACACTTTCTTAAAAGTAAATTTATTCTACTTTCATTATTTTATGACGACGACTGCCTCGGTGGCGTAGTTGTATTAGACTGCCTCGGTGGCGTAGTTGTATTACAGTACGACTGCAAAGCTGAGGTCTTGGGTTCGATCCCCGGGTCGGGCAAAGTGAAAATAACGGCACACATAAATAGATGGTGCACACCTTAAAATGTTCACGGCGTAACGTACTTTAATATTCACTGCAACAAACACGCGATCACCGAGCGGCCAACAAGTGACAGTTGATTGTTTTCTTAACAGTGATTTTTTCTTGCGTCGTTTACATTTTAAATACACTTTATACTTTATGGATATTGAATGTAAGTATTTTACCATCGTTTATAAGTTATCTGAGCAGTTTTTAATATAGTTTAACAGAGTAGGTTAACACTTGTCACTGGTATTTGTGTTTTTTTTTATATAAATAGAAATATTGGATTAAGACTGTCGGGTAAAACAGGACACAATTTTGTCGAGCACTTTCGGACACTTTTTGAGGGGAGATTTTTTTTTATTTACACCATCCTAACGTGTTTTTTTGTACATATAGGTTCTATAATATGCTAACAAAAACATAAAAGCTATTTAATTTTTGCAGATCATGCCAATATTTAAAAAGAGAGAGACTAAAAGATACATTTAACTGCAACTAACATAGCTGATGCCACTGTGACTAAGAAAAAAGGGTGTATCAGTCATAAAGAAAAGACAGAACATTCAAAGTTTGTCAAAGGTCAGGAAACAGAGCGCATTATTTGCGGAGAAACATTTGAAGAGGATTGGATCCAGTGTCATAAATGCAAAGACTGGGTGCATGAAGCATGTGTAGACATCGATCTTTCACATCCTTACTATTATTGCAACGTCTGCAAAGCTGAAGAGCGGCTTGGTCATCGGTAATCCGGGGCTACCCGCCAAAATAAAAATTCTCAAAAATTAAAGACTGCTTTTTACATTTAGTTAGAGCAGAAACACAGTACATATGTTTAATTAATTGTTTAAGTACTAAATAAATATCTACTCCCGACCATTTTCATAATTTTGAGATTTTTGCTTATGTGGCCGGGGCTGCCCGACTCTCCCCTACCATCGAACCAATACTGCCTTGACATGGTTTACTGTTGAATGAATCAAACTCCTACGGCTTGTGTTCAGTAGTTGTGCAGTTCAAATTAATGGTTGGCTTCATTATTGTTCTGATGTAAAAGTTATTACACCGCTTTAATGGCTATAAATTTAACTTTACAAATCCACAGATGGTGCGGCAATTCAAACCGCAAAGTGTTTGTTTTGTAATTAAGGGCTGATTTTTTAATAATTATGAAAGATATTGGAATTGGGAATGGAACGGTCTGCCGAGACAGTGGTATTATGAAAGATATTTATAAAATAAATGGTGACTTGATTGAAAAAAAAAATCTTTTATTCATCTAATTTTTGTAATTGTTCTGAAAATCAGCCGCAATTTGTAGGTTTAAGTCATTGATTCTTTTATTTAAATAATTATGTTATGAATATTGATTCCAAATGGTGATGAAGTAGTGTTGAATTTATTAAAATTACATTCGGTATATTTTTGATCCCTTGGCTGACCATGATTAAATTTAAGTTAAAATTTCATAAATAATAATTATAAATATTAAATTTTACTCAAAGCAACCATCTTATTTATTCATTTTAGGGCTGTAGACTGAGAGACCCTGGGTTGATTGATTTCCATGTTTATGGGGGTTTTAAAACATGATTTTATTGCTATTGGATCCCCCAGAGAGGTTAACGTCAAGCAGGCTGACCGTAAAAGTAAGTAAAATTATTTCTGCAACACGCTTGTGAATATGCGCGTAGCGCCAACCCCATACTAACTCGTAAACTAGAATAATTACGACGAAAGTTAATAGATGAACTTATTTAGGTAATTTTTGGTATAAATTATAGCCGACGGATACTATTTTGTAGTAGGAAATGAATCATTAGATCTAGGAGATTAAAGAAGTAAAATATACAAATTCATAAATAACGCAAATAGATGAATGGAGAAGAGTGAGTGGATTTCGTGAAGAATAACAGTAACAAATTAACGGGTTTATTCATAAACAGTTTATAAACCTATATTAGTTATCGAGAATTTTGTCTTTTTCAAACGAATTTTCAACATTACATTACATTTTAAAACTGAAATAGGTTTATTAACTGTTAATGAATAAGGTCGTTAATGTTTTGACTTCAACAATCAAGGCTCTGAAAGAAAAGACGAAAGGCTAGAAATTCTATGCTTTATAAGTATGAGTAACTTTAAGTGGCTGATTTTTTACATTTAAAACCTGAATCAAATTTGTGTGAACCACAAATATTTTTCTTTGCGTGAATCTCACATTTTTTTTCGGTAACTGAAAATTGCTGCCGCTTGTTTTAGAGTCTTGACGCACTTTTAAGTTTCTATTCAAAGAATAAACGTTTGCACAATGGACAAACGAGTTGATATTTTTAAACAATTTGCAGTGATGGATGCAATTAATTAATAAAATTAAAAACTTACCTTTAAATATATTACTATCGATAAAGCACAATAATACTAAACACGTTATAAATACTTGGAACTTCTAAAAACTATTTGGAAACTTTCAAATTACGCTGATTATCTTATATTGGTTGCCAGCGTCACAGGTATGTCAGATTATGGTGATGGTGATTTCATCGTTAGTCGTATAGTTGCGATGGCATGCCGTGTAGTCGCATGGCGCGGTCGCGGTGTGGCTTGGGCGGAGGCGCGAGCCAGTCTGCCGCGCCGCCCGCCTAACGCTAACTTCTTCAACTTTACCAACACCTCGTGCTCTGATATATACATTAAGAATGTCATCAGGTGTAAAGTTATTTATGGATCAAACTGTACACTACATGGGGCTGTTTGTTTAATTAAACAAATTGGAAAACTTTGCATTTGCTGGCTAATTACGCTGAATCGGATGTTAGTGGATTGTTCGAGTCTGGAGAACTTCGTAAAACGTTCAAGTACTTCAGTAAGTGCTTGAACGTTTTTCGAATGAGTTTGATGATTAATGTGAATTGTTTATACGAGTATATAACACACTTAACTATGTCAAAATAATAAAAACATTATTTCTTTCTTGCAAGGATGAGATCGCAATTTAATTTACATAAAATAGGAATAAAAAGCCGAGTTCAATTTCACAATATTATTTAATTACTTTTCTATATCTTCAATCAGAAGCTTTTTTAAATAATTATCATTATTTGAGAAGCACTCAACGATATCAAAATGATCGAAATTATCTTTTATATCTAGATATACATTTGGCAAAGAGTATTTATTATGGAGGACTTCGTAAAATTCATAAGACTGTTTTTTGAATCTTGAAGAATCATATTGACCAGCAATTATGTGTATTCTAATTGCCATATTCTTCAAATGCACGAAGTTGTCAAAGTATGGTGAGAGAGAGATTGCGAGCTCGTCAGTGAGATTGACAGCATTATTAACAGTTGTTTGTAAGAGTTCCTGGAGGCTGTAAACACCAGATACCAAGAACGCCCCTTTTAAACGACTACTGCCTGTAGTGTTAGCGTGTAAAGTTGCATTAGAAAGTATCTGAGCCACAAGGTGAGCACCCGCAGAGTGACCAGCGAAGTATACTCCCCTAAAAATAGAACAACGAACTATATTTTATTTATGTTTGAAGATAAAAAGTTACTATCTAACAGCGAGTTGATAACCTTTTTGCGTTATCGTGTATCATATTCGAGTGATGTGAACCAACAAGTTTTATCAAGTAAAACACCAAAGAAAATAATAGCAGCGCGTAACAATTGTTTATCGAATACGTTTACCTGAGCAATTAAAATGAATGGCATGTATAAAGTACCAATAGAATTATTCATGTAGCAACCCGATAACATAAATGACGTTATTTCATTTTCGGATCAATTGGTTGTTAATATCAAACCAGCGACCATACCTATAGCCTCATAGTTTCTGTATCAAACAATTATTCTTTTGTACCTGGATCGCATGTTCTCTGCGTATTGCAACACGTATTTGGCTGCGTTTTCCACTTCACTGACTATCTGTTGAAGACCGACTGTTGGGCAGAGATCGTACCCGACCACTATGGTTTTGATCCCTGCGCGGTAGAGCGGCTCCGCTGCGTATCGGGATATGTTCCGAGATAGCATTTGCCAGAAACCGCCGTGTATGTATACGAAGATTGGGGCGTCTGGAAGGTACAAGAATATAATGATAGTAAAAATAATAATTTTTTTTGACGATCCCACGGAAATTATAATAATTACTAGGTAGCAGCCCTCAAATCCCCAAGACTGTAGGTATCCCAGGTAGATATGTATAATAGATATCAATTTCTGCCGCTGAGAAGCAATATGGGAGATGTATTTTCCGCTTTAATGGTCTGGCATTTTGAAACTTCATATCCAATTCATGTATAGGGTCCCGTACCTCAAAAGGAAAAAAGGAAAACTTTGTTGTACGTCTGTCTTTCTGTCTGTCTGTCAAGACCCTTTTTCTTAGAAACGCGTAGATATCGAGTTGTAATTGTCTTTGCATGTAAGTAATTTTTGCGTGCGTAGCCTTGTTTTCAGAAAAAACATTAAAGAAGTGAATATCTTTTAATCGTTCTTGATGAGCTCCTTTTGCGCTCGCAGGGAATAAAAGTTTTCTGGGATATTCGTAGCATACATACATATTCACAAACTTCTGTGTTAATAACAATTAATAAAATTCCTGAAATTAAACGCGTGTAAAATAATAAAACGTTAATATTTACTTGTACATTATAAAATATGTGCCAGATGGGGTTTTTATATGTCAATGGTCAGATGCAATACGTTTATCATTTTGATAAGGATTCAGGGCCGAAATACGCTCCCATTTCAATGTCTATTCGCGTCTGCAAAAACCGAACATTATTTTTGTGAAATAACATGTTTGAGGCGGGTACATTACAATGTCAAGGGATGTGATATGACGATCCAGCGTGTTATTGAAAAGAAAAGCCCACGGTTTTGCGCGTTTCGTGATATTCATAAGGGGTTTGGTGGGCACGTCTACAGTGTGTCATAACATAATAGTTTATTACGTCGACAGCTCGGAGGGGTAGGGTGTAAGACCAGTCCTGTATTACAAGGCACTATCCTACTGTTAGATATTGACCTCTATTAGTTAGTGTTTGGGTTGTAGCATTTATTATTTTGATACATACATACACACTCACGCCTTTATCCCCGATGGGGGTAGGTAGAGGCGCAACTAATGCACCCATTTTTCGCCGTGCGTATTCCGCATGATGTTATAAAGGGCGAGCCTATCGCCATATCAGGTACAAATTCCAGACTGTGAGCTGATACTGAATAGAAAAATCCAATATCAGTTTACCCGACCCGGGATCGAACCCGATACCTTAGCATTGCAGTCGTACCGTAATACAAGCACGCCACCGTGGCAGCTATTATTTTGATATGTCAAATACAAATAATTAAGTACAGTCAGCCGCATAAGTAGCTGAACAATTTCAAATTGCCTGTACGCATTAAGTTTAATTGAAACATTTTTTTTCCTTGATGTGAAAAGTATTTCCCTTTTTTATTTTTGTAAGGAGAAAAAATGGTAAGAACACAAAAGTGTAGATGCAATTTGACGTTTTGAATTTATTCAGTTACTTATGTAGCTGACTGTACATATAATGAACAGTCCGTCAGCTTGTAGATAATGTTCTTTTCTCAATAAAATTAGAAGCTTCGTCCATATCTTATGTGTGTGTTCCTTTCGCGCAATATTATTGCATTGAACAACCTCTCTGTCATTGCACTCACTACGCGTCAAATCAAAATGACGTCTCAGTGGATTTATCTACGATGCAAACTTGGCGATGCTCAGGCAATCCTTAGTAGAGTAGAGTAGTAGAGCGACATACGCGTTCTGGGAGCTATCATTTTATGAATGATTTTGATATTGCAATCAGCCCTGTATTATATACTGCCCACTGCTGAGCACAAGCCTCCTATACTACTGAGAAGGATTAAGTCTTTGTCCATCACGCTGCCCTAGTGTGGGTTGGCAGACTTCACATACCTTTGAGATTCTTATGGTGAATTCTCAGGTATGTAGGTTTCCTCACGATATTTTCCTTCAGCGTAAAGCGAACGATAATTCATAACAATACTGACGTAATTTCGAAAGGTCAGAGGTGTGTGCCTTGGGCTTTGAACCTCCGGACGTTGTCTCGGCAGACCGTTTCATTTTTTTTACATATATTAAGTATTACTAAAATGCAAAAGTTTGTAAAGATGTTAGGATGTTGAAAGTAAATGCAGAGACCACAAAAAGGACTTCGGCGCTGGTTGGTATGCACGTCTTTTAGATTTTTATCCCAAAATAATAAATATCGGTATAGAAAATATAATATAGGTCTTGTATTGTGTGTGTGTGAAGTCTTCCACTCAGGCGATGCTGTAAGTAACAACTAGTGTAAAATATTTTACCATTCGGCAAGTCAGTCCCAAGAATGTCCAACTTCTGTCCGAGCGTAGGTCCATATTCGATGTCCAATTCATGTGGAATGTTATTGGTTACGGCTAAGCTGGCTGAATATAAAAAAATGAAAAGGTTATTAAAATAATGTAACCTCTAAATAACCCTGGCTTGATCGAATATGAATAGAAGAATTTTCGTTCTAGTGGGCCCTACGATGTGTGGAATATTAATGCGATTATAACCAAGCACGGCCGACTATCAGGTATGCGTCGAAAGTCCAAACTGGTTTTGTATTTAGTAAGTCATTAAGAAATACATGCTCTACATTAGCCTTGACATCAACAAATTAGGTCTAAATTCTAGTTCCTGTATTTTAAATTATAAAATTATTTTTCATCATATTTTCTCCATTGACAATAAGTAACTTGTCTTAATTATTTCGTTTATATTGGGACAATTAAATTGCTTCTATTGTAACTGTTACCTTTGAGTACTGCATTTATTTATAATTGCATAACCGGTTACCTGATGTGACATGTTCTACGTGGTGCTTTAGAACTTCTTCTGGATTTCCAAAGCGCGGTGACCATCTGCTAGGAGAGTATTCTCGTTCTAAGTCTATTTCTTCTGCCATGATATTAAGTTGTAACTGGAATTTTTGTAAATTGTACCATTGAAAACTATTTATTAATTCGTTAGACAGGTTCGAATTTATATACCTACTCTGTTTACTGTTAGAAAAATAATCGTATATGCTTGGTCAACTCCCATCTCTAAGGAAATGTTAAAACTCAACAATAAAATTCTCAATTAACATAATTCTTTAGCCTTTATTCTATGAGTAGTACCGACGTTGATCGTCAAACGAAAAATGCACATAGTATAGTCTCATAACAGTCAATAAGCGACATTAATGTCGTGCCCCTTGGATAAGAAAATAATATGCAAATAAATGATATTAGAAAAGAGAAACAAAAATAAATAGAGTTACTATGTTATAAATAGAAATGTAGCTATACTTATTCAAATCTTGTATACCGGTTATTAATAGATATTTAAATATTTAATACTATTTAGTTAGGTAGGTTATTTTATGTGCTAAAGTGGGTTCGGTACAGCATTATAGGGAAACGTGTAGAAATAGTGCACGAAATATAGAGGGCAGCATAAAATCGACACAAGAGCCTCATGTGGGTAAAAAAAGAAACTTAAACTAGAATAATAATTTTAGTATATTCTTTTAATATGACAAGGTAAAATATATGATAAAATATGCGTCCCGGCCGAATATTATTGATACCCAGCGTGTTCAGAATATGATTTTTTATATTGTAGCTAGTTATTTGAGCAAAATTAGGAGACTAGGTATGTTCCCCTTAATTACCTACAGTTTTTTTGTATTGAATATTACGTTCAAAACATCTTTATTCTTATAAATTACGTAATGACACATTTCCAAATGACTTTGCAACCCATAATTACGTATGTTTTATACAGCTTTTATTATTTTTGTCGATTTTACGTAACAATGTAATGTAAGTAATACTTTATAGGTGCTATTCTTGGGAACATAATAGAATTTCACACCATTTTATTTGTTTATTTTTATGTTTTGGAGCATCCAGATAAACATCAATACATTATTAACAGATTAAATGTTATTTTTCATCCTTTTAACACGAATATTTTACGTCAATCTCAAGTACCGATGTGCTGAAAAGGAGTTTGCACCACCAGATGACAGAGCTTACGACGTGCACGTTCCCTATAGATAGTTTATTAGGATAATAATATTTTCTTAATAAACAGTTGTTGCTCTTTGATTGTCTATTATCAAAGGTTATAATTAATATATTTTTCACAAGCAGAATACCGATGAGATTTATCAATTTCGCTTTTTATGTAATAATTTTCCCGGGATAAAAAGTAGCCTATAGCACTCAAGAGTAATGTAGATTCCTATTAGTGAAAGAATTCTTAAAATCGGTTCAGTAGTTTTTGAGTTTCTCCATTACAAACAAACAATCAAATCTCTCCTCCTTATAATATTAGTATAGATAACACACTCAGCAAATCAAAGCGTGTGGAAAATCTAATATTATTGATGTTCAAAATCATTTTCATTAGAACTATGAAAATAGCGCGTAACAATAACCATTATCAAATATAACACTGAAATAATGATTATTTATCCAATTAAAAAAATACTTACGCTGATGATAACAAAAATAACAAGCGGATAATGCAACATAAACACTTATTTTGAACTTCACCGACACCTACGTTTAAAAATACGTAACAATCACAATCTAGTTTTAATTTGATCTGAGAAACAAGAAACGTCTGATCCGCTTGAATCGTCACAATAAGTGGTCGTCAACGCTTTGACTACTTAAAATACATCGTTTATTGTATAATTTGATCAAGAACTGATATTTAGAGCCATTGTTATGTTTTTTAAGCCTCTATTATTTAAAGGAACGACTTTTTTAAGGGTATAAACTTTTTATTATAAGCAAGAAATCAGGGAAATAGTCAATTAAGTAGGCCGATATATATTTATTGTTACTTTTTTTACTTGTAAAATAGCAATTGTAAAAAGGAACCCAACGACTTGTAGTCGACATATATAGCTATTCTCACAGGAACGCGACATGAAATGAAAGTCACACAGCACAACACTCGTCTGCTACTTGAGGTAGGTATTATCTCTTTAGCAAATTTTTATCGAAGGTGGTACCCCAATGATTTTTTTCCTGCGATACGGATGATCACATACCATGAACTGGCCATGAATTTCATATGAATGGTTAAGGATGTATCGATATTTCTAATCGATATTATATAGCTGCATAAAATTGAAGTAGTTTCTTAGGAAGGGACTTAGGCACGTGGATAGGCATACAGACCCCAAATACAATTAGTTAATATAGTGCGTATACATTGAAATCCACGAAATTAAAAAAAATACCATAAATTATGTTTGTAAATGTAGACGTATGCACACCGTTTAATTATGATTATTTAATTGTGTTCACGAATTTTTGTATGAATTTCTAGATGTAATTTTTGTGTTTGTAAAATTCATTCTATTGTGTTTTGTCCCTATACAACTGTGATGTGTGTGCATTAGCTTATATAACTCATTTGACTTTGTATGCAAAAGACTTGGAAAAAAATATATATAAAGATGAAATGGACAATTGATGACAAAAAAGTAAGCCCGGAGTTTCTTTCTGCCTTTCTTCTTCGGGTAGTCATCGCTTAGGTAGCTGGCAGGTTAGCAAGGCTATAGGGCCTGTAGTGTCCTTACCGGTGAGGATCGCGACGCGTTCCTCCCATTATTTTTGGTAAAATGAATTTATAGTTTTTTTTTTTAAATTAATTTTGCTTCCTATGAAAATGACAATATTTATATAAGTGATTTTTTGTAATAAGAATTATTAGTAATTGAATGTATCTTGACTTACCATAAGTGCAACTATGTTCGCCTACGTGATGAATAAAGTATCTTATTTAATTTTACAATGCTCCTATAACGGGTCTTATTACTTACCATACCATACCATCTCTGTATTATAATATACTGCCCACTGCTGAGCGCGGGCCTCCTCTACTATTGAAAGGGTCTTAGTCCACCATGCTGGACTAGTGCGGGTTGGCAGACTTCACATACGTTCGTAATAGACATGGGCGCCGCGCCGGCGTCACGCCGCCGGGCAGGACCCGCGCGCCGCCGCCGCCGCCGCCTAACTTGAACGACGTGGATTTTGTGAATGCTTTTAATTTTTATTGTCAAATTTTATTAATGATTGGGTCTCAAATGTCATATATATTGTTCGATGTAGACATGGGCGCCGCGCCGGCGTGGATTTGCAATTAAAAAACATTTTTCTTCTAAAATTTTAAAGATTTTTAAAGTTAACACCAGAAAAACGACTATTAGCGTTAACGATTGTAAAAGGCATCTTGGCTACGGCCTCTGTGCTCACGCGCACATACGCGGCTGCGCTCTTTCAAGCTTGCTGTCTAACTTAAAAGGTCCTGGCATCGCTAACTGCTAACTAGAATTTATGCCACGGAGTTATGTGGTCCATGATCTTTTACAGCAGTCCCTTTTCGACCGAAACCTTGGACCTCCGAATCTCTCTGCAATGCTCTCCAGTGGAATTCGCAGCAGACAATAATGGCGTACCACACGATCTTGTACGTGACTTACTTGTTGGTTAGATACCGGCCAAGAATCTGGACCCCAAAGCCCTACGATCACCTTCCACTGGCTCGAGGAAGCTTCCACACACGAGCAGCGTCCGGCTCTTAAATAGAGGCCAAGCGGGCTTCTTTCGGCGGAGTTGCCATGGAAGATGTGGTCTCAGGCTGGAGACCCCGTCCTCGGTGCCTGACCACCGAGGAAATTGGTGAAATCAGGCTGCACTACTAAAATATCTGAATGTTTTAGTAGTGCAGTCTGATTTGACCAAGGCGCGAAGCAACGATGGTTTGGACCATCGTTGCTTCGCGCCTATCAACTGACAAAATATGTACTCATCGGAGAACATTGTTTCGGAGAGTATCTGTGGCAGATCGTAGGTCATGCCTTTTCATTGTGATAACTGCCCAATGGCGGTGTCTTACGGTCAGGTGCATGTGATCGTGTTTTACTGGTCCATGGTCGACAGGTGGAGGTTCTAGATTGCAGTGGCTAACTTTTTCGAAGTAGTCCTCCATCAGAAAGAGAGTGCTACGAGAGATCGATAGCGGGCCAATCCCTCTGCCATCAGAGACGTAAGAGACTCCTGGTCCTGACCTGTGAATTGGGGGCGTTTAGGAAGTTCACTACAGCATCCCCGGTCTGTCGTAAAAGTCGACTAATAGGGGCGTTAACGATTGTAAAAGGCATCTTGGCTACGGCCTCTGTGCTCACGCGCCCATTCGCGGCTGCGCTTATCCAAGCTTGCTGTCTAACTTAGAAGGTCCTGGCATCGCTAACCAGACTTTATGCCATGAATTTACGTGGTCCATGAGCTTTTACAGTAGTCCCTATTCGGCCGAAACATTCGACCTCCGAATCCCTCTGCAATGCTCTTCAGCGACATCCGCAGCAGACGATAAGGGTGTACTATACGGTCTTGTATGTGACTGACTTGTTGGTTAGATACCGGTCTAGGATCTGGACTCCAAAGCCCTACGGCCAACTTCCGCTGGCTCGAGGAAGCTTCCACACCCGAGCAACGTCCGGCTCCTAAATAGAGGCCAAGCGGGCTCATTTCGCCGGAGTTGCCTTGGAGGATGTGGTCTCAGGCTTTTTTTTTACGCGGCGAAAGTGACTTTTTACTACCGCCCAGCGTTCAAGGGGAACGACTGAGCGGTTATGTTGGGTTCAACGTGACTTACGACCCGACGTTGAGCCGCCCAGAGAGATGGAAAACGTCGGGCGACCGCCGGGCCGAGACCCTTACCTATATACAACGCACGGCATATAAACCAAAACTCCGCGGTGGCCATCTTCGGCGCATTAGAAATGGCTGCGGGCTTCTTCTGATGGAAGTGTCTAATTTGCCGTCCGCAACTGCCCCTGCGCGTTGCCGCCTAGTGCGGCCCGTCTCCAGTTGTGTTGGGCTCAGAAGCTCCCGTGCACCGAAGGACGCCCTCTGCGTCAACGGCAGGGTGGGGCCTACCTACCACGCTGCCGTCCATAACAGGGATCGCAACAATGTGCTAAAAAACACAAAACTAAAGACGGACAGCCCCCTGCCGCCCACCAGCGACCCCCGGTGGCCCCTATTAGTCGCCTTTTACGACAGGCAGGGGATACGTACCGTATTGGAGTTCTCCAAACGGCCCCAATCCACAGGGCGGATAGAGCATGGGTCCTAAAGGGATTTTTATACCGATAGGTTAATTGGCTATTGCTTCCAACTACCTAGGAACGTGTAACTCAGGAATTTAAATGTGGCCTATATCCTACTAATATTATAAAGGCGAAAGTTTGTAAAAATATATGGATGTATGGATGTTTGTTCCTCTTTCACGCAAAAACTACCGAACGGCTTTCGATAAAATTTAGCACACGGGTACATCATGCTCTAAATTAACACATAGGCTACTTCTTATCCCTGGAAAATATAAACCTGGACTTTTATCCCGAAAAAACTTTTTAATGCGGGTTGAACCGCGGGCAAAAGCTAGTACTCAAAAAAAATTCCACGCCGCCGGCGCTACGCCGCCGCCGACCAAAAATTACCAGCACGCCGCCGCCGGCTTTTTCCTAGGCGGCGCCCATGTCTAGTTCGTAATTCTTATAAAGAACTTCTCAGGTATGCAAGTTTACGATGTTTTCCTTCACCATTACCTTCAGCGAGCGATAATTTTCAAAGAATACAGTCTTATTCCTTGAAGGTACAGAATTCTAAAAACGAAGAATGTTCAACTGAAGGCTATAGTTATCAAGCTATAACTAAAAAAAATAGCGCAAGTACAGGAAAATCTTTGGCGATCGCATATTATCCAAGGGTAAAATATTGTATTGACGAATGTTTTCGTGACTATTTGGATAGCACTTCAGACAACTTTCGTTGTCTTTGTATAGAATCAGACTTGAGTTCAATATAATATCAAGAGGCAAAAGTTCCTAAACAGTTAAATTGGTGTCTTAAAAGCATTCGTAGATCTTAAGATTTGTATTTCAATTAGTCCATTAAATCTAATGAGTTACTTTGTATAGTGAAGAACTGGGTTGTGCCTACACTTTTCGTCCCTATTATATCTCTCGATATCTCTATATATCTCCCTCATCTCTAATTCTCTATATATCTATCTACGATCTCTCTGGAAAGTGCTAAATGAAGTAGGCAAAACGTATAAGATTTTTTTAGGCTGTTGACTGCCATATGATAACACTGGTCTGGTTTTGTTGCCCTATATATGTAAATGATTTTGGATCTACTTATGCACACAATTCATGAAACTATCAATGACTTTGGAAGATTTGGTCTGAATTGTTAAAAATCTCTTTTCATTTTGCATTATAAAAATATAAAAAAAAAAACGAGAAACAAAATAACAGATTTATTTATGTAAGTTATTTTTTTATAAATTAGGAGATATCGAAGTAAATAAAGAGGAAAATGTCGAAAATATATTTTATAATTCCATAAAACGCTTTTAATGAGCTTTTCTTTTATAATTTTTCAGGGTACAATCTCTCTTCAAAAACCGGCAGTAATCTGCCAACATGTGACAATCCCATCGACCCTGATCCTTTCCTCCATCACTATTAGATCTTGGTGGAACCGCTCTCGCTGTTCCTCACTATAATTTCCTAAATTATCCGGAAATTTATCTAGATGATTGCGGAGATAGCATAACTTATTACATGATAAAATATAACGTTCAAAATTATAGGGTATGCAATAATCATAAAAATACAAGCACATTGAGAACTTTCATGAAAATATTCGTAATCTGAGCACTTGAAAACGTAAAAATTTGCGATGATATCCAGGGCAACAAAAAGAAGTTTGTTTTTGTAGAGCTGTGTAATTTCTACGAGGATTTAATGACATGAATAAATAACTTATTACTTTATACCAAGAGGTTGTTTTAGAAGCTTTAACTTTTGTAGGATGAAGGTTTTTGCAGAATAATTTGGTGCAGGCGCGTATGGTCACACGTGTTAGTATAGTAAAGCGTTAAAGGTATTTATGTTTGTCTGGGTTTGGCGTAAATCAAAAAATGATTCATCACAATTGGAACGTAAAAATTTATATTGTGAGCAATCGAACCTAGCCACGCGGCAGTGCTACCCGCGGGCGTATTTGAACAACTGCACTTTAATTAATGTTTGTACCAACTCTATTAATTTTACTAATTGGTGCATTTAAAACACGTTATTATGTATTTATTTACGGAATGAATAACTCGTGTTTCTATATCTTCAAAATCATTTACGTGCCTATTAATTAGGTGGGTTAGAAAATAATCATTATTCACAATTATTTATTATTGCAATGTGTGCTAAAACTGTTATGGATATGAAAATTTGATATTTTAGTGTTGATGCCTAAGCATTTCATTATTCAGATAAAATTACAAGACATTTCATAACACGTGAGTATGAGATATCAAAGAGTCTTGTAATTATTAAACTTAGTAAAATGCACGGCACGACATTCGAAACTAACAAATTTTAATCTACAAGCAAAGGCCGCATAAAGGTATAACTTTGTTATAATGGAAGTGATGTGATGTGATGGAGATAAAGAGACTTAATTGAGAAATGAGTTTCCCTTTCAAGGTGGGACACGATTTGGAATCTTCATGAGATGAAAATAAATTTATAAGAGATTACTCGTACGAAAATAAGCAATTTACTTTTAAGCTTCGAAACACGAGCTTGGTTTTAGCAAATATTTGGTTTCTTGATTGAAATTTTTATCTACATTTCAAAAATAAAGCATTTGTAGTTGAATAGATGTTCAACTTTACCCATTCAATACTTGTACGCGTAGCAGAATACCTTATTATCCGTATAATATTCATTTCCTATGGCATTCCAAGGGCCCTAGATTTAGTAGGCTTACAAAGTGGTATTTCGTTTTAAGATATACATAATTATAGAATTCACCCCTCATCGCCTTTCTTTGAATCGGTATGTACAATAAAACTTAAGAACAAAGGAAACAAACGAGTTAAAGGAATTAATTTCTGCGTTAAACAGAGACCGCGTCCCGTAAATCTCTTGAATAGGGACCGAAGTAATTTTCCGTGAGACGTAAATTTAAAGTCGCCCTCATAAAACTCACTTATTAGGTGCCAACCAGCGTTCCACGTATTGGAGTGAATTTTAATAAAAGAACGTTTTATAACATGTCTGATGTGTATCAACTTGTAGGTACTTCTTTAAAAAAGTTACACAATGTGCCAGCTTTTTATTAACATAGAGTATAAAATACTTATCTAAATATATTTACAAAATGAATGCATTGTTAAATTCTGTTTTTATTATTCTGCGTAATTAAAGATTTTAAGAGTGAAAGTTTTTACATTTTTGTATATGAAATCATGATTAAATGTAGTTAAATGTAAGGCCTTATGACGAACATTTCCAGACAAAAATTTGTTAAAGAATGGAATTACATGCTTATACTACGAAATAGGAATAAAACATTTTTGGTCGAAAATAAGCGTCTTTTATAAAGATTTAGCCACAGATAACCGTTCAGGATCCAAGCCATCGTATGACAATATGCTTGCAAGTTGCAAGAACTGATTATAATGACAGTTCACACTTTTTATACTAGAGCTCCGGTATTAATAATTTGTCACTATTAAAAAATATATATTATTATGGTACAAGAGATATGTTTTATTTTTCAAACGGGCACGACACAGTGACGGCACTGCATCTCATGGTAAGCAGAGAAGGATCTAGATAGACTCTATCTGATAGAGTGTCGATTAATCGCCAGTCGAAACAATTATGTCGGCCTGTTTCAGGGCTGTTCGGTTGTGTGGGAAAATCTTAAGGCCGTAGATGAAGGAACTTAGAATTTTCACTAGATGCTATTCTGTCGAGATAAGTACTAGATACACAATGCAATGTAATTACATTTTGTGACATCTTAGTAATAATATTTATCAGTAAATTGTTAAAAAATCTAAGGATCCTTAATGGGATAAATATATTTTTTTGAACCAATACATACATACATACATATACACTCACGCCTGTTATCCCCGAAGGGGTAGGCAGAGGCGCAACTAGTGCACCCACTTTTCGCCATTATTCCGTCCCTTGATGTGATAGGGGGCGAGCCTATCGACATATCGGGCACAAATTCCAGACTCCGAGCTGATACTGAATAGAAAAACTCAATATCATTTTGCCCGACCCGGGGATCGAACCCGAGACCTCAGCTTTGCAGTCGTACTGTAATACAACTACGCCACCGAGGCAGTCCAACCAATGTCTGCATTGAACCAATGTCTGCATTAATTACAACTGTTGCGGACATTAATGTCTACCTCGGTTAACAAAAGTTAATAAACAAACTTATAATACCTTCTAAATGTAACAAACTGAACACTATTTTATTTCATTCATGCATACTCGCATAAGTTTTTCGTCATTTGCAAAAAAAAACAACACATATCGTGAACTACAATCAATCTTAAAGATAACTACGGAGTTTGGATATAATATAATCAGATAAGACTTTTATTTTATGTCTAGAAATATAGACGTCCTACAAATATTTTATGCCACGTTCGCTTTATTTTTTCTTTGGATAAAATAATTTACATCTTTTATATTGAAAATCAATCATTAAAATGATATATCTAGCGAAACTACCATATTTCAATATCCATAAAATTTTACAACATTCGTATATAAATCTATCACTGCGACATCACTTGCCAATACAATATACGAATACTTAGAATGCAAAAGCGCTGGCCACGCAGTCTTACAAATAATGAACACATCTGATTTATAAATGCTTACGAATATCATGTAACAGTAAATTCCTCATGTAGTTGCCATCTTTTGTAAAACATTCGACGATTTCGAAGTGATCCATGTTGTCCTTAATCTCTAAATACATGTTCTGCATTAGACACGTGTTGTGCAGCAGCTCGTAAAACTCCCTTGACTGTTTTTTGAAGGTTGGGCTATCCTTCTGCGCAGCGAGAATGTAAAGGCGCAGTTTCCTCGCTTGAAGATGAGTGAAGCAGTCAAATTGTGGCGATAACGGCACAGACCATTCGTACGGCATTTGAAGAACTTTGTTGTACGATGTATGTATGAGTTCTCGTAAGTCGTACAGGCCACTGATTAGGAACGCTCCTTGAAGTCGGTGAGAGCCCGAGGTGTTTTCAAGAAAGTCGGCGTTAGCAAACAACTTCGCAACCAAATACGCACCAGCGCAATGGCCTGCGAAATATACGCCCCTGTAAATAAGCACCACACTTTTACATTAAAAGGTTTCGTAAAATTTATGATTTTCTGAGAGTCTATTCAATGTCTATAATTATGTCTCGATGCGACGAATTTCAGTGTATTGTTGTTCAATTTAAGCGGATCCTGCTCCAGCGTAATTTAATAAATTTCTTTACGCTTGTCTGGTATGACTGGGCATCACAATTATTGAGGCATTTTATGTATTAGGTACTTTGAATACAGAATATTATTATTTGAATACAGAACGAGTTGTTAGTTTTACGGTGCATAGCCTAGTTGGTGATGGAACGGACTGCCGAGACGAAGGTCCAGACGTTCGAAACGCAAGGCACACATCTCTGATATTTTGAGGTTTGTTTATCGATGATCTAGTAATAGTTTACGAAGGGTACTATTTTTGTTTCTCCAAAACAATCTCCAAGGGCCCAGCACCCTATCTATCCATGGATCAGATGAAGCGGACCGGCTATAGTCCAGCGTAGCAGAATTACGGGCCAATAACTGCGAAACTTTTTGCACAATAGTGGGAATTACAATTAATTGTTCCTTGGGAATATACAAGGTTAGATTAACATTACAATACTAGACACGTACTGCTGTCACCTAGATGGTTGCCTTGAGAAAACTTTATTGTTGCCGTGAATTATAATTTTTTATTTGTCTTTTGACTGTTTTATTTTTTTTGTATGATGTTCACTTTCAGTTAATAATCTTTGAAAACCTATGTTACATGTACAAGTTAAATCGATTTTGATTGGTATATATCGACCTAATATGTATTTACAATACCCGTGGGGAAGTAATGTTATTGGTCTATTGTTTGCTCGTTCATGTATCGGAGAACATTAAAAGCAACCCGAGGCGCAACATGTATTGCATATATTCCTGGGAATGTATTAGATATTACCTAAATTGATTTTCTACATCGTTCCTTTACACTTCTTTCCTTCGTTCAGTATCTTCCTCAAGAGCCAATGCAGTAACAACATCTAAAGGTCAATATTTCATTTGCAGAGACCCCATGATAAATGCAACGTCGAGACCAAGAATATACAGTTATCTATTTAAAATACTGCCTCTGTGGCGTAGTTGTATTATGGTACTACTGCAATGTTGGGGTCTCGGGTTCGATCCCCGGTTCGGGCAAAGTGATATTGAGTTTTTCTATTCAGTATCAGCTCGGAGTTTCGAATTTGTGACCGATATGGCGATAGGCTCGCCCCCTATCACATCATGTGACGGAATAATGGTGAAATGTGGGTGCACTAGTTGCGCCTCTGCCTACCCCTTCGGGGATAAAAGGCGTGAGTGTATAATAATATGCATCTATGTTTGTACTATTTAAAATAAAAAAAAAATACCTGGATCCCATCTTCTCAGCATACTCGAAAACAAATCTAGCAGCGTTGTGTATTTGATTAATGATTTCAGCAATGGTTGCGGTTGGACACGGGTCGAAGCCAACGACGATCGTCTTTATCCTCGAACGGTGCAGTGACTGCGCGGGATACCGGGATATCTCGCGCGATAGCTCCTGCCAGTAACCACCGTGAATGAACACCAGAATCGGTGCGTCTGTGGAAATTTATGTGATTTGATAATTAAAAAAATCTATACCTATAACAAAAAGTTTTATCTTAGCCCGAAAGATCGACAGGGCAAAGACATACACGGTGAAAGAAACCATTACAGTTTTCCATAATATGATTAAGTGTAATAAATTTTTGTTATGTTTAGTTCATTCGTGTTTTAAATTACATTCTAGTAACAGCGTTGTATAAGGAGTGTAGTTGACGCAAAAGCAATGGTTATGGTCGGACGGCGACTCAGCAAGTATCAATTGCTTTATGAAATTCGATTATACATACTTGGGTCTATGATAGTTATATAAATACTAGCTTGTGGTTGCGGCTCCGCCTACATGATCGTTTTTTTGCGGAATAAAAGTCCCGCTTTATATTTTCTCGGCATTAAAAGTGGTTGATAATGTAGCTTTATATAGGTGAAAGAATTAAAAAAATCGGTCCAGTCGTTTGTAAGTTTATCCATTAAAAACATACAAACAAATCAAATCTTTCCTCTTTATAATATTAGTATTAGTATCATTGATGTATTAAAATACCACTAGTATAGATACTCTTATTAGTCCATGGTATAGATAAAGAACAATCGATAGGCCTTGTAGTCTGTCAAGGCCCGCGACGGACACCGGTGTCCATATATATAGAGTTTTCTCATATATCTATATATATAAGCGGGGCTTGAAGAATATTAAATGAATCATGTTTTCTCAGTTCGATTTTCGAATTCAATTTTTTTTTATCTTATTTTTACACTAATGACCTAAACGATTATGTTAATAGCAAATTAATGACATTATATTTTATAATGTAACAGAAGTATCAACTAAATATTCGTTTTGGAACTTATAACTTAAAACATTCCTCGGGATGTTTTCCTTCACCGTTAAAGCGAGCGATAATTCACAAAGAATACACACATAACTTTAGATAAGTCAGAGGTGTGTGCCCTTGGGTTTTGAACCTGCGGACACTCGTCTCAGGAGTCCGTTCCACTCCCAAGTAGGCTATCGCCGCTATGTTCAACATAGTATTCAACCACGCTTTTTTACAATAAATTTCTTTTTTCTTATTTACACTATTGTTAACTAGCTTTTGCCCGCGGCTCCGCCCGCATTAAAAAGTTTTTCCGGGATTAAAGTCCCGGTTTATGTTTCCCCGGGATAAAAAGTAGCCTATGTGTTAATCCAAGACATGATCTACCCGTGTGCCAAATTTCATCGAAATCCGTTCAGTAGTTTTTGCGTGAAAGAGGAACAAACATCCATACATCCAAACATCCAAACATCCATACATCCATACATCCAGACATTCTTACAAACTTTCGCTTTTATAATATTAGTAGGAAGTAGGATTTAATTTTATTAAAATTTGTTTTCTATTTTTAGTTGAATTTTCTATAAAGCGTGTTTTTTACTTTTTTATGTTTACACAGCTCCTACCAGTCATGTGGGTAAAGCGTCAAATATACATACATACTCATTATATGTAGAAGTGTTTTGATAAAACTGTAGCTACTTATGCAAAAGTGATGGCAATTAATTCCGGTGTGAAATTCAAACACATCGACAGGAAGTGTTAATAAGATCAATGTGGCCGTGTCGACCTACATTACAACTCCACATGTTTACACTCAACATATCACGAAAAACTTGTTTGTAGAGTACAAGTTTATGATTAAATTATTTAATTTCGTAATTTACCTACCTACCTGCAATGAAGTGTACCAGGTGCTTAACAACGGCTAAGCTCCGAGTTTTTGCACTGAGGTCTAAGAAAGCATAATATTTTTTAACGATAATCCTAATGTAAGAATTAGCATTTAAATAAAATGAGAAGCATTATGTGAATAAATGGCATTTTTTTTAAATCTATGGATCACAATAGTAACTTGTATTGAATTTCATCTCTACAGTTTGCCTACTCAATGTTTACATAGGTTTAAGAAACGTTTTACGAGCTTTAACAATATTTAGACTACTATTTATAAAAAAGAAATAACATTTATATTTTACTTCAGCCGACTTGAAATATCTGATTTGATAACTAAAGTGTTTTACTCATTACGGTCGGAGAGAATTGCACAGTGTAAGTGAATTTTAAGTGCCTTTTAGAAAATCTTATAGAATGCAAATGCATTTATTAACTCCATAGATAACGTATATTTTAGAAAAATGTTTTAACATCTTAAAAGTATATTTTTGGTGTTAGGAACATCGGTAATAGTTTTTGACAGGCATTTATATTTATTATTTTTAGGGTGCCAAAATTCATATCTGAGAAAACGGATCACTTTGTATTATAAAAGGGCAACATATTGCTGTTGTAGCGTCTATTTGCCTGTTTAAATGTCAAACCATTTTTTTCGAATACCCAACGAGGTACCTATCCATTTGAAATTACTATCGTTTACTGTTTTTACTATAAATCTACGCGTATGATTCATTATAAATTTAGTTCATGATAAAATATACCGTCAAATTCGTTTACGTCCGAGTTGAAACAGTCAAAAGTAAATTCGCAGACATTTTCTATTGACTTAATATTACAAAATTGATTTAAATTACATTCAATTATTGTCAGATCGAAGCTTACCGTTCGCCAGGTCAATTCCTAGTATGTCCAACTTCTGTCCGGGCGTTGATCCGTACTCTATCTCCAATTTATGTGGAATGTTATTGGTCGCTATTTCACTCTCTGAAAGTATTAAGAATAATCTTGTTTACTGTATCATTGTGCCGATGAGTGTTTGCGAGTATTAGCGGATTGAACCCTATGTTCAGCAAATATTGTCTGTGATATTTTGTGTATATAAATGGTGCAAAGTACTTAGGGTTTATATGAATATTAATGAATAAGTAACTAATTGAGAAATTAACGACCCCACAAAGAGAGTAAGTGTGTGAGTAAAAAGCTAAGAATTTCAAATTTTATGTGAAGACAACGAATTCCAAGATTGATTTCTTATAAACTTATAATATAATTGTATCGAATTGCTAATTCTTCATCCATTCAGCAGTTTATGAGTGAAGTTTTAATGAATACACAAACATCCTTACAAACTTTTGTATTAATAATAAATGATAATTTATTAATAATAATACGAAAGAATATTATTAGTTTAAAATAGGAACATAAACCTTGTATCCGAGTAAATATTATGTTATAATTTATTTTTATTTTGTTTGATCTCTCGATTAGCTTATGTAAACGAAGATAACCGCGTATCATGTAGACAAGGTTGAATGCTGCAGATGTTTTGCAAATAATATCGTATTGTTTAGCATTAATGCCTGGATATATAAGTGACTAGGCGTTGCTCGCGGTTTCGCCCGCGTTAGAAGCCTTTCACTAAAATACTGTACGACACCAGTGCCATTTATCAAAAAAAATCAGATTAAAACTTTCCATCATTTCTTATGCGATAAAAAGTAGCCTATTATCAGTCCAGGACATGATCTACCTAGCTATGTGCCAAATTTCATCCAAATCCGATTAGTTTTCTAACAAACATACAAACACCCATTTTTAACATACTTTCGAATTTGCATTTAGTAAGATAAGATATATAATAAGAAAAATAAGATTAGATTATAGATAGATATGAAAAAAAATACCGGAACAAATTTATGCATGTCTTTTGCAGCAACTTTTTTTAGCTCAAAGATCATATCGTATGACTTTTAGGTATACTATAATAACTTCCTTACAAGGTTTAGCACGCAGAGCAATATGAAAAGCAATATAAATAGAGATACGTCATATGTAGAATTATGTATATCAGTAAGCGTATAGAACAATTTTGATGGACCAAAATAACATCGTATCACATCGTATGGTATCGTATTATGTCTAAATATCGTATCGTACCGGTAGGATATTAGTAGACTAACCTGTAGTAGCGAAATGGAGATGATGATTCAAAACTTCTTTGGAAATGGAAAACCGGTCCGACCACATGGTGGGCGTATACTCCCTTTCCAGATCTATCGCATCCATAATTATGGCAGACATTTTTGATGATGCTTGTTCCGCAACCTGCAACCAAAAATAGTTGAAAGATCTCGGTTCATATTATTATTGGTTGTTAAATTAAAGTCACTGAACTATTTGATTATATGAGGTTTGGTGATATTTACGGGTCACAGATTGTCGTAAATAGAGGATTAAATTCAACTGTTGAGCAGTTACTACGTTGTAGAAGCCGTCAATCATCCTAAGGTACTAGTTTTGTTTATTAATATCCAAGGTTAACCACATGTGTTCTTGATCTGTGCCCTTAAAGTAAGTAGGTAATTATTAGTAGTGATGAAACAGTTTTCGGCTTTATATTTCTTTCTTTCTTATAAATACAATTGTAACAAAACTGAATAAAACTGCAGATAATTTTCTTGAATAGTTACTTATCACTATCTAAGTAAATTTGTTCAATAAATTCCATATCTATAGCCAATTACGACTCATTGGTTCCAAGTAGATATTTTGAATGGAAATGTTCCTCATACATAATTACCGTGCACACATATAAGCGTATAAATGCAGCGCCACTCTGTCTAGGATTTCGTTCTAGGTGTAATTATATTTTATTACCTTATGGCCTCGGTTTCGATATACTTTCCCAACTTCTAACTACGCGTTAAAATAAACCAATCAAAGTAGCTTTTGTCTCTTCGTCGCTATGGATCCATCTGTAGTGGTTACGATCGTTTGCAGGTTTTGACATAGTATCTACATAATAGGGTTGTTTCTGATTTTGCACATTATTTTATATGTGACAGAAAATAATACGAAAACGAAATCCTTCTGTGAACTTAGTATCAAAGTTGGTTGAAAAATAAAGCAGTTATGCAAATTTGAAATATTGTGAGCAAAAGTGGGTACGTGGTGGGGATATCACGCTATCTCTTTCATACGCACGCAGTGTTATGTCCGGTGACACCCGATGACGTCACAGTCTGATATTACTGTTATTTGACAATTACCCCTTCCACCAAATTTCAAAGCTTTATAACTTACATATTATTGCGCCAATTTTGAAAATTCTTTTTCCCTTAGACTTTGGATGGCATATGTTTCTGATAAATGTATTAAAAAGTAATCAACTACCCTATTGTCAATGTTTAACAATTTTAGTCTACGGTTTATTTGTGGCAACACTTCCTCTTCCTGTCACTTGCTTGTAATATACTTCTATAATCTATGGTAAGCACGCACAAAATGTAGTTCCGTTTCAAAATTAATATCATAATAAAAAAGTAATCAACGTGGATTCATTAACAATAGTAATCGACCATCAATAGACTGACAAGCAAGCAGTCCGCCTCAAGAAGTTTATAATATTATAACATTCTTGGTCCGCCTAATGGTCAATGACTGTACTGTCTATAGAGTTTAGCAATGCCAGGGCCAATATCCAAAACTAAAGATAAACATCTTACGTAATAAGAATACTGCGTGTTCCTTGACTACAGACTGACGTATTCGTCTTGCTAACTGGGTCGTCAATATAAATTATAATGTTTAGGTTATCAGATTTAACACCTATTTAGACTTCTTATCTCATACAGGTAGGCAGACTGGTACTGATCCATTCAGAATATCCTATACATATATTTACCAAATCACGTATGCTAAAAACCATATCTAAGTCATTTTTGGTCTTCAGCTAGTAATAAACGACCGTAGGAACACGATTGCATTTTTTTGTATTATTTAGCCAACAGCCACAGAATTATGGTTTTTTGGTATGTGACTAAATTATGCATTATTTCCTTATGAATATAATATAATAATATTATTGACCCTTAGAGTATCTTGTATCTATGATGAGTCACTGTTATTTCGTACAGCTAAAATGGTGGGCTATTAATATTAGTATAACTGTTTAGTTAATTATTAATAATTGATCATTTTTTTCAACTACCTTAGTCCGCCTTGTGGTCATGTAGGCTGTAAAGTCTTTGAAACGTCGAGAATAAAAATTAAACAAATAGGTTATGACGATAAAAGCAGTTATTTCAATACCATACCATACTATACCAGCCCTGGATTATATACTGCCCACTGCTGAGCACGGGCCTCTTCTACAATTGAGAGGGTTAAAGCCTAAGTCCACCACGCTGGCCTAGTGCGGGCTGGCAGACTTCACATACCCTCTAAATTCAGAGTACTTCTCAAGTATGCAGGTTTCCTCACGATGTTTTCCTTCACCGTTAAAGCGAGCGATAATTCACAGAGAATACACACATTTTTTTTTAGAAAAGTTAGAGGTGTGCGCCCTTGGGTTTTAGACCCGCGGACATTCGTCTCGGCAGTCAGTTCCACTCCCAACACGGCTATCGCCGCTATCGTTGTTACAATATCGTATAGATATCTTTAGGAAAACACTGATGTGATACCTACATCAAAGACACGTTAACTTGTTATGTAGCTTGTGAAAACTGAGAAACAAAACCTCTCATTGTTTGAACATGATTTTTATTGTTTATGCCGGTTGCTGACCTAGAACGAAGCTTACTTGGGAATTTTTTTATTTTTTTTTTATTTATTTATTTGGCCACCAACAATTGTTTACACCAATACTTATGATCTAGATATCAAACTAATACAATTATGTTGCTTAAGTGTAACAAATTATTTAAAGGTTGGCACAGCATGCACAAGTTTAAAGTTTAAAGTAAAATATATATGTCGACGAGGATTTCACAGGGGCCAATAAAACGTAGCGCACACTTTGCAATAGTCATAATTGACTTTTATTTCTTTAACTCGTGACTCGTTTATCACTCATCACTTTGTCAGGACCAGCATAATAACCACTAAGTTACCATAGCGACTATTGACAACTAGTTGAACACTCAACGACGACCAAACTGATACTGTGCTCCTCAACTGGCGAGCGCCTTATTTATACTCACAACCCCACCACCTAATACTTTAACATCGAGACCTGTGTTGCAAGACTACTATTTCAAAATTGCCCGACGCTCCGACATGGCCGTCCTGACAATGTGATCGTCCTCGATCACGAGTTTCTTTACAAATAGACAGCACCCCCAAAGCGCCCTTCCGCCATCACCTCCTAGTGTCATATCCATAGAGAAGAAGTGATGGTAACAAACTCTAGTGACACAGCTGTCAAATAGTTACTAAACTGAATACAATTCAAACAATTCTTATTTAAACGGTGTACTATCGATCACCAGGCGAAATCTTCAATTGAAACAGGCATGGCATTTGTGCTACAACTAGCTATTGCTAACAATACACTATTGTGTTCATTCTTATAAAAATAAAGGAACAGCAACATCTTTTAGCTTGGCCTTTCCTGACCTTAGTGAGTAATTTTTAAAAGGTATCGTCACTTCAATTTCAATATCACAAAAACAATTTAAATTCCATATCACAATTTCAATTTCATATTTTCAATGCCAATATCATAATTCTAATTTCATTCTTTCAATTTCACATCACAATTTTGGTTTCATACTTTCAATTTCAATTCGACTATTTTAGTTTTACAATTTCATAATTTCAATTACAATCAGTCAGTATAAAAGTATAGTCATCGCTTCACAAGCGGCATCACTTAACCAGCGGCATCGCTTAACCAGCGGCATCGCTTCACCAGCGGCATCACTTAACCAGCGGCATCGCTTAACCAGCGGCATCATTTTTACCAGCGATCATCGCTTAGTCAGCGGTCATCGCTTAGCCAGCGGTCATCGCTTTACTAGCGGCATACTGAAAAAACTTGTCGCGTAGACATTTTCCTAATTATTTCGCACATTGATCAATCTTTCGAACAGCAAGAAGGTCGTCATTGTGGAAACAATCAAAGTAGTTCCAATATTACTTGAATGATCACTAAACACACTATATCATGACAACCAGGGCTCCCTCCATCTGGCGTCTGACAATGGCTCAAGACAACCTTAATCCGGTGTCCGATAGTCATCCAACATTAGAATACCCTGACATACTTCGTCAGACTTCAAACTACCAATTAAACGTTAACAAAAGGAAAACGTGCTGTTCGGAAGATGTTTCAACCTCTCGCAAACAAATGGGTCGAAAAATACTTGGATACGGATTACTCATAAACAGAGCTTCTAGTACTCTTGTCTTCCGCGATTACCATTAGGCAATGCGTTAATTATAAGTACTCTGTTCAACAGCTTACTCTCTCTCTCTCTACTTTGTTCTATCATCGATAGTCACAGCTAAGATTTAACCTTCTGGCACTTTCGCTAACCATCATGGAAACACTATAAACCTTGACACACACATAATGAAACTACTGACCAGGGTGTAAGGAACTTGTTTGCGAACCTGCAAACTTACAAAACAACTGTTTGAGATCTGTCAAAGCTTTTCTATAGGGACTCCTTAATGGCGCCCTCTATGGCGAATACATTGGGTACATCCTGTATGGATGTTCAGTTCTTGTATTTCCAAAGGCTCCTGGGTCAACCTGCATTAATTATTGCAGTATTTGGTCACTATCGCCACAGAATACTGAATAGTACTACGTACTATTGCGCATAAGCCTCTCAGGACAAACTCCACCGAGAGTTCTACTACTAGTGCCTCCCGCAGGGCACAAACCACACGGGGACACGTTTTACATCGAGGTTCCAGCACGCCTACATAGAGGTTCCCATACTCGTGTTTCCTGCAGTGGAAATACCACACTGCAGCACGCTTTTACTAAATATCGTGGCGATTATAGCTTTGGCTAGCACATAGCAGCTTCATCGACTTTGCTTCGAGAGCAAGAAACTTTCTTATGGAGCTGCGAACTCACGATGAGCCACCATTAAATGGAGAGCCTAAAACGCCCATTGACTAAAGATAAAGGCATTCTCACAGAAGCTGCTTAATAGTTACGCGGTACATCGCCCTCCAACCGGGACAGTTATGTCTTACCCGATATGACTAGCATTGATTTCAAAACTCCTGATATGCATTGTTAAATGCATCTATCAGGCCAACGCCTGCTTCCATCTACCAGGGTAACGCCTGATATCCACGGCGTTCTGCCCTGCCTGAAGCAAACTGTTCCGTGTCGGCCCGCACAGCCTGAAGCCACGATGGGCACATACTACACGGATCTCTTGGCAAGCAAGAACAGCTACAAACCGTTCGGCCTATTCTGACCTTTGATCAAGACTTATGACAAACTTCCTGAACAGCAATCTCATTGCTCATCATCTCAAGTCCATGAACCAGTCAAGTTACCAAATGGTAAAACGAGATCGCAATATTTGCGAAGGGTATGGAGAAATAATAGAAACCAGCACCCTCAAGCAAGGCTTATGGGTAATACTATACTAAATATCCTGGATCACTCTCGTAAACGACAGAACCGCCAAGGGATCCCACAAAGGCTCTTCAGGAATCACGCTTTACAAGAGTACAGACTTTCTAACGCTGATTACATTGAATACTTCCTGCAAGAATCTTCAGCTCTTGCAATCAAAATATCACGATAGCATCATACTGTTCAGCTCATTCTAGCCTTAGTTTGAGTCTCACCTCAAACTTAGACCAACAGTTTAGTTAGCATCCTCAAAATTACCATAAAGAATCTGGAGTAGTTCTGTTACCATGGGTAATAATGATGATTCGATTGTAATTGATCAGGGCAGCAGAAAGGTAGGACTAATCATGAATGTGCCATTACTATTGCCATTCTATGTCTGTAAAATTACAGAGATACCATTTTTAGTTTCCCAGTCACAAGGACTTTATAATCGTTCAGACATTCGTGATGTTGGAACTTGGAAGGTCATGACACTCTAGCTGAGCAAGACTGCTACTTGACCTCAAGCTAGGACCCAAGCATAACTTCAGAATTATCACACGATCCACAGTGCAGTGCCGTTATCGAGAACCCTGACCAAGGTAGGCCAGCAATCCTACAGACCGAACACTATTCACCTAGATCAAACTTGGGTCAACCAAGGCAATGCACGCAGTCATTGTTTACTAAAACAGGTATTTTTTTCTTTAAGTTTAGGGAGAGCTCTGTACTGACAAGTATCACGAATTCCCCGTTAATCTATGCCTGCATGTGTCCTGTTAAACAAGATCTCAATATTTGTAAAGATTCCCAAGAAATAAAAGAAACCAGATCCCTCACACAAGGGGTAAGAATACCAGATTCTTTCTACTGGTACAATCACGGATGTCCAGTCCTTCTGTCCTGTAACTAGCACCACCACGGTACCTGTCACTCCGATTGCATAACAAACGGAATGCCTTCAGGAAAGTTTCAGCACTAGTTGCCCAATCATGGTAAATTTACACACCATTGCCATCTTGATTCTATATTGCAAACCTCGGACTCTGTTGTCTGTGACAACATCCTCATATCCAAAAATCCCATGTCCATATTACACATAGCCACTACTTTACGTCGGGAGTAAATTCTTATCCCGGTATTCCTTGATGCAATTTCACTCTTTTTTTTAAAAGAGTTCCAGGTATGCAAATATCTCCATAGTAGTAATTATATTCCACATATCGTAGATATGGAGTGGACATAATTCATATCTGTGGGCATTGATTACTTACCCCAATTCTGATGTCGACGAGGATTTCACAGGGGCCAATAAAACGTAGCGCACACTTTGCAATAGTCATAATTGACTTTTATTTCTTTAACTCGTGACTCGTTTATCACTCATCACTTTGTCAGGACCAGCATAATAACCACTAAGTTACCATAGCGACTATTGACAACTAGTTGAACACTCAACGACGACCAAACTGATACTGTGCTCCTCAACTGGCGAGCGCCTTATTTATACTCACAACTGTCACCCCACTAATACTTTAACATCGAGACCTGTGTTGCAAGACTACTATTTCAAAATTACCCGACGCTCCGACATATATATATTTGTAATATTACATGACATTCGGTATGCAATCATTAAAAGACTCGGCTAATTCGGCAAGAGAGTCAACATGTATGTCTATCCTGTTACTGCAGCTATTTATAATTTTGGCGAATCTGGCATAGGGCGAATTCGATCCCAGAATTTAGCTATTGGTCGCGGCTTCGGCTTCCGCGTGTAAGAGTTTTTTTGGGATAAAAGTCCAGCTATGTATTTCCCAGAGCCTCAAACTATCTCCATACTTTTCATCGAAATCTATTCGGTAGTTTTTAAGTTTATCGCGTTCAGACAGACAGACGCTACTGGTACATTTTTTTATAACATCTAAGGATATGACGACCACAATCGATGTAAACTAATGTATGTAATAATTGTAAATTCTCAAATATGCTAGTTATTTGGTTTTTGTTTGCGACCAGCGTCACTGTGGAACCGATACCCAGAAAGATATACCAAATCCGTAATTATAGCAGCTAAACCTAACTATTTTTACCTAGACGTATAGAACCGCTATCCATGTGATATTTAGGAACTTGTTTTACAACAATCTTAGAATCGACTAGTGAAATAAAGAAAGAAATAAATAATTTATTTGGTTTTAGAAACACGTAAAAACTAACGGTTCAAATAAAAAAAGGCAACGAAATTAAAAAAGAAACCAAAACCATAATGATTCTAATCATTTAATTTACTTTTATTTTAACAAAATAAACCACATTATAATAAATAGGAATCTAATGGACATGGGGAAATAAGTGGACGATAGCCTAGTTGGGAATGGAACGGTCTGCCGAGACAATGTGCGGAGGTTCAAAACCTAATGCACACACCTCTGACTTTTCAAAGTTACGTGTGTATTGTTTATCAATTTCGTTCACTTTAACGGTGAAGGAAAACATCATGAGGAAACCTACATACCTGAGAATTCTCCGTAAGAATTTCGAGGGTGTGTGAAGTCTGCCAATCCACACTAGGCCAGCGTGGTGGACTAAGGCCTAACCCCTCCGATTAGTAGAGGAGGCCCGTGCTCAGCAGTGAGCAATATATAAAACAGGGCTGGTATTATTATTATAGGGATCTAAAGTAACTAAAATAAATCTATGAAATTCCTTAGCACGATATATCAAACACTAATAGAGATATCTTCTCAATTTTTTAATCAAATTATATACTTAAACCTTTTGTTTTATTTATCGAAATAAACATACTTAGATTTATATTTGTTTAGTAGGTAAAAGTAAACAATGTTTGAGAGTGAAAGACTTGTGATACAGTAAATCATTTCTCTTGAAAAACACATATCCAATCTGAAATCAATGTGCTTGATTTGACACAAAATGTTAATACACAGAACGAAAGTAAACATAAACACACCGTCGCCTACCTTCAAGGATTTATTCGGGCTGTACGAAAAAAAATATCTAAAAAACTCGATGAATTTTTTTGCAAACACTTTCATATTCCACACGTGCTGTCAACAAAAGGAAACGTACTTGATATGTGTATTTTGCACTCGTTTTGAAGTAAACAGTAAATGCGCGGTGATAAGTGTGTTTGTGATGTGAATTGTTTATCAAATGTGTTACATCATTAGAGGCGTAGTAAAGTGGCCACGTGCCCCTCCGTTTGAGGTGACATCGCCACTCCTGTTTTAGATTGTAATCGTATTTAAAAATCTTTTCTATTTGACCAATCGAATCTATTCCTTTGTTTACATGGCTGATACGCAAATTTGAATCATAGTTGCTCACCAAGAGCTTCTGTTAACGTTAATATCTTATATCATCAGATGTGAGTTTATAAACTATATACGCGTTATCTTATCGCCGTCCTACGTAAGTAACTATTGGCCATTAGTATCTCGTATAGATACATTAGGCGGTCAGGGCTAATGTGGGCGAATTAACGTTACCAGTACAATAGGAATGTGGTTAATAAATGTTTAAAAAAAAACCTAGCGTGGGATGGAATTACTTTGTGTCATGTGTATCTGGCTTGAATAGACCTTGGGAGAGGCCTGTGTCCAACAATGGACTGTAAGGGGATGATAATAATGTTGAAGAAGCAAAGCATTTGATGGAGTAGACCATGAACTATAGATCCATAAATTACAGCTATTCGGAGTTCATGGTAGTCTCTTCAAATAGTTCTCATCTTACTTAGCACATTGACTTCAAAAAGCTGTAGTTTGTGGTGGTGTGTGTTAGTGTAGTAGTAGTCAAAAGCATAGAGAGTTAATAGCAGCGTTCCTCAAAGATCACATTTGGGTCCGATGCTGTTTCTGGCATTTATAAACATCTCGAATGCAATTAAACACTCTAAATTTTTACTTTTCGCTGATGATTTAAAACTTTACAAAATTATACACGGTTCTAAAGACTCTCTTCAACGCGATTTAGACAGTATCTCCCACTGAACAGTCTGCAATATACTCTTTCTGAATGTTGAGAAATGTAAGCACATCAAATTTATTAAAAAGAAATACTCTATTCCCATCTCATATACGTTTGGAGTGAAGATTTTAGATCGAGTAGATCATATGATCTTTGCGTTTTATTAGATAGCAAATTTTCATATACTCTCCATGTGAACAGTATAATCACTAGATTTTTTAAAATGTTAGGTTTTGTCAGGTGAAATTGTAAACACTTTAAAAATATATTGGCATTAAAGCTATTATACACTGTATTCGTTAGTAATATATTAAATTATGAGTCTGGCATTTGAAATTATCAAATTAATATTGGTTGATAAATTATAGGTACCATTCACCAAAAGAAAAAAGACCAACTGAAATCGTGTCCGGATCGCTTATCTAATTTTGATTTGTTAAGTTTGGAAGGTCGTTGTTGGACAACGTATTGTGTTGTTTAAAACTTTTACTAGCTTAATAGATTGTCCCGAACTCGTCCCTAGATTTTTTTTACAGTCCCTCGTAAAGGTGCTAGAATAGTTAACGTTTGTCCATTTACTACTAAGAGATCTAGAACAAATGATGGGTGTCATAGTCTAATTGCAAGAATCATCCAAAAACACAACATAATATGTATAACCTGTGCATGTTGACTTACTTAATTGCTCATTGCTTAGCTCCAGAAATTTATGTTTAAGATTAAAAAAAAAATGTAGAGACCATTTTTATATGTGTTCGAAAAAATTAAACTTGATCTTATTTACAACTCAGTTACAATGTTTAGCTTCTCTTTTTGCGAGTTATTTTCTTGTTATAAATGTTTTTTAAACTTTTCTGCAAGACTAATATAGTCTGGCATATATATTAACTTATTGCGTTAACGCCTCCAAATTACATTACGACATTGTTTATTTAATACGTTGCCATTTACGTTGCGCTTGAAATCGACTATATACATGTTGAGTTTTCCTATCATCCGCTTACATTATAGCTATAAGTAATAATAATTTAAAGTATTGTAATCATAGAGTTAAGTCTGTTGGAAAACGTAATACATAAATTAATAAATATGTATTAGTAGGATTTCATTACGTGTCGTATTTTAATTAACTACCCCTAATGTCGTCTTCGATTCGTTGTTTTGTGCATTCGAAAGGATATATTAATTATAATTAGTATCCATGTATATCCAAATCAATTAAGCTTTGGTTTTTTTTTTGTTAAAAGATTTTTGAAAGAAATGTATGAGTCAAGTTTTTCTTACCAGGAATATAATTGGATAAAATTTGTAAATGCGTCTTTCCTCACCGATCTGCATTCGTTGCAAGGTGTAGCACTAATCCTAAAATTCTGAGTCATGAAATGATGTCTCACAATAACTAGTTAAATTGCTTTTCAATCCAGAAGCTAATAGTTAATAGTTATTATGCCTTTCCACTTATCGATTCTATGAAACAAATCTAATCCAATTAACCTATATTATTTTAATATTCGAGTGTTGCATAGAAATGTACCAAAAAATATGTAGAGCTTTCCAATGGTTTGTGTCTTTGACTAGCCAATAATTATTTGACAATGAGCCTTCACAAGATCACTGGCCTTTTCGTGCTCAGGTATTTCACATGGAAGTCCATATGAAAAACGTTTATCATTTTTTAAAATGCATAAGCTACGTGATCGAAGGAAGATCCGTGATATGACATTTCTCTACAAACTCATCCATAGTTCAACAGACAGCACATCAATTCTAAAAGAAGTTTCCCTAAACGTTCCTTACTATTATCCGCGGCAGAGAATCTCAAAAATTCTTTACATACGATCTACCAAAACCAACTTAGGGTATAATTCTCCTCTTATAAGACTTTGTCGGACGTTTAATGATTTTAATTCTCAAATCGGTGATCGTGATATCTTTCATGACACACTGAATGTGTTCAAGCAAAAAATAGCGAAGTACCTAAAAGCAGATTGATGTTCTGGAGTCTTCTCTGTATAAGTTAATGTACTTAGGCACCTGCTTATATTCCTTATGTTGCCCTCTTTAATTGTCGATAACACTTATGTTTGTACACACCTAAGCAGGGGCTCATAATGTTACTCAACCACTTCCTTCTTTTTCTCTAAATTGTATATTATACCTAACCTTTCATGAACGTAAATAAAACAAATTTTGCTTTCATCGCTGTTATGGCGAATGTTGTAAACGCCTGTCATAGGTGTACATGTGTTATTATTCTAAGGGTGTACATATCAGAATAATATAATGTTATGACAACTCTGTCATAGTAAACATAGAAAAATGACAAATAATAAGTGTGTGTAAATATGTATACTGTTGGTGTTTCTTAAATAAATAAAAAAAATGTGTGGCACTCGGAGACTGCCGCGGTAAAGCTATTGCATAAATTCTAATATATATAACCTCTTTGAACAGATATAAAAAAAAAAACTTTTTAAAAATTCAAACTTAGAATCACGTCATCCCGCCGCGTTTGACATTTCGATACGTTTCACTGAGTGGATCAATTTTTAAATACACGGTAATTTCGACCTTTTCTCGTTTAACATTCAGCTCATATCCTCTTACATATTGTATTCTTACAAGACTGCGATATTAAATTTACTTATGGAATTTTACACTATACATGGTTGTGATAGAGTTGAAAATAAAATATCACCGCTGTGCCGGACGGAGTGAGGGCTGACAGGTTTTTTCGTTACGGAATTTCTGGATTCGGTCTCCACGCTCAAGGCCCGCGATAGAAGCTATGCAATAGCTTAATAAATAAAAAATAAATAAATAAATTTGAGATAAGGTAGAAGATGAGCGAGTAGTTATTTGTTAAAACCACGAAAAGTTATAACGGATAATCGCGAAAACATCAATTACTTTTTCTTATGAAAAACTCTACCATCGTAACTAAACCTATATTGTAATATCCTTAGTTAAATGACTGCCTCGGTGGCGTAGTTGTACTTTGCTATCAGTACGACTGTAATGCTGAGGTTTCGGGTTCGATCCCCTTGTTAGGCAAAGTGATATTGGACTTTTCTGTTCAATATCAGCCTGGAGTCTGGAATTTGTGCCCGATATGGCGATAGGCTCGCACCCTATCACATCATGAGACGGAATAACGGTGAAAAGTGGGTGCACTAGTTGCGCCTCAACCTATCCCTTCGGGTATAAAAGGCGTGAGTGTGTGTATCTATAGTTAATTCTAGTGGTCAAAATTCTTCCATCGAATTTAACATATTATATTTGTAACACAGAAACATACATTAAATTTTCTGCACAATATTCTCTATATGAACTTTAATTACCCAAATCTCACATTGCTCAGTGCACACATTGTGCTTAAAAGGGGTACAAAGTTTCTTAATAAAAGATCTTCTTCAAAGATAAATTCCATAGTACAACAAACCCACATGAAGTATGTAGATGAATTATAATAACAATAGGTGATTTTCGCGGCTCTACTCACGCGTAAACATTTTTCCGGGACAAAAATAATTTCCCGGGACAAAAAGCACTCAGGAGTAGGTAATGTAATCTTCAGCTTTATAATATTATATATTTATAGTATAGATGAGCAAGAGAAACTGATTTTAATTTCTTTTTTATTACAGTCTATGACTAGACGAGCATAAACAGCAACACCATTCAGCACCTTGAGCTACAAAGTACTGTGTGGTATTTCACTGCGCTCGTCATCCTGAGACATAAGATGTTGTCTCATTATGTCCAGTAGTTACACTGGTTACAATGTTCTTCAAACCGAAACACAACAGGGCATGCACACTGCTGCTTGGCGGTAGAAATAGACATTGCAGTAGTACCCACCCAGACGGACATGAGAGACCTACCACAGGAACTTACGTATATAATATGATTATTAAAACAATAAGGTCGAGCATTCGGTTTGTTCCAAATGTCGCAGATTTCCAACTTCCAAGTATTTGGGTCAACCCTGATAACAATAAAGCCTTTTGTAGAGTAGTAACCCTTATTGAATACAAAGCTATGATTTATATTGTTAGGGATATTCCATATGTAACTTGACGTAGGTACACCATACGTAATGACTTGAGTAAAATATTGCTCGAGTAGCCAATTTTGTTTATTTTCATGCTATTTCTACTATTATACATTTTAAAGCATGCTTAGATGCTTGGATCTTAGAGAGATTTTAGTGCCGCATAGATGTTCTATTTTAGATTGTCGGTAATTTTGTATTTCTGAAAGAAGCACATCGGATTCGACATGGGACAAATCTTTATACAGTAGAGACTCGGTTGTCTATACCTTAGTTATATGGATTGATGATTTATATGGATGGATTTCATGACTTGGTCGGAATTGGTAGCACTGCTTAACAGAATTTCGAAGTGAATTAGCAGACTTGTTGTTGGATTTCTATAGTCAGTGAGATTGTCAGAGGATCACAATGTTAGTAGTTTCTAATCTCGAATACAACGTAGGTATAAATAAGGGCAATACATCTACTATTACATATAGCTTGTAGTGACTATTTTCTTTGAGAATATCTAACTCGTAACACAACTGGCTTCCTGCTATACAAAACGGAAAACTGATAATTTAATTAAAAAAAAAAACGAAATTAGCATAGTTGTCATTTATGGAAAAAACCGTGTTAAAATGATCATTTTATTATGACCAGTTCACGAAATAATGACAATAAAATGAATGCCTATAAAAATGTCCTCATGAAGGAACCTGTATCATAAATGGTATATTTTATTTCTATTCAAATAAATGAAATCCTACTAATATTATTATTATAAAGGCGAGAGTTTGCAAGAATGTATGGATGTTTGTTACTCTTTCACGCAATAACTACTTAACGGATTTTAATGAAATTTGGCACACGGGTAGATTATATTCCGGATTAATACAGAGGCTACTTTTTGTCCCGGGAAAATACAAAGCAGGACTTTTGTCCCGGGAAAACTCAATCACGCGGGCGGAGCCGCGCGCAAAATCTAGTAGATAATAAAGTCAGTTGTCAGATGGTAAACTGCACAAAAGCAAGTAACATACATTACCCATGACTGTATCGAAGCCCTGTATCTATACTATATACTATAATATTATAAAGCTGAAGAGTTTGTTTGTTTGTTTGTTTGTTTGAACGCGCTAATCTCAGGAACTACTGGTGCGAATTGAAAAATTCTTTTTGTGTTGAATAGACCATTTATCGAGGAAGGCTATAGGCTATATAACATCACGATGCAACTATTAGGAGCGAAGAAATAATGGAAAATGCGAAAAATGCGGGGAAAATTATTCATCCTTGAGGGCTTCCATTGCGTGCGCTGCGAAAACGGTTCAAGATACCAAAAATATATGTATGAAAGAATTATTCCTCTTGAAATGATCTAAAAAAAAGTCCGCGACAGTATATGTCTATCTTTTAAAATAAACTCTCTAGAACCGTTTTTATGGTAATCAAATTTGGTCGAAATTAATGCATTATTTGTTAAGAGTTGTATCAACGTCATAATATTAATCTTTATACAAATAAATGTGTTGGATAGAGTGATTCAACAGGAAGGTTTTTATGTATGTACTTTTAGCCCGGAAAAACTTATTAACGCGGGCGAAGCCGTGGGCAAAAGCTTCAGTAATATAGACAATACATTGGGACGTATATTGACGAGGCAATACTATAACCCAAAATTATACTGGTAACCGTCGACGGTGGCAAAAATTCATTAAATTATAATTTTGGACTGATTTGACTGCACTGGCTATACTCACGATTACGTGCGATACATTCACTTTGATATATTAGGATTAAGATTATTATAACTATCAGTTGTTCTAATGTTCATTATTTAATTTTGTAAAGTTATAAGACAATGTACATACATAGCAGTAAGAACTCGTAAAAATATATTGAAAGGTATAAAGTCAATATCTGCTTGATACAGTAATGCTTTTGTACATTCAATTATATATTATAGTCCGTCCAACCATTCATTTAACTTTTGAAATATGCAAGCCTATGAAATTTTATAATTCTTGACAAGGAATCGAAACAAAATAATTGAATACTTTATGGACGCCAGTTTTTGTTTTCCATAGTGAAGAGACTTGCTGTTCTGCTCCGATATTAATAATTATCAATTGATATTCATTAAGCCCATTGATTGTGTAACAAAAATTATTCAAAACATTTACATTAAAAAATAAAATGTTGCAGTGTAAAAAAAAAACTTTTTATACATGCGTAAGTAAACCGATAAAATAAACTATTCAAGTTAAATTTTAACAAAATGATCTAGAATATACACATTTAAACGCTTAGGCATGTTTATAGAACAATATAAAAAGTTGAACAAAAATAACATTTCAATGTGTTTAATCGATCAAAACTTCTGCATAAATTAAATCGATTGCTACAAGAAATCGAATCGGTAACGCATTAGTACATCTCCAATAGACTAGAAACCAGACTGTCAAAAGTAAAATAAATGGTTGGACGGACTATAGAATTTCGATACTATTTTTTTGAATAGTTAACTAGATTTCATTGTTGTATTTTTAATTAAAATTTATGAGACTGTTTTCAAACTCAAGTAAAACGTTACAGGTCTGTTTTATTACTTGTAGTGGTAAAGGTACACTGTGTGGTTGAGATTGCATTTTAAAGATACTCTTCTTCTTCCAGACTTATTTCCACATCAAAAAATACAATTAATACTTCAAACATATTGCAGAAATGGCTGAGAATTTACGTCTCAGGCCTGCCAGATGTCAATTCTGTTAGAAGCATCTACGCAAAACAGTTTTAAGCAAACTCCGATGGTAAATACCTTAATATATAAAAGCCCTGGGTATATATCAATGGATAAATAGCAACTTTAATCAATGCACTAAACGCAAGGATTTTCAAATGTAAGCAAATTTCCATTGATTCTAATTTAGAAGCATCTGAATTTGTAAGGTTGGTAACCCGAAAGCAATAATGCGGTTATCGCGTAAGGCGTCGACACCGAGGGTTGTCTGATATCGATCGTATTAGGCAATTATTGATTTGAACTCTTATAATGTATCAGTATCGAATGAGGAGCTCTGAATGTTAATGCAACCATACAGAATAAAGAGTGGTGTTTAGGAAAAAATTATCCAATGAGGATGACAAATTACTGACTCGGTGGCTAGTGCAAGATTATTTTGGCAGGTTTACCTTTATCGCGTAGCAGTAATATGCAAGCACTGTGTAAGCAGTAAGAGTGCAGTGCAGTCCAAGAGACAGAATAATACACTTTGACATTTAAAATCACTTTGTGATGACTGGAAGTGAATGTTTTTAAGGGGCAGATCTGGAACACACACAAATTCACGCCTGATATCCCCGAAGGGGTAGGCAGAGGCGCAACTAGTGCACCCACTTTTCGCCGTTATTCCGTCCCATGATGTGATAGGGGGCGAGCCTATCGCCATATCGGGCACAAATTCCAGACTCCAGGCTGATACTGAATAGAAATACTCAATATCACTTTGCCCGACCCGGGGATCGAACCCGCAAACCTGACCCGCAGACCTGGAAATTAATTGTATTTTCTTTAGTGACACGGCAATGTACCTGACAGTAAGTAGAGTGGGGTCCAGATTTATAATTCAAAGATCTTGGGGTTTTGTGACGCTCGTGTAGGTATAGATTGTTGTAATTATATAAGTAAATATTCCGTGTCTTCTCCAGTTTTATTATATTTTGTAATCGCGAATGTGCACTGTTGATACAGATTTATTAAACAATAAACAAGATACTAAGAAATCAGCTCTATCATAACTACGAAACTAAATTCAAACAGGTAGAAGAACGATGCATCACGCTATCACTTTCTTTTTGTACTATAATTATCTTGCTCTGACTTCGATAAGATTTTTTCTTCCGCATTGCTGTTTATAAGGGACAGGTCGATGACCTGCGCTCGTCGGATCATATTGCAGAACTAGAGCTTCTGATACCCTTTATGCGTCAGCTGCATGTACTACAAATATTATACATGCAAACGATTTATCTAAATTAGAGGTCACCCGCTGGTCGAAATTCGACTGCAATTTTTTTTCTGTTCTCCTCTATATGAGCTGTAATTTCCTAAATCTCACACTGCATCGTCCGCGCATAGTGCTTAAAAAGGGGTAAAAAGTTCACGTATTCAATTATAATATATTAATATTATATAGATCTCTTTTTTCCTTTCGCAAACCAATTATTCTCTTTATGTATTGTACGGGATTTGCACAAGGAAGTCTCTATATGTATGTAATAAGATTGTTTATTACCTGGTGAACGACAGCCTAGTTGGGAATAAAACGGTCTGCCGAGTCTATGTCCGGAGGTTCAAGTCCCAAGGCACACAGCCTTGGGACTTTTCGAACTTGTGTGTATTTTTGATCAATTATCTTTCACTTTAATTGTTGAAGGAAAACATCGTGAGTAAACCTACATACCTGAGAATTCACCATAAGAATTTCGAGGGTGTGTGAAGTCTGCCAACCCGCAGGCCAGCGTGGTGGACTGAGGCCCAACTCCTCTCAGTAGTAGAGGAGGCCCGTGCTCAGCAGCGGGCAGTATATAATACAAGGCTGATTGCATTGTATTACTAGGAAACCACAGTCTTCGCGTAATAATTTATTGGAGTCATTTTTACATATCTGATTAAATCTGATATCATATAGCTTCCAAGTAATTTGAATTAAATTTAGTTACAAAATATATCAAAATTAACATTTATAACTTGACTAGACATTGCATGTGGATTCGCCCGCTTGTAAAGCCTTTCCCCGCAAAAAAGTCCCTAAAACAAAATACACCAGCGCCATCTACATGAAGAATCAGATAAAAAACCATTATTTGCCATGAGCGCATATTTACCGGGATAAAAGCCTATGTGTTAATCAAGGACATGATCTATCCGCGTGCCAAATTTCATCCCAATCCGTTTATTTTTTTCTGTGTTTACTTATAAAGAACATACAAACATAATTTACAATATTATAGTAAGAAGGAAGATTTATTAGAAATAAATGTAAATTCTCCAAATTAAATTGAAATGAATTCCACCGTCACTAGGCGATTTTTTTTGTTTCTTTCATCGGGTAATTAGTTATGTGTAAAGACTGATAGCATAAATAAAATGTTTTAGGGCAGTTTGTTTAACAACTTAATGTGAGATACGTAAATGAATTCTCTACGCATCAAAGATATAGTACCAATGTATAGCGTCTCATCTGTATTCAATATTTAATTTTTATTCATTTTTAGATAAATGAGAAATAAGAATATGTCATTCTTTACTTATAATCAGTGAAATGTCATTTATTAATTAAATAGATATAACTCGTAATCGTCGAGTGGTGTAAGTTTGACCGTCACATTCAATATACCGGGTGGAAGGGAAACGCTCTCTATACCGGAACAGTAAGAGAGAAAAACCATAACTTTAACGAAAGACTATATTCATTGAAAGACTATATTCAAGACTATATTGCAAAGCTAAGCGATAATACTTACGATTTTAGTATTTCTGTAATTCATGCGCGCGCAATGTAAAGCGTACACAAAACTGGGTAGGGTACAAACTACAAAGCAAACGCCGACAAGGCGGCGGCCGCCGCGCTGCGCCGGGCACGCGGTCGTTAACCCGTCAGCTGATGTACGTGTTTCATTACGATTATTTTGAAATATTCACCTTTTTTACTATGTTCTACAGAATAATAGTTTGATTTATCTATCCATACGTGAAGCTGTACAGAAATTTGAGAAAATCCTACTAAAATTGTAACAATGCGATCGCGATTTTTTTAGTGCCATCACGTCAGGAATCATCAATACTATCACCTGTATTCGTTTCCGAGAGCGTTTCCCTTCCACCCGGTATTTGTAACATACTATAAATAAAAATTTAACTTTTCTGCACTGTTTTTCTATACTTTATGAACTTTAATTATGCCAAATCTCATATACTGCCATGTGCGTAATTTGAGTAATGGTTTACGCAGCTAATATCTTTAATAGAGTCAACTCTACGTTAAAACTTATTTAGTTTTTATTTTATTTGCAAATTATACCAGAACATGTGCAAAATTCATAAAATACTTCGGTATTTGTAATAACTTGACCAATATATACAAGTTTTGCCTATTATTAGCTGATATTTTCCAAACTAAGACATTTTTTTGTACATTCAACTTGGGCTTATTACGTTTTAAATTATGGTACGGTTTTTTAGGTAAGTATCTAATGGCGCTTTGTGTTCAAATAAACGTCGCATTGGATCAAATATTTCTCGATCAAGGTTGGTCACGTCATTGTGGAATTGGTTAAAAAGTTGTTTCACGAGTTTTATTCAAATAGGAACTTTATCTTATTTGGAATGTCGTATTTCCGTAGGTGTGTATTATATTACTGTCATTTTTTATAATATTTAATGAATACAAAGTTATGCTCACATTATATCATTAGGACCTTAGAACATAATCACTGTCCTGAAAATGATAGCTGATAAAGCAGATTGCTTTTATGTCCGGCACTGTTGTGACAAACATGTAACATATAGTGCCAGATAAAAGGTTTTATTACGTATAATAATATAGCATTTTATATACTGTCTAATTATTTATTTAATTATTTATACAATAATGTGTTTACATCAAAATCTGTTCAGTAGTTTTTACGTGAAAGAGGAACAAACATCCATACATTCTTATAAACTTTCGCATTTATGACATTACTAGCTTTTGCCCGCGGCTCCGCCCGCGTTAAAAAGTTTTTCCGGGATAAAAGTCCCGCTGTATGTATTCCCGGGATAAAAATAGCCTATGTGTTAATCCAGGACATGATGTACCCGTGTGCCAAATTTCATCGAAATCCGTTTAGTAGTTTTTTCGTGAAAGAGGAACAAACATCCATACATCCAAACATCCAAACATCCATACATTCTTACAAACTTTCACCTTTATAATATTAATAGGACTAGCTTTTGCCCGCGGCTCCGCTCGCGTAAATGAGTTTTCCCGGGATAAAAGTCCCGCTTTATATTGTTCCGGGATAAAAAGTAGCCTATGTGTTAATCCGGAACATAATCTACCCGTGTACCAAATTTCATTGAAATCCGTTCAGTAGTTTTTGCGTGAAAGAGGAACAAACATCCAGACATCCATACATCCGTACATTCTTACAAACTTTCGCCTTTATAATATTAGTAGGATATAGTAGGATGTGCATGGATAGAACAAAAATGTTTATTCAGGTTATCATGTTAAATTTTGTATAATGATAAACAATCATTTTTCATTGTGCAAAATGGAAATAACTAAATAAAATCTTAGTGTGGTAGTAAGCAAATTTTGCAGTTTATGGAGGTCGTGTTCAGTAAACATTGATTCGAGGTATTTATGAATTGCAAACATATTGAAATATTCGTACGTTATTATGATTTTCAACATAATTTATGATTGTTATAGTATTATAATATATGTGTTTACAGTTTTCTAAACGGCGCGGGGTATAAAACAGGTTTAGGCTTTTATTAGCCAATTCATAATAAGCCGACTGCCTCGGTGGCGTAGTTGTATTACGGTACGACTGCAATGCTGAGGTCTCGAGTTCGATCCCCGGCTCGGGCACAGTAGTTTTGGATTTTTCTATTCAGTATCAGTCTGGAGTCTGAAATTTGTGGCCGAAATGGCGATAGGCTCGACCCCTATCACAACATGGGACGGGATACGCACGGCGAAAAGTGGTTGCACTAGTTGCGCCTCTGCCTACCCCTTCGGGGGTATAAGGCGTGAGTGTCTATGATAATAAGCCAATTTAATTAGTTGAATAATATGTAATGTAATAAATTAATAATTAACACTAAGCCTTCTCAAACGTCACACAACATTGTAGCAACTAAGACCTCATTGTTACTGGTTACAACTTATAAGAACTGATAACCAGTGATAATTCCTATAAACTCGACCATTTCGGTAATGTTTTGTACGAAAACAAATATTTATTGTAATGGACAAACAATGAAGACTCGATGTAAAAGGAAGGAACGTTTTTTGTCCCGATGCTTTTACCTAAAAGCCTTTACATAAACAATTTCGGCATTAAAACCTACTAATTTACATTATAAAATGGAGGTTCATATTTCAATAGTGACGAATTCTTTGGGCAAAAAAGTGACTGTTTTTCACTGGAAATCTTGTTGGTTTTGTAATCAAGGATCTTGGTATTGTTTTTTTTAAATATAACCGAAGATTTTAGTTACAACTGCAATCGCCGGAATGACGCCTGTATGGTGCTGACTTTGATTTTTTTTTACCGCACTACACCACTATTGCGGTTCTTGATTTTTCATGAATATTATACTAACAGCTGTCCGGCGACGTAAACAAAAGGTATTATGTCAAGCTACCCCTTGGTTGGTTGGCACTAAAAGTACAGCCATTTTTGCTCAAATTACTTCTTACTTCTTAGATCTGTGTGCACTGCTCTGGTGGTGGAGTTGCACTTACGATAAAGCGAACGACTTGCTCGCCCAGCTACTTATTATCGTCATTAATCATCATCAGCCGCAGAATCTCTACTGTTGAACATAGGCATCCAAACATTTCTAGACAGATATTTTGGAAGTCACACACTTGTATTAAATCTAGACACGCGGCAGCGTGTCAAGCCAAGTTCAAGCAAAGGAACTGGCTAGCCAGCGTCGAATGTAATATTACACGAACCACTTGGAGCCACTTTTCACCTTTCTATAACTCAAAACCTATTTAACGTAAACACATAAAACTACGTGTGTTTAATTAAGTATATCCATAAGGACATCTAGAAGCCCAAATTTCATGAAGCTAGCTCAAATGGTTATAAAGATATGAAGGTCAAAAAGTCGTAAATTTTAGTAAAATCTATAGATAGATATCTAAAAATAAAAAAAAATAAAAAATAGGGGGGCCCCCATACAGAAAACTAAACAACCGGCCAATGCAACGGTGTGTCGTCGGCGGCGCGCAGCACCACATAACTCAATACCTGCTTAGTTTTCTTTACAAAAAGTAATGATATCCTACCAAAAACATAAATGTAAAAAAGGAGAGCCAAGTTCAATACAAAAATTATGCTTGGCTGAGGGCTTCGCCGCAAAAAGAATGGAAATCTAAATGAGTGCCAAGTTTTATGCAAAATCTAAATATGTATTTATAGGAACAAAATAACATTATGAACAAGTATTAAACTCTATTTCTTTGCTTTATTGGATACCTATAACAATTGCTGATATTTAAAAATGTGAGATCTTAAAGTAGGTTAGATTTGACTTGGCCTTATCCATGTCGATGATTTGATAATTTATTAAAATGTATATTGTATGCCTCGCAATCTCCGCTACCTGAACCCGTTGCCTGCGATCCCCGAGCTGCTTTAGTCCGACTATTCCGACGAACTTCCCGACGTCAGCATTGACGAAATTGAGTTGGCCCTCAAACAACTAAAAAATGGAAAAGCCTCGGGTGAGGACGGAATTACAACTGAGCTCTTAAGGGCAGGGGGAACTTCTGTCCTTAGGCAGCTGCAACGTATATTTAATTCCGTTCTTCACAAAGGGAGAACTCCAAGAGCGTGGAGCAGGAGCATGGTAGTTTTATTTTTCAAGAAGGGGGACAAGACCCTTCTCAAGAATTACCGCCCTATATCGCTCCTGAGCCACGTCTACAAGTTGTTTTCGAGGGTAATCACCAATAGGCTGACGCGACGGTTGGACGACTTCCAACCACCGGAGCAGGCTGGGTTTCGCGGAGGATTCGGCACCAAAGACCACATACACACTGTGAGGCAGATCATACAGAAGACCCAGGAGTACAATCAGCCTCTGTGTCTCGTTTTCGTGGACTATGAAAAGGCCTTTGACTCCGTCCAGACCTGGTCTGCGGTGAACTCCCTGTAGCGGTGCCAAGTCGATTTCCGATACATCGAGGTGCTGAGAAGTTTGTATGACGCTGCAACTATGTCCGTCCAAGTACAGAACAGTCAAACAAGACCGATTCCATTGCATCGAGGAGTAAGACAGGGGATGTGATATCCCCTAAACTGTTTACAAATGCATTAGAAGACGTTTTCAAGACTCTCAACTGGAACGGGCGAGGCATCAATATAAACGGCGAATACATCTCGCATTTAAGGTTTGCCGATGATATTGTAGTCATGGCAGAATCGCTGCAGGAAGCTCAAGAAATGCTGCACAGCCTAAATGAAGCCTCCCAACGAATTGGTCTCCGGATGAACCTGGACAAAACGAAGGTTATGTTCAATGACTTCGTCGCTCCGGGATCAATAATCATTGATGGCACACCTCTCGAAGTTGTCAAGGAATATGTTTATCTCGGGCAAATAATGCAGTTAGGTAGACACAACTTTGAAAAGGAAGCCGATAGGAGGATTCAGTTGGGCTGGGCAGCGTTTAAGAAGTTGTACCACATATTTTCGTCGGATATACCACAGAGCCTGAAGACGAAAGTTTTCAACGAGTGCGTCCTCCCCGTAATGATGTACGGAGCCGAGACGTGGACACTGACTGTGGGGCTAATCCATAAGCTTAAAGTCGCTCAACGTGCTATGGAAAGAGCTATGCTCGGAGTCTCTCTGAAGGACAAAATTCGGAACGAAGTGATCCGTCAGAGAACCAAAGTGACCGACATAGCTCTGAGAGTTAGCAGGTTCAAGTGGCAATGGGCTGGCCACATATGTCGCAGAACAGATAACCGCTGGAGTAAGCGTGTTCTGGAGTGGAGACCGCGTCTTGGTAAACGTAGCGTGGGACGTCCTCTAGCCAGATGGCGGGATGACTTGCACAAGAGGGCCGGCAGCAACTGGATGCATAAAGCAGCAGACCGGGCTCTGTGGCGTATCTTCGGAGAGGCCTATGTCCAGCAGTGGACTGCAACGGGCTGATGATGATGATGATGATGATATTGTAAGGGCCATAATATTACACTGAATATATCGGCATATTGATTAATATCAAGTATTACGCAACAAATTATAATATATAATCTATAACAATGCATAGACATTTCACAATTAAATTTTATTTATCTCGTCGGTATATAGGACGTTAACTATTAAAATGATACGCTAATTATTTTTCAATTATGCAAATATTTTGACATTATTGTGTTTTGAGACAAGTCAGGTACTCTCCGTTAATTTTCGCACTTAATATTCATCTTTGAATTGAATTTATATTGTTACTTGCAATTTATAAAATATAATATGTATATTTAAAAAAATAAGATAACAATAAAAGACCTTCGGTGAGTTTCATGATGCTTCTTCTCAGGTCAGTGGGCTTTTCCGAAGCACTGGTAGAATCTTTTAGTTTATAAAAAACATTGTTAAAAAAAGACGTGTGAGAGTGCCCCTAGGGGTCTAATTACTTAATAAATGATTTGAATTTAAGTACCAATATTGTATGTAAACGATCTTACTATACCAGAGTAATTTTTGCAAAGATTCTATTGCGTTATTCAAATTAAAATCTTTAGGGGAGGCCTATGTTCAGCAGTGGAAGTCATGTGGCTGATGATGATGATGATTCAAATTCAACTGCATAATCCTACTAATCCTATTAATATTATAAAGGCGAAAGTTTGTAAGAATGTATGGATGTTTGGATGTATGGATGTAAGGATGTTTGTTCCTCTTTCACGCAAAAATTACTGAACGGATTTCGATGAAATTTGGCACACGGGTAGATCATGTTCTGGATTAACACATAGGCTACTTTTTATCCCGGGAAAATATAAACCGGGACTTTTATCCCGGAAAAACTTTTTAATGCGGGCGGAGCCGCGGGCAAAAGCTAGTGTTTAATAATCCTACTAATATTATAAAGGCGAAAGTTTGTAAGAATGTCTGGATGTATGGATGTTTGTTCCTCTTTCACGCAAAAACTTCTGAACGGATATCGATGAAATTTGGCACACGGGTAGATCATGTCCTGGATTAACACATAGGCAACTTTTTATCCCGGGAAAATATAAAGCGGGACTTTTATCCCGGAAAATCTTTTTAACGCGGGCGAGCCGCGGGCAAAGGCTAGTAATGTTTAATTTCATAACTATTGAATGAAATGTAAATAACTATTGGTATCAATGTGTATTTTAGTCTTTTGGTGAGAGTATGCAATGTCAATAAGTTGGTATCACGAAGGTTAATGGGATTAAAATACAAGAACGATTTTCGAGTACAAGTACTTAGATGTATTAAAAATAAGGAGACAGACTCTACAATTTGAATACAAACAAAACTATTAATTTGGACATGAGCAAAAATACTTTAGGTAATCAAATTTAAGAAATCTAGGGAGAATTTCATTAATAACTTATAATTAACAAAATACAGTAACAACACATTCAACTCATTATAAACGCAACAATTAAATCTGCGCACTTAATACATAAAACCAAACAAGTGAACTAGGTATTTATATTCAATTTATATATTTAGAGCAATGACTAAAATAACTTACCTCAAATATAGCGTCTCCAATAAGATAAAATCCAAGTATTGTTTGTAAACAATTTGGGTCCGGCGCACGCGCAACTAGTTGCACTCTCAATGTACCTCACGCGCTCGCATCGAAGTTCGAACGGACTGGTTACTGACTGCGTCCGTTCTCGACTGTAACTCGTCTAATTATAAACTGGTAATGCTTCTCGTGTGATGCAATGCATTATCTTCATAGTTAATTTGTTTTGGGTTCTTTTAGGACGTCATTCGTAGTTAGCCGCTGATATGTACATATATACAAGTGCAAAAATGGTCCAGGGCGAAGCACAAAGACTTCTTTTGACTGTTGTCAACATATAAGAGACACCAAATTATAATTTATTGTATTTAGGTTATGAAAAGAAAAGTTTATATAATTTTTCGTCCTCAATTGCAATTTCTTATGTGTATATGGCCTAAGTATACTCAACGATACTAATAATTAGGTACAAATATAAAAATGGTCTACATACAAGCAATAAATGTTGTACATGTTATGTATAGTACAGCAGTAATGAGACATGTATCGCATGTTTTTATGTTATGCTTAAATGCCGAATATCTGCTACAACATACCTACGAAGGCGCTACCTATTTTTAATAAATGCTAACATTTTTAAAGTTACAAAAAATATAATGACTACGTGATTTAAGTCACGCTTGGTTCAATGTCATTGGTTGGTTAATAAGAATTGAAGGTACTTGTTAGCTGAATGGTACTACTATGTACTACTCATGGCAAGAATGTAAGATAGAACTATAATTTTTATGTGACTTTATTATGATGCAGATTGTTGGAACAAAGTTCCTTATCGCGCGTTGTGAAAGGGGGCTAGACGGAAAAATTCTTACGAAAAGTTGTCACGACACTTTTATAAAAATTGTCACGACACTTTATACAGGCATTTTATACTTGCCCTGTGAAACCAGCCAGTAACAATAAAGAACTGGTTCGAAATTTAAATAAAAAAAGACAATTTAAATCTCTAAGATTTAAATGCTTTTTAGAGTAGTATTTTTTTCGTTAGTTGTATGTTAATTTTAATGTCAATGCTTGCTTAGGTGATGATCGTGATTCGATGACATATCTATTGTGTAGGTAGAAGTAAATGTTTTCATTGATGTAGTAACGTTTTAATGAAATATACAATTATTATTATAACTTAAAAGAAATAAAATTTTATTACAATATCTTCACTAATTAATCGAAAACAACTTCGTTCCATCCGGGTGTCCCTTGACACCTCTCAAGTTTTTTTATTAAGACCTTTGCTGTACACATTAAGCATAACATAAGATTACGATTTCTTCTTAAGGGGTAGGCAGAGATGAGACGTCCTCATTTCGCCAGCTATGTTAGGTCCCATGTAAGAGGGGGCGAGCCATTTACCATTTACCGGGTACGTTTCCAGACTCGGGGCTGCTAGTGAGTAGAATAACCCAGTATCGCTTTGCCCAGGAATCGAACCCGAGATCTCAGCACTGCAGTCGTACCGTAATGCAACTACGCCACCGAGGCAGTCATTTATTCTAGTAGTGACAGTAACAAGTAAAGTAAATGTAAATTCCTAACATTGTTCTAGCTATACTTAAGAATTTACAGCTTTCTCTACCGCATTTGTCACAGTGTCCGATACCCGCCCACACGCCCGTTCCAATTTAAATATATTTCGCAGGCTAAGTATAATTCATTTATAGCAAAATACTCATACCTTGACCTAATCATAGGTAATTTTATTTAACCTGTGAGGCTCGGTGGCTCTTACAAAATATATGAGAAACAGGAGCGGAAAAAATATGAAAAGGGAGAAAGTTTTGTATGAATCAAGTATCTATATAGAGTTGTATTGCGATAGTAGAACTGGTTTTCCTATTAAAGTGAACCAGAATTTAGATTTAACACTAAGCTCGGGTTTTTTCAATCGTGTTTAGGGTAATCCTCGGTGTTACTAAACTGGACGCGCTCGCAGAGCTGCGAGTGCGCCAGGCGTGAGGCGTTGCGACTGCGTCCAGTTTAATAAGACCTGGACAAAAAGATAACCACGGTTGAAGAAACGGGGCCTTAGTATCTGTATTTATATAAAGTAGTTCATTCCGGACTAAATTATGTAAATGTACACCGTACGAATATAATGAACCATCGATTGATTAATATTCATATTTTAGGCATAAGCGGTTTTATTAATGACGACTCAATAATATGAGAGATTGTTCAATTAAAGGACATGTCCAAAATCGGGCCTAACATTCTAACCACGACAGTTTATATAAATTTGGACAGAATTCCTAAAAACTAGCCTTATGCAATAAATTGTTTAATTTTAAAAACCTCCGATTTTGAGGTATATGTCTTATTAGATTTTGCCGGCGGCTCCGCCGGCGTTATTTTTTCCCGAGATAAAAAGTAGTCTGTGTGTTAATCCATGGCATGATCTACCCGTGTGCCAAATTTCATCGAAATCCGTTCAGTAGTTTTTGCGTAAAAGAGTTTTTTGCGTGAAAAACGGTGTGATCCAAGAGGAAGGTTTATGCTTATAATTCATAAATATTTTGTACGAGAGAAAAATAAACGTAGGTATATAATTATGCTTTGCTACCTGTGCGAAGCCAGGGCGGGCCGCTAGTATTATTATAAGCCATAGATTTATTATAAAAGTTTACGGTACCTACCACAAACAAATAATTCATGGAATGTAATCATTATGCTTTGATAGTTCATAAAACTATTTCAATAAGGGTGGAATCAAATTTACGATTATTATTCGCAAAATTATTCTAAAGCATTTCTATAATTGAAAAGTTGGATTGAAAACAGAACACGTTTCCACGTATTCAAAAGGATATTTTGGGCTTTAATCGTGTAACCGTTTACTAGGCTGAGAAACAATTATTTACATATATTTTTAACCTTAGTCACACACTAAGGTACACGTCATATGTCATGTTAAGAAACTTTTGGAACCCCCTGTTTTACAGATTTCTCCGAGGCTACGCTATGAAGTCTGAAATATTTTTGTAACATAGATTTCTCCCATACGTCGATAAATAAGTTTCACTTCAACAACATTGTCACAACTGCTTCTTCGCCAATAAAACTATATTCGTACGTGTACAATCGCCCTTAAGTCGGAAAAAATCGAGTCATTGAATTGAAACAAATTCTCGAAACACAAATAAAGGAAAATATATAGTAATAATACTGGGGTATTGCAAAAAAAGCTTATTCAATGGTAAAGTTATAACAATTAGAATTCTAATGTAATCAAAATGGAGCAAGCTATAGTGACAAGGTAAAAGAAGAATAAAATTACGTTGTTTATATCAGACAAGGCCACGAATTGAACAAAAATGTACCTATAAAATCAATTGAACAGCATAATTCATTTCCATACAATATAGTAAGTGAATATCTCACTAAGTACTTTCGCAAAACTAAATCCTCAGAGAGAAATCTGGAGTGTAGTTGCTCAACTAAACTGTAGGTTTTAGGCGTGTACATAATAGAGATTCTAACATAGAGATAGTAAGAATTATAATTGAATTTAGATTGTTTTAATAGGTAAGTACTTACTACCTCCCGTCCCTTAAATAAAATTTTTTTTTAAACTTACTGCATTTAAAACGCTTCAAAATATATCACCAAATTCATTACAATTTTAATATGAAATCCATATACAATACATAAAACTTTCAAGCAGCTGTGTGTTTAATTTTCTGATACTTTATATTACGCCGATTATTTTGCAGCGACAGCAGTCTTACTAAACGCACATATATTCTGTTAATTTTAAACATACTTGGAGTTATTGGATGTGTGTTTGCTACAATATTTCTTACTTTATGGGCACAACGTAAGTTAACGATCATATTTTTTATAAATAAAATTGAATGAGCAGAAATGTCGAACGTTAAACTAGCACAAGATAAAGTTAAAGAAAACAATCGGAGATATTAATATAATTTTGGAATGAATATTATATGGTAGGAATGTAGGTGCCTACTCTTATTAAAGATAAAAAATGTTGAGGCTTCATGATTAGATTCCGACCTACAATTAAATGACGTAATATTATCTGGAATATCTTAAAAATTCTCGAGGGACTTTCTAATGAAGACGATTTGGGAATTATGACCGTACCGAGCCAGATCAATCGAGGGGACCTCGAAGCGAATGATTGCAATCAGAGGGTCTAATCAAATTGAGAGATTAATGCGAGATAAAATAATTATATTTTTTAAGTACATATTCACCAAAATGAGCAGTCCTTTGCATTATTTAATCTGAATTATACCTACTTTTGAGTATCTATTTGTGTTTTACTGACAGATAATTATTTCTATATATACATACATATACATACATATACACTCACGCCTGTTATCCCCGAAGGGGTAGGCAGAGGCGCAACTAGTGCACCCACTTTTCGCCATTATTCCGTCCCATGATGTGATAGGGGGCGAGCCTATCGCCATATCGGGCACAAATTCCAGACTCCGAGCTGATACTGAATAGAAAAACTCAATATCACTTTGCCCGACCCGGGGATCGAACCCGAGACCTCAGCTTTGCAGTCGTACTGTAATACAACTACGCCACCAAGGCAGTTATTTCTATATATTTCTTACTTTTTTCAGTTCTCATCTTTCCAGAGCCAAATATTTGTCCTGTGATAAGAGATTACATATTGAAATACAATAACATGTCAACAAGGATTGCTTACAATGATTTATTTAACATCAACGATTTGTGGGATGACACAGAACCCAAAGAAAACATTGAATATTGATGTTTTAAATATGTTAAAACTCTAAGGAAGTATTCCTATAAATACATGTCTTAGTAATTTCGTAGGCTTAAGGTTTAAGCAAGTTTATGTTAAATTTAAATAAGACGCAATATACCTAATTATAATTTGTATTTATAATGGACTCAATAAAATACTATTGAGTAATGTCTTCTACGTTGGCCCCTCTAGATTCTCCTACGGGTGTAGTAGAGCTTTTCAACTCGTTAAGATTTCAACCCACATTATACGATATTTTATCATCTCAACAGGGCTGCTCAACTTATATAACAGTCGAGTCAAATGAACGATTCAGACATTTTCGGCGAAGGACTAGCGGTTTCTTTTTCAATGAAGTTTAAAAATTGTTCAGTAAAAACCCAATAACGGGAAAACTATTTGGTTGCCGCGCGACTCGTCCTTTCCGCGGGAGCTCACCGGCAATACAATACTTTCTACTGGAAAATTGTAACTTACTTGCACAGGCCATGTAACATTCCTCTGCGTATCACATTATGGCCCGCGACCCTCGGGTTGAGCAGCCATGATCTAAGCAATACCAACTCTAGTTTTAGTTGCGACATTCAAGTAAGTACAACAATAATTTTAACCAGTGGTTGGACTCTATTGTACATAAATTACGCACCGACTCCAAATATACCTACGTATATACTAGGCGGATATAAAGTTGAATTATTTTGTGGTTTGCAGTGGTTTTGAAGTCGGTTTATTTTTTATTAAAAAGTTTTTGTTTATTGCTTTTTTGTTAGTTAATTATAGCATAGTGTAAACAATACATCATAGCTATACGATTCCAGCATTCGCGAGTCATCTGCTGTTAGTTATTGAAGAGTTCCATTGTATATCTCCGAAGATCTTCATCAGATCTTCATAAATTATATACTAAAACCTTCCCTGAAAACTATACATTTGAACATCAAAAACCACATCGAAATCGGATCAGTACTTTTTGAGAAATTCGCGGCCATACAAATTTACATCCATACATACAAACATACATACATACGGATCGAATACAGAATCTCCTTTTTGAAGTCGACCAAAAATATAACGGACCAACCAGTGTAGCCTGTAGATATCATATGTACTAGAGAACTACGTAATTAACGTTAACTGCATTATGTTGTGGTGATTGCGAATAATAAATAACACACACATACAACCACTTCGCATGTGTTCCGTAATCTGTCCCATGATGCGATATGGGGTGCGTCTATTGTCATATCGAGCACAAATTCAAGACTCCAGGTTGTTACTGAGAAGAAAAGCTCAATATCACTTTGCCCGACCCTTGATTCAAACCAAAGACCGCATTGTTTAAGTCATACCTACCACACACGCAATAGAAATACGCCACCAAAGCAGTTAATAAGTAGGTACTAGGGATGTATGTACAAAGTACTAGAATAGGTAAGCGGCGATAGCCTGGTTGGGAGTGGAACGGACTGCCGAGACGAATGTGTGTCGAAAACCCAAGGACTCGCAACTCTGACTTTCCTAAAAAGTTATGTGTGTATTCTTTCTGAATTATAGTTCGCAACGTTTAAGGAAAAACGTGAGGAAATCATACTTGATAAGTTCTCAGTAAGAGTTTCCATAATATGTGTAGTCTGCCAATCCACACTAGGCCTGCGTTGTAGACCTAAACCCTAAGGCCTAAACCCTCTCAGTGGTAAAGGAGACCCATGCTCAGCAGTGGGCAGTATATAATACAGGGCTGGTATGGTATCGGTAGGTACTAGGGATACCTACTAACCGGCGATAATGTGCTCAAGTTGTTTGCCGACTATTGTAGTATGTGGAGTCGCGCTGTATTACGCCCAGGGCATTTGCCTGACACCTAAAAATATTTTTCTCCCTACTATCCACGTGCTATTTGCTGAGTGATGCATCTATTTTATTTACTAATACTCAACCGCTAGTACCTATACTCAACCGCCGAGTACTGCGCACCTGTCTGTTATCGTAGCGCCCATACTAATAAGGTAGACACTCAGTTCAATGAAGCCATGCGTATTATTTCTAGAGTAATAACATCAACCCCACTTCCATGGATTCCTGTTCTGGCGCACAACCACCCCTGAGCTACGAAGATGCAAAGCAGCTGCCAACGAGTGGGAGAAATGTTTTCAGCTAAACCACTCTGAACCCATGCCATCAGGAAAACACTGGACGAGTTCCCTCGTCTCCGTTTAAACTCCAGGTCTCTCAGTCTGGACAGACGAGAGGATCCAACACCAGTTTCAACTCAACGAGGCATGGCGCTCGGAGTGCGGTCTCTTTAAAAACTTTAACTCTCACCTTGTTAAGGATCCTACAAAAAAATGACCGGTTTTAATGCTGACCGAAAGTCGTGGAGCCGCTTAAATCGATTTCGGGTCAACCACGGGAAATCAAAACACCACCTACACAAATGGGGATTGAGGGAGTCACCACAATGCGACTGCGGAGCACTTGACAAGACCCTTTCCCATGTGGTGAATGAATGTCCGCTTGGCTGTTTTCCCGGCGGTATAGCTGAGCTTCACGAGTTCACGCCTGCCGCAGCTAACTGGTTGAGGCAACTAGACCTAGAAATTTGATCCATGCAGGATAATAAGCCATACGCAATTATGAGTTTTTTTTATATTTTTTATACTAGTTTTGTGATTACACAGCTTTAAATTGTCTCAGAGTTTATAGGCTCCTCAGCAACGTAGGCAATCGTGTATTTTTTTTTATCGTGGCTTGCTTGCACCTGATGGTGCTTACGCGCTTACCAAAAGTGGTCAACATGTTTTGGAGACGCTCAAAAATATGTCGACTGCTAAAAAATGGAAGACACTGCGAAGCTGTGGTTTCGCAAGTCAGCACGCGATTCTGTCAAGGAAAGGAGGGGATGGAATAAAGTTAAACTATTCATCAGATCACTCACCGAACTTGCTACTATTAGTCCTTTATCAAATAAAATAACATAATGCAGTTTCAGGTGATAAGAGACACTTAATTAAATGGTTAGATAAAACTGTGAGGTAGGCGAAATCACAATTGACGCTGATACGGCGATCCACAGGCACAGCTGCAGTACTGTGCTATTGTATTAAAATGAATAAAATCACTTTACTGTTTTTTCTGATGATCATCGTGACTAAAGGTAATTTTGTTTCAATGTTCTTAATGTATTTAGGGAACCTACTTGCTATTTAATAAGCTACTGAGTACCTAACAATGACGGATTTTGTTACATAAATTGATTTGCTTATTATCCTGTCGTGCCCTTTCTGTAATTTTATATCTATGCTCGGAAAAATGAAGATTGATTTCGCCACTCCGCTGATGCACTAATAATTCTATTTCTGCGTCTATAATGAATTGCGTGTCAGAAGCAGCAAGAATAATAGACCATAGGTATTCCATTGGACAGTTGCTGAGGCATGGAAAACTAGGCAATAATAAGCTTAACTTATTAATGTGATGGGATAAAGGTCGAATGTCCGCAGGTTTAAACCCAAGGGCACACCTCTGACTTCTCTAAAAATTTGTGTGTATTCTTTTGAATTATCGCTTGGTTTTACGGTGAAGGAAAACATTGTGAGGAAACCTACATACCTGAGAAGTTCTCTGAACTTCGAAGGTATGTGAAGTCTGCCAACCCGCACTAGGCCAGCGTGGTGGATTAAGGCCTTAACCCTCTCAGTTATAGAGGGGGCCCGTGCTCAGCAGTGGGCAGTATATAACACAAGACTGGCATGGTATGGATAAAGGGCGCTTTGAAATGTGGATTTGCGTTGTAGGTACTCACCTTCTAGGCAGTCGTAGCGCTTACTATATTTGACTTATCATTGGCTTTTATAAAATTACAACTGGCCCTAACGGGTCTCAGTATATCATAGTATGTAGGTGTATACTACATGATCCTTTTTCCGTAGCGTTTGAGGAGCCTCCGATATACGATGCAGCGAAGCCACACAACTCGGCGGCAAATTTGTCTGGGATAATGCAGAACATTTTGAACACATCCGTGATGACCATCATAGTGTTTATGATAATAATTGCCGCCTTTGCTTTTCTCGTCAAAATACATTAATACCTAACTCAAGATTTGATAAAATATTTGCTGCAAAATTCTGTACCAACCATAATTACGGCGTCTATTGTATAATAACGAGTATCGTAAGACAAAACTAAGTATCATGAATGAAGCGGACCTTTGACGAAGACATTTATGTCTTCGTCAAAGGTCAGGTTCAGAACACCGGTTCTTTTTTGTCTGCTTGTGCTTATCAGTATCTTTTTGAGCCAAATTTTTAGTGATCTTAAAAATGCTCCTTCTATAATGTTTATATCTGAACAGACTGCAGGCCATACGAAAAGAGTCCACCACCAGTAAGAACTCGGAAACAGAAAAAAATATATCCGCTATCCTTGATTACATAAATGTTTTGGACGTACGGCTGTATGAGGTAAAATGAACTAAGATTGTGAAACACTCGACCCTTTATTTACATAACTTTATTATAAGTATATAGACACACTTAATTGCCCGGATAAGAAAACACGAGTGTTGTTTATTATAACTTTATTAACTTCAAATAAAAAAGATAATACAATGTATGCACAATAATAACGCCGGCCGTGCGATTACAATCTACGCAGTAAAACTTCAACATTCTCATTTCACTCAATCGTAAACTCTTATTCTAGTAAGGCTACCCTTAATTTCTACCGCTTCCACTCGTATTAATGAGCCGATTCATGCATTAACGTCTTTACATTATTGCTTGCTATTAATAATGCATATAATTTAAAAACATGTTTTCATTAAAATTTCAATTCTACTTTCATTATGGACTATTATGCTTCAATTAAAATCGCCAGCATTCGTGTAAAGTCAACAACGTTATCGTATTTTAAAACACTATTGGCGTCACATCTTACAATCTATACGTACAATATCCAACAAAAAAAAAATGTTACAAAAATAATATCGTTTTAATAAACACCAAACACCAAAGTAATGAACGAAAGCACGATCGAAACGCAAGCCTACATTCCAATAATCCACAATAAATATTCAAGCAAACGTTTCGTGAGTAAACATTATCAATAGTGTATACCTTATGATATGCTAATGATATGATAAAAAATCTACACTGGGTCCAGCCAGCCACCAGAATCTATCGTTATAAATAATTATTATGAAATGTATAATATAAGAGTACCTTACACGCAATTCAATAATAAACCTTATCTATATCACTACCAGTATTTCGTTAAGGCATAACCGAGTTTTATTATTATTATATTGTCAGATCTATCAGGAAGCATGTTATCTTAATTAGTAATTGATGATGTTTTTTTTATTGACTTTAGGTGTAATTCGTAAGCTTATTGCGTACAAGGTGGGCAGCTCGACGCGGCTAACTCCTACTTGACTGTCTACACATCTAAGGGCTCCCATACTTCCCTTGGCCACTCATGTTCTACTTGCCCTAAAAAGAGACAAATAAACCTAAGGGTTTTAACTATTTATCATTGCAAATATAACAGTTATATAGTATAATAATATTCTCGTAATATCAACGGTAAGCAAAGTTACAAATAACGTGTTGCACAAAACATATTTTGAGTATGAAACCGAACTGCCAGACAATGGAAGCCCTGACACAAATTGACCATCGTTCTGTATCCTTAAAACATTTACTTGAGGAAAACAGAGCAATTACGTCGCCCGTTTAATGGGCCTGTCACACGTAAAATATAGTCTAAAAGTTCGTTATTTGTTCTTTTACAATATATTGATAAGTCATTTAAAGCCGTAGCCTAGATATAGTGAGATAGAACATCTCAACAAAACACCATAATTTAGAATCTATATAATTAAAATTTAAGTATAAATTGATATGGCAACACAATCGTACATAATTCACCTAGTAATAAATAATTTGAAATCGTTGTATTTTTTTTTAGTTTACATATTCAAAAATAAACATCATTTAAATTAAAATCAAGCCTTTCCTTTTTTTATCAAAGCCAATTGTGTGGCCATTATGTCATACATTAGTAGAAAAAAATATTGTGCGCTGTGGTTTTTATAATACACTGGCAACACATATATTTAAAAACGCAAAAGGCGCTGCGAGTAAGCTTCAAATTGCTATAGTGTTGCCAGTATACAGAATATTAATGTAATGAAAAACGCTTACGTCACGCAAAATGCCACTGGTTTATTCAATCGTTACACTAATTCACTACCTTATAATCAAGTGCACTTAATGAATTCTCACTACATTAGTAGTTCCATGTTTATTATGCTACACGTACTTTAGTGTTGCAATGTAAAATACAATATAGGACACGAAATTAGCTCCCAAAGTAAATAGCTGAACAAAATGACCTCATTTACATGGTTAAAATGTATCCTGTATTGATTTTTCTACATTGGACAACTCGGCCAATATTTATCACGTTTAAACTCCTCTAGTCCAGCACGGTCAATCTAGTGTCTATTTGTCTACAAGGACTGTAAACGCATTCTGTACAAACGTATACGCTTTAGACTCCTCTATACTTACATGAGCAAGATGTGTGTTATTTGAATTCACAAAATCGACGAGTTCTCGATAGAGTTGGAAACGCGGTAATAAAATAAATAAATGCCCGTTTTGTTCGAGATTGTCTTCACTAATTAATAAATTGTTCTTAAAGAACTGTGGGGTTAGAATGGAAAAAAAACACGATGCGTCTCCGCTTCGTTTTATTGTGATTGGTTGAGAGACTGACGTATCGGTCTCCCGATCAATCACAAACATCAAAATTAAACGACATCGTCTTACGAGTTGCGTCTTTTTGCCACATTCTAAGCCCACTGATATTGACTTGAAATTCATTAACCATACTGTGTTGACTATTACGAAATATTCATACTAAATTCCGAAACAAAAATGTCCATCTATATCGAGAACTCACCGAATCAATTAAAGCGTAGACTCCCAAATTACTAAATATAATAGCAAAATTATCAATGTACGAATATAATTCCCTGAGATATCCATTGTACTTTATCTGTATTGTGAGTTTAATACCATCAGATGTTTAAGGATTTCGGTGTCGACAGTCGTATTCATCTCATGGACGGAGATTACACACAATTGTTTCAATTAGAATATATTTTACATTGTATTTGGATAACGTATCTGCATATATAACTACTTAAAATACCTTAATGCATTACAAAAAGGGTGTTCGATTTTCAATTCTGTGCTACTACTGCCATAATATAATATCGATTGTCGTCAAATCCTATAACAGACTGTTATTGTTACGTCCTAATCTATGTACCATGGTCAAACGATATGTATAGTGTTGTCATCAGTAAGTACCAATTATGTAAACAAACAATGTAGTCATACTAAGGGCGGTATTAATAGTCAAAGCTCAAGTTTGAGTCACATCTCAAGTCGACATAATGTATTGAACTATTCATACTTGAGATGTAACTCAAACTTGAGATTGATTTACTACTACCGCCCTAATGCATTTTTAAGATCTAATAATACCGCCTCGACTGCCTCGGTGGCGTAGTTGTATTATGGTACGACTGCAATGGTGAGGTCTCGGGTTCGATCCTCGGGTCGGGCAAAGTGATATTAAGTTTTCTATGCAGTATCAGCTCGGAGACTAGAATTTGTGCCCGATGTGGCGATAGGCTCGCCCCCTATCACATCATGTAACGGAATAACGCCAAAAAGTGGATGCACTAGTTGCGTCTCTGCCTACCCCTGCAGGGATAAAAGGCGTGAGTGAGTGGGTGTAAGTGTGATTAATTCTGCCAAAGACAATTTAAATGTACACTATATAGTGCACAATATACCTACATAGGTTCACACTATCACAAAGTTTCAGAACTACATACATACGATAAACACGTAATGTGTTATGTAATTTTGAAATTGTTTACATTTCTGAACTCAGCTGAGGATTACGCTATACATAAAAACGCATTTGTAATGATTAAATAATTTTGTATATTCGACATACTAATCAAAACGTGCCTCTATACTACTCGTGTATGGAAGCATCAATTTTCGTCAATTCCGTGAGTGCTATTCATCTAAGCTAAACGAATTATATGGAAGAGGCTACAGTTGCTCCAACCCGACATTTGGAAATCGTTTGATTTTGTATTTTGAAAGTCAAAACAATTGGTTCAAGCAATCCTAACCTCTATGTTACAAATGGTCCATCTTTTACATTTTGATATACATTTTTATTAATCGTACCCACATTTTTGTACACAATCAGTACTGTGTGTCGCGACAAGTCATGATAAGAATTAACTAACAATTAAAACCCCAGATCTTGATGTACAACGCATACCCAGATAACATTGTAATAGTTCATGTTCGTTGAGGTTGTGTAAAGCGTCAATCGACAATATGTCTATGGAAGAATACACACAATGGAAACGTGATCAGTCTTAAAAATATATCAAATAAACATATAAAAATTAAGACTATCCTTAAAAAAAAAACGAAATAAACATTCGTATAAAAATATTCCTTACATAATCACAAACGTAATATCTACAAAAAATGAATACTGAGTATCGATAGTTTTGTCTGTTTTTTTTAAATCATTCGAATAATAAATAATATGTTCAATACAACCTAGTGTTTGAAATGTATCATCATTTTAGCTTACCTACATAATGCCTTAATATTAATTTCGCAATATGAAGGCTTTTGGTATGAAGAAAACAGCCAATAGAATTTTTCGACGCGAGTCCATGACGCTGGAACAAAAATTAAAATTAAACATTTGCATAAACCTAAAAATATAATGAAAGTAGGAGATTTTATATATTCCTATTTGCTGCGAGCGGTTCACCTTATGCTGGGTGTATACGTACATGTTATGTACAGCCAATGAAGATCAACCTGCTCAAATAAATTATTTATTTATTTATTAGTTAAAGCCTTACCAACTAAAAATACATACAAGATTTAAACATTATGTGAAAAAATATAATTAACATTTAAGTGTATGCTTCTAAATTACAGGTAAGTTCGACACTATTTACTTAAATTAAAATTATAGACAGCAGATATGTTTTTAACCTATCCGGTACTGCGAGTTTGCCAGCTGAAATTTGTTTTTTTTTTATACTAAAACCTTATTGCGTAGGTAGGAACGACGATTTTCGCTTTTATGACAGGAGCTGTCATGGTGAATGGTCGCATGCCAAGCGGGCCAGTGGGGCTAGAATGTGAAATAAAAGAAAACACGATGCGGAGACGCTTCGTTTTATTGTGATTGGTTGAGAGACTGACGTATCGGTATTTTCATGTTTGTGATTGTTCGGGAGACCGATACGTCAGTCTCTCAACCAATCACAATAAAACGAAGCGGAGACGCATCGTGTTTTCTTTTCACATCCTAGCCCCACTGAAGCGTTAAACGTCTAGATGTCATCAAAAAGTTGATTTTTTTGTACGGTGAGTTAATTACACGTTAGTTAGGGTTTTTGCTTTGGACTACACTACAAATTCGACCATAGCTCTTCCCAAATGATAAGGATATTTTAAATATTTCATTATTGAATTAACAAAATATTTAGTTTCACTAAAACATTATAATATGTATTACTAGCTTTTGCCCGCGGCTCCGCCCGCGTTAAAAAGTTTTTTCGGGATAAATTACAGCTTTATGTTTTCCCGGGATAAAAAGTAGCCTATGTGTTAATCCAGGACATGATCTACCCGTGTGCTAAATTTCATTGAAATCCGTTCAGTAGTTTTTGCGTGAAAGAGGAACAAACATCCATACATCCAAACATCCATACATTCTTACAGACTTTCGCCTTTATAATATTAGTAGGATTATACCGTAAAAATTACTAAAAAGACAAAATATTAGGTGAGATAAACTAATGAAACACAGCTACAGTAAAAACATTTACATAACGTTTGAAAGTGAAATGTTGAAACTGTAAATCATGTTAAGAATGTTGCATAATATTTGTGGCAGCGCATGAACATCGCGACATACATTTTTATCGCTAGTCTTCACAGGAAACCTTTCTATAAAAAGAAAAATGACCTTTATTAGCTTTATAAAAGTAGACACGACACTCGATACCTACATCCCTCGTCACTCGCTAGTCCCAAGAAACTTTCAACTTGTCTTCCTTTAAGACATACAAACCTTCAGTTATAGACCCACTCACATTGTAGTATCGTAATAAAAACCACTAAAAACCGAAAAATACCTGATTACCAAGTTGGAAGTCGGTGACTAATAAACAAAAAAATTGTGTTATAATAATTACACCCTAAATTGATAACATCCTCTTTATATTATAGTCGGTTAAAAATAAACCATACTGCATTTTTATTTATTAGTATGAGATTGTGATTTGTGCATTCACACATACTGTCGTAGCAGCATAACCGTTTTGCACTCAAACCATGACGTTCGGCACGACACACGCGTTTCTTTTGTATTTTTTTTTATTATTATTTTATTTTTGCGTGTTTCTTTTATTTTTTTTTTCTTTTGATTTTTTTTTATTTGTATTTTTGTTTTTTTTTTTATTTCCGCATGTTAATTTCTTTGTTTTTATGGTGTTTGTGCAAATAAATGTATTGTTGTTGAATTGTAAAAACTCAATGGTCCGCGTTCACTATACAACAAAACTTACATCTGGAATGTTCAGTAATTCTAGCTGGCTGTTCGAAACAAGTTCTATCAGATTACATTGATCTGTTCTTGAACCTAATTGAAACGAGTGTATTGACACGTTTCCTATTACAGTGCGAATCGAAATAAACGAGTTTAAATTGAGGTTATGACGAATAAAGATAATGAACATACGGCTATTTTCTTCTTTGATAGTAACAGTCAAACTTACTTTTACGTAAATTATGAAGTTTGTGTTATGGCGTTGGCAGCTCTCAAGTACGTTTTAGATTAGTAAGGGAGGTATTAATAAATCAATCTCAAGTTTGAGTTACATCTCAAGTAGACATAATTCAATACAATTCAATACCGCCCTAAGATATCTTGCATAAGTTGACGTCCGCGAGCGATTTTGAAGCTGTAGGAATTGCGGTGAGTTATGTACAGAACTATAAAAAAAAAATTGCCGCTAGTTTAACGCATCTGGAATTTCTTATTAATATATTGCTGCGAGTATTTGCTAGTCCAAATTTAACTTTATAGGTTTTAATTTAAGCGTTCTTTGTGGCAACTTATGGACTTTATTTTATTAGTTTTAGTCTGGAATTTGTGCCCGATATGGTGATAGGCTCGACCCTATCACATCATGGGACGGAATACGCACGGCAAAAAGTGGGTGCACTAGTTCAAATTCAAATCATTTATTCAGTAATTAGGCCCCTAAGGGCACTTTTACACGTCATTTTTCATTTTTCACAATGTTGTTATACTAAAAGATTCTACCGGTGCTTCGGAAAAGCCCACTGACCTGAGAAGAAGCACCAAGAAACTCAGCGTAGGTCTTTTATCATTTTTTTCAAATATATATATTTTACAATTTGAAAATCACAATATTACTTTAATTTTAAATATGGATATTAAATGCGATAATTAACGGAGAGTATCTAAGTGAAACAACCAACATGTTTAATTTTAAGTAAAAAATAAAGTCAACCATCAAACAGAGCAGACCAGTCCACACAAGCAGCACTCGTTCACGAGTATGACGCAGTTGCGCCTCTGCCTACGCCTACGCGGATAAAAGGCGTGTGTGTATGTGTTTAGATTTCAAGATTAAACTGGCTGATAAACTGTAGAACCAGTGAGGTCCTACATTATAGCCTCATGTACGTCAAACAACTTGGGATTTTCGAGTCACAAAACACGTAATTTCCGAGAGATTAGACTGTCTGATAAATGGCGATAGCGCCACCGAAACAATAAGCGGGAATCCCAGCGAAACGTGGGCGCACTAGTTGCATATCAGCCTCTCCCGCATAGATCTCAATATCATCATAAATATTTAAATTTGATCTATTTGACGCAAGTTTATTTTACTCGAACGGAAGGCAAAAAGGTATATAGTTTCAAACGGACCGGTATAATGGTGTCAACTGACGAGTAGTGTTGGGTAGGACATACAAGAGGCGGTACATTTGTCCCATACATGACGTCAAAATGTATCAGCGGCTCAATATTTTATATTGTACTACTTCAAATTTTATGTCGCGGTAGTCTCGTAATCGCGTTACTCACTCTCTGTCTCAGTGAAACTATAGAACAAAGAGGGAGCAAGACGCTACAAAATACAATAATACGTCATTCATTAATGAACACATGTCATATTTGTACTCGTTACTTAAACGTATCGCCAAGCTTCAGTACGCCTCGCCTGATTTGAAGTGGGACATTGTACTAGCTTAGAGCAAAAAAGAGGCTACTCTTACAAACTCTTTTATGTCGTGTCCTACCCAACACTACTGACGAGGGACAGTCATGGCTCGTCAGTCGGCACTCTATATGGATCCCTCTCAGCTTACCATCAGGTGTAGTAGGGCATTACCGTGGCGGAAAAAAATATATAGTTTACTGGTAATTTGATGAACTAAGGCACATGTATTTTATTGCTGTACACGTGGATAAGTGTATTCAGACCAATTACGTAAATCTCGTACTATATTACATACATACATATATATACATATATAAACACTTACGCCTATTATCCCCGAAGGGGTAGGCAGAGGCGCAACTAGTGCACCCACTTTTCGCCGACATTCCGTCCCATGATGTGATAGGGGCCGAGCCTATCGCCATATCGGGCACAAATTCCAGACTCCGGACTGATACTGAATAGAAAAAGTCAATATCACTTTGCCCGACCCGGGGATCGAACCCGAGACCTCAGCTTTGCAGTCGTACTGTAATACAACTACGCCACCGAGGCAGTATTACATACATGTTTAAAACAAACCGCCAACGTGGCGATGTTCGCATCTATTTTAGTTCGAGTACAAGCTAAATAGTAAATTTTATGTAAACAGATTGCAAACCTAAATTCATTATTAGTTCGTGCTAATTTTAACGTATAACATTCTACGTTACGTAATCTGAATATTGAGTCCAATATAAAAGCTTTTTAATGAATTACATGTAGGTTTATCTTGGCCCCATGTTGTTGATCTTAATAAGAAATCAATTATAATAATTGATCGATTGCTACATCACTTCATTACGAATTTCATTTTAAACCTCAAACGGAAGCGCAAAAAACTACTAACACTCTATCGAAAATTGAAACCAAGTATATACTTACAAAATGTGAATGAACTGGAGATGCGCATATCGAATGGTCTGTGCCAGTCGGTGCCAGATGAGTCACTGCGTGATGGTGTAGGGCACTAGCGGGTTGAACTCCTTGGCGGCCATGTGCGAGGCGTTGTGAGCCACGCGGTAGCCCCACAGGTCCATCGCCTCCTTGCACGCCATCTGGAACCAACGCGTGCCTTTACATTTAAATTGATTATAGCAAGTTACTTGTCAAATCACACACACACACACACTCACGCCTGTTATAGGCAGAGGTGCAACTAGTGCACCCACTTTTCGCCGACACTCCGTCCCACGATGTGAGAGGGGGCGAGCCCATCACCATATCGGGCACAAATTCCACAATCCGGACTGATACTGAATAGAAAATCTCAATATCGCTTTGCCCCGGATCGAACCGGAGACCTCAGCTTTGGAGTCGTACTGTAATACAACTACGTCACCGAGGCAGTCTTGTCAGGTCATTCGCTACTTGTCAGGTCGTGTAAAATAAAATACTTTATTCATCACGTATGCGAACATAGTTGCACTTATGATATGTCAAGATACATTCAATTAATAATTATTATTACAAATAGTCACTTATATACGTGTCTACGCATTAAGGAGGTTCAAGACCTTATTATATTTCAACGATTGTATGTCTTGGACTAGCAATTCGTAAAAAGTTTCAAATTATATCTGATCAAACTTGCAGACAAGATATATATATTTTTTCATTAAAAACATTCTGCGTTCCTGCCTCGGTGGTGTAGTTGTATTACGGTACAACTGCAATGCTGAGGTCTCGGGTTCGATCCCCGGGTCGGGCAGTGATATTGGGTTTTTCTATTCAATATCAGCCCAGAGTCTAGCATTTGTGCCAGATATGGCGATAAGCTCGCCCCTTATCACAATATGGAACCAAACACGCACGGCGTAAAAAAGGTGCACTAGTTGCGCCTCTCCCTACCCCTTCGGGAATAAAAAGCGTGAGTGTATATGTAAAAATCATTATTTAAATTGGTACTTAAATACCAATTTAACAGTTTATTCTGCGAAGACACACCCAATCGATAAAGCATCAAGAATGTGTCCACACGAGAAAACTATTTATAGATATGAACAAGTTACTCCATATTATGCACGTTCGACTTGCAGTACATTAGATTTCATTCTGTCTCAAATGTATTATTAATATTATCTATTATGCTAATTATCAACACAATCGCATCTTCTTTGCTGGCCAACCATCGTGACGGCCTTGTCTGATGCATAAAAAATGAGACACGAATTTATTCACTGCACATAATTCTGTCGGTTAACGTCACGACTAGGCAACATTATTAACAGTATTGTTAGTATGCGTGTAAAATACCTATTTTTATTAACTTTAAGAGTAAAAGATTGTATACGCAAACAAATGTTAATTGCATATAACATAGTCACCTAAATATATGCGTTCAATAAATACATTTTGAAATTATTTAAAGGTTGAATGGCTGTTATCATTTATCATGTTTAAAAATAGCACAATACTAATATTTCGATAAAATCGCCCCGCTTTTGCCCATGCCAATCTTTGGTTATAGATAATTGTAATATTATTACATACATTTATTTTGTTATAATATAGCTATAAATGGTTATAGAGGCGTGTATTTTTTTTAAAACCATTCACTTTTTGATAATCCTTTCTTTTTTTTATGGCATTGAATGAAGAGACGAGCATGCCGTTCACCTGACGGTAAGCGATACAACCACCCATAAAGAGTAGTAACACCATCCAGCACCTTGACTTACAAAGTACTGTGTGGAATTCCACTGTGCTAGTCATCCTGAGACATAAGATGTTAAGACTCATTAGGTCCAATAGTTACACTGGCTACAATGTCCCTCAAACCGAAACACAACAGTTCATGCACACTGCTGCTGAGTAGAAATAGACATTGCGGTGGTACCCACTCAGACGGACACTTACATATGAGATTTACCATCAGTAAAGGTCTATTATATTATCAATGAAGTATCACGCAGTTATAATCTCGTATCTGAAAACCGCATTGTTTCGTAAAACTGCAACCTGACTCGATAAAATGTCAACATTACCATAAAAATTTTAAGATGAAACTTAACCTTTATGGGTAATATGTCAAGGAAAAAGTCTGTACCTGGATTTCGTCAACGTAGTCGAAGTCTAGAACATTCTTCCATCTGAAAGGCACCTCGCGGGAGACTCTGTAGGTGGAGCTGACGCCAGCCACCTCGACATTGGTGTGTGAGTGGAGAAACTCGTCCACCGATTGTGTGGCACCGAGCCTTAGGAACTTTAGCAATCGTTGAGTCGTTGTGTTGGGGCTTAGAGCTAGTTCTTCGTACCGCAACACCCTGAAACAAATGTATGTAGTTTAAATAATATCGAGTTTTATAAAATCCTTCTGACTAATAGATTGGTTTCCTGCGATAGTCTATTAAGCATCTAAATAATTTTAGGCGATGACCTTAATGTATCAGGCGTACTGCAAAATAACACATTTCATTGTTCGTATGAGGACTTCACGAAGTACTTATATCATGATACACTAAATATTTCAATAAACCAAATTAGCGAAAATTTAGGTCAATGATTTATTTAGTCTTCCAAGTTGAAAATGACTTAGATTTCATTTAATTTGTCTAGGAACTGAAATGATACGGAATACCAATCAAATAACATACCTAATTTATAAAGCGAATCTTGTAATTCATTCGCACAAAAAATGCGCTTAGCAACATCTAAGCTAAACCATAATGAGAGCAAAATTAATTGTCTGTAACTGTTGGCGGTGATCACGATTAGAGAAGCTATTTCGAGCACAACCACATAGACCGTAACAAGAATTTAACATACGAATTAAATGCATGCAACAATAAAGATTTAAGTGTAAAGTGATTTTAAATGTCTGTATTGTTACTAATTTACCACGAATTACCCATTTTGCGGGAAAAATCCCGGTATGTTATTGTTATAGGTCTATGTCCAGCAGTGGTCTCCAAAAGACTGATGATGATAATGTAATTGCAGGATAAAGAGTAGCCTATGTCCTTCCCTGGGTCTCAAACTAGCTTCGAACTTATTTTCTCTTGTTTTATATTATGATTTTTTATACATGTCAATGGCCATGTAGTGCCTGGTTAATGATTTTATATTTTTATAGAATCCTGAAAAAGAAACAGTCGAAGGCGGGACTCGAACCCACGACCTCCGGCGTACCGTGCCGGTGCTCTTCCAATTGAGCTACTCCGACCCCCGCCATCGATTGGCAATTTCAGGACCCGTATTTAATTCTCTTAAAGGAGATGACCAGCGACATCTGTTAGCAGTTATTACAACTACTAACTCAGCACTACTCCTTTACAGAAGTAACCGAAACGAGTCGCTAAACATTTTTCTAATTTTATATTATGATTTTTTATACATGTCAATGGCCATGTAGTGCCTGGTTAATGATTTTATATTTTTACTAGCTTTTGCCCGCGGCTCCGCCCGCATTAAAAAGTTTTTCCGGGATAAAAGTCCCGGTTTATATTTTCCCGGGATAAAAAGTAGCCTATGTGTTAATCCAGGACATGATCTACCCGTGTGCCAAATTTCATCGAAATCCGTTCAGTAGTTTTTGCGTGAAAGAGGAACAAACATCCTTACATCCATACATCCAAACATCCATACATTCTTACAAACTTTCGCCTTTATAATATTAGTAGGATAGCAGAAAATGATGTGATAACTAGACATTGGATTATATGCATTGCATGTTTGCAAATGCCTATGTTTAGCACTGCACTTCCAAAGATTGAAGAAGTAAAAGAAGCATGTTCGTATATGTATAAAATGCTGTTTTTTATAGTGTTATTGCATGTTTTATTTATTTATTTATTTATTTAAAGCTTTATTGTACACCAAAAACAAAACAAGATTAAAAAAAAAACAACAATGAAGACAGAGAACAGGTACAATTGGCGGTCTTATCGCTCGAGGCAATCTCTTACAGACAACCATTGGATGGAATAAGAGAAAATAGCGAAATGGGTAGTTTGGGGCGTACATATAAGCAAATATATATATAAAATCTAATACACAATAATACAACAAATATATACATACATAAACACAAAATACATGAATTATATACGTATAATATATATAATCCTACATATATATAATAATCATATATATTTAAACATATATATAAATATTTATTACATAACAGGAGATGTATAACAAATTAATAAAATTAACAAATATAATCAATGTCACACAAATAAAGTTTTAGCTATTGAGTAAGTGTTCTTTTACCATTTTTTTAAAAACCGGTAGTGACTGCGCCTGTCTTATAACTACTGGCAGTGTATTCCATAACCTGATAGCAACAACAGTAAAAGATTTTTCCATGAATGAAGTAGTATGTAGTTTTAGTACTTTTTCATTGGTAGTGCATATTTCGATATTTAGATGTGTTATACATTAAACATAATATTGTTTCCTACAATTATTTACAATAAGTCTGTAGTACTTATGATATACTCTTAGCAGTTATATCATTTCTGCACACAGTAACTATTACATAAGTATTTATTAAATGTACATTATACATTATTTTTGCTTTCTTACTAAGATTTTAGTCATAACGGAATATGTAGTTTGTTTTTTATTTTAAATCAGAACGATTGCCTCGGTGGCGTAGTTGTATTACAGTACGACTGCAATGCTGAGATCTCGGGTTCGATCCCCGGGTCGGGCAAAGTGATATTGAGTTTTTCTATTCAGTATCAGCTCGGAGTCTGGAATTTGTGCGCGATATGGCGATAGGCTCGCCCCCAATCACATCATGGGACGGAATAACGGCGAAAAGTGGGTGCACTAGTTGCGCCTCTGCCTACCCCTTCGGGGATTACAGGCGTGAGTGTATATATGTATGTTTAAATCAGACAAAAAAATTATATATCCTTTAATTTTACTTACATAAGCCGATCAGGATATTGGCTGAGCAAGCGTCCTGCCGCCACATAGTCGCTTATCATGTCTGCACAAAGCAGCTCTGGTTTCCAACAATCAGGTGATGGCTGGCAGAAGTTGCGATGTTGACGAGACTGCATCACACCTCGTGGATCGCGTATCAGAAGCACCACTCTGACATTAAGCCTGCAAACAATTATTCCTAATATATTCCAAAAATTATTGCCCTAAGTCTTGAGCCTGATGCTAACTGACTGGTTTGGGATGTTTTGGATAAAAAAAAAATTTACTCCATTACCAATTTTTGTGGATTGAAATTGATTGAAGTCTCTCTTTTATAATTTGTTACATGATAATCAATATTCATTGTAATATAGAGAGCTTCATAACTTATGGTCTTACAGGCATAATGTACAAAATTTAACATAATTTACAAAAGAAACCAACATAAATAATACTCCAACTATAGTTTGGACAAATTAACCTGGCCGGTATGACAATCCAAACTTTTCGCGATGCGATGACTTGGTGAGAATGTCTAACAAGTTTAAAAGTTGAATTTTTCTTAAAAAATTTAAAAGTTAAAGTTAAAAACTTATGTTCTCCATACATAATAATAAAGAGTATCATACTTGCATAACATATTTAAATCAGTATTGTAAAATTATACTGAAATAAAGAATACAATCTTAACTCTTATATCAATGCAATGTTTTTACCATGTTGTATACTGCAGTTTATGAGAGCAGTGCTGGGAAAGTTTTAAATTATTTGGCAACCAAACATAACCAATTACTGAAAAAAAGTAGCTCTGGATGTACTTAAATAAACACACTGCTGTAAATTTAAAAATTATGTTTAAAGTAATTTTTATAAACAATTTTAAACAAAGTGTCCGATACATTTAAAAAATTACACATTTGTTACTCAAAGAAAAAAAAATTCCTAAGTAAATAATTGAAACCGTAGCACTATATTAAACAATTTTGTTATTTTATTTTACACTAGTAATTAATTATGTCGTGAAGTGACTTGTGGCTGAAATTTGTGCCCGATATGGTGATAAAAGAATAAAAGGTGTGAGGGTATGTGTGCTAATAACCAATTCAAAGGTTCATGAAATTTTATAAGAAAATCAAAATGAACAACTAACAATAACTAAAGACTATAATAAAAAATTCCAAATTGTAATGGGTAAGATTTAATAATAATCTAACTGTATTTACATACGATAATGTACTCTTTGAATAAAAAAACGAATGCATTAAAGAATCAGTTATTTGGAGCAACCAATTTTCTCTTCCCTACACATAGTATTCCGGGAAGTGTCAATAAATTGTCATAACGTCCTGCTTAGTTTGTCTAAACTATAGTATATATCAAATTAATTAACACAAACGGTATTTATGTTTAAAATATTAATGTCAATGGGGTCCATTGTTTAGTATGTGGAATCTTTTTCAATTAAAGGCTTATAATGACTAAATATTAAATTATGTAATCCCTTTTAGTTTTGAACACCTCAATAATATAAACATGGGTTAAGTTTTTTCCAGGCTAATATAGGAGAATAGAAACAGTTATAACTTTCAGATACTAAACTCCTAAAAGATGAAAAGTGATATAATAGAGGATGAAGTGTCTTAAAGCCTTGTGAAAAGGTTATTATATACTAAGCTCAGAACCATATTTTTAATTAAAATTATAAATAATAATTGGGTATTGTTACAAACAACAAATGAGTTCGTTTTTATTGAAATTTATAACTAAAGTTAATTAGCTAGCAAGTTACACTATGATAAGCTATGAAATCAATTTTAATCAATATTTGGTAACAATGAAATAAAAATGAGTCGGAACTTGAATCAAGTTTGCAATATTTTAAGTGAAAATTAATTCAGCAAGAATAATATGCTGCATTGTAAGTGGTGCCATAAGAGGTAGAAAGGATGCAAGCTTTATGTAAGCTTTAGTGAAAGTACTTATTGCAGGCACTACATATAGGTATTAAGAGAGGCCTCGTGAACATGTTTAGTCTACTTTCAAATTGGATGTCTTAATTTTTTTTATTTACACCACATTACAACAATTACTACAGCTGTATTTTTAAAGAAGGTAGTGACAAATATTTAACAATACTTACTCTTTATCCTCTATTAACTCCTTAATAAGCCGTAATCTAAACCTCACAACTTTCATACTCTGGAAGGGAAACAGCTTACAGAACTTTGCTGTGAAATCAGCATCAAAACACAGATCTTTCTTATATTTACAATGGTCCCATAGTCTTGTGTTATGGCTGAACTGGTGCAAGTGGCTTCTCCCATATTCGAAATAGTCTTCCATGCCCTCATAATCACATTTTAACATATTTTTGATAGTGCTCAAGGCTTTGTCTGCATATGGAGGTCCTCGAATTTGTATAATATCAAATTTTAAGAGTGGTTCGTAGTGATAAAAATTACCTGGCATGGCATTTAACACCTCACCAAGGAATGTTGTGCCCGATCTCCAAGTGGATATTATGACGCTGCGCACAGGCTGACCGCCAGACTCCATCAGCAAATCTTCCAGTTTGTGAACGCCGGAATTCGAGAAGTTGTAATTCCAGAGCTCGAATTTAATTTTTGTGCGAGTTTTCTCTAATAAACTTTCAATATTTGGCGTGCCGTCGTAGGAACTAGTTGGCAGAGTCTGCACAGACTGCATTAAGTTATCTTCTCCATCCTCGATTTTCAAATAATTCCGTATGTTTCTGCGACTCTCGGAGGACGGACGGTAATTTGTGTTATCTGTATATCGACTTCCAGCAAGAATTAAAAGAACACTCAGACCGAATGCAAAACATATTGAATAAAAATTGACTCGCCGCAACATCACGCTAAAATACTAATAAATCTATTGCGGCTAATCTGTAAGGATGGAGATCATTTATATAAGACCAGCACTACCAAACCACATTCACTGACATGTTTTAAAAGTTTTTGACCGTTTTTAAATCATGATTCTACACATTGCGTCTCCGCGGAAACACCGCATTGCACCTTCACCGCCATTTTGTAAAACTGACGTTTAATTTGTCAAAATATGTACTTCGTATTTTTTTTTACAATCTCGACTGAGCTGAGAACGCCAAGTCATTGAACTAATGCAGTACCACTGGCGAAGTTACAATATTTATTTATATAATAACTTGTTAAACACGACTATCACACCGTATGAACGATCGATGAATGAATGTAGTTTCAAACCGGCAATGACTGGATGTCTCATCTAAACAAGTAAAATTAAATTAAAGTGTTCGTAGTTACAAAAGATAAACTTTTCCGAAGCTTTTTGGTTAAGTATTCGTAGGTTATTGAAACCATACATGCGTTAAGTAATTTGTCTGTCTGTTTGATTGTCCCGAATCCTGAATGATCTGGAAAAGTCTTTTGTATAGTTGAACAATAGAGAGCATTTCAGATTATAAAAAGTTATAGATAAGTATTTTGGTTCCCAACATTTCCAAAAGAGTTATTGAATACCTACAAAAGCTGCCAGCCCTTTAGATTTAGTCCGGAGCCCGGTCAAGGGTTAAGATAGCACATTTCCGGGCTACGGGAGGAGTTAAGGATGAACCCGGAATGCTTGGAGCAATTCCGCTAATTCCAAAATGTAGGTATCAGACATAGGGTCCTATTTACCTAATAGGTTCCATACCAATGCCTAATATTATAGGCTCGTCCCCTATCACATGGGACAGAACACACATGACGAAAATTGAGTGAATTAGTCGCACCTCTGCCTACTCCTTCGGGGATAAAGCCGTGATGGGTGTTGTGGTAGTCACTTATCTAATATACGTTTGGGTAGATACGTATAAACTAATGTATAATATATACCTATACCAGTTCGAAAGACGTTGTAGTGCGAAGTAACGCTGACCTACAATCAAGTAAGGGAGCAGAAAAAGGTTTGGTAGATACGTACCTACTTGTGTACGTAGTGTATACGTACCTACTGGTACAAATTAAATACAAAAGCTTCTTGCTATTACTAATAGCGACACAAAATAAAACGCCACAGTGACTCAGGTGAGGGTGGGATCAGCCTGTATACCTACTGTATAACCTGGTTTCAGATAATAATATACAGAATGGAAACTGTTTTCCATTTTTTTATGATCTAGGGGGCAAACGAGCATACAGTTTACCTGATGGTAAGTGATCACGGCCCCCCTGAACGTTTGCAAAGCCAGGGCGCATAGAGATGCGTTGAATTAGGTTGAAGGTTGATGAACAGACATTTTTAAGAGAATTAGATGAATGAGCGATGTTCACTATTCTTGATCAGTGCCAAATCGGTCTATATACAGTATGTAGTTACTAAGTATACCTACTACTTTTCAAGGTAGATAGGCACCTAATTTACTCGAAATAATTTCAATGGTAGGTAATATGTTGTCGGTACCTATATTATGGCATGGAGGTGTAAAAAATATAAAGTCCAAATTCAACATTCATAAGCATACCTCACAGTACTGGAAGACTTACTTTTAAAAATAAAGCTGCACGTAATTAACTATTAGACCAGCCACATTATACCAGCTATTAACTTTTTACATCATCACGGTTTTCGACGCTATAGTTGGGGAGAACAAATTAACTTTTTTTGTTTCCATCGTATCGTAGTCATTCTTGCCTACAACCTTCATTTCATTAGTCAGCTATTGTGTCATCATGGTATTATGTTCCCAATAAATACTTCAAGGTTGTGTGGAATGAAACAAGTTTTGCCTATTAATTAAATATATTTCATTGCGTTCCACAATGTTTGAAATCGTCTACACTTTATAGCCGACTAAATGCATTTTCCCTATAGTTTCACCAAGGTAAAACCACAATGTCACCTCAGTTCCTACCAGGAAGAGCAGCCAAGCTTGTTTAACTGTCAGGTAGCTGTAACACCCGGACTTCATAAATTCTACCAGCATTCTGATATCAGTGCGCAGCCTCTGTCGATAAAGATCACACACATAAATCTTTATTATTGTTGGAAAAATACATTTGATCTGTCAAACCTAGCTTCCGTAAAGAGTATCAATAATACAAATTACAAGATAATTGTGAGAAAAGCATTTGAGTTATCAGATAAAATAAATAGTAGATACAAAAAAGTATTTTCTAAACACACACACACACACACACACACACACACACACGCACACGCACACGCACACGCACACGCACACGCACACGCACACGCACACGCACACGCACACGCACACGCACACGCACACGCACACGCACACGCACACGCACACGCACACGCACACGCACACGCACACGCACACGCACACGCACACGCACACGCACACGCACACGCACACGCACACGCACACGCACACGCACACGCACACGCACACGCACACGCACACGCACACGCACACGCACACGCACACGCACACGCACACGCACACGCACACGCACACGCACACGCACACGCACACGCACACGCACACGCACACGCACACGCACACGCACACGCACACGCACACGCACACGCACACGCACACGCACACGCACACGCACACGCACACGCACACGCACACGCACACGCACACGCACACGCACACGCACACGCACACGCACACGCACACGCACACGCACACGCACACGCACACGCACACGCACACGCACACGCACACGCACACGCACACGCACACGCACACGCACACGCACACGCACACGCACACGCACACGCACACGCACACGCACACGCACACGCACACGCACACGCACACGCACACGCACACGCACACGCACACGCACACGCACACGCACACGCACACGCACACGCACACGCACACACACACACACACACACACACACACACACACACACGCGCGCGCACTCACGCCTTTTTTATCCCCGAAGGGGTAAGCAGAGGTGCGAAAAGTGGGTGCACTTAGCACCCACTTTTCGCCATGCGTATTCCGTCTCATGAATTGATAGGGGGTGAGACTCCGGGCTGATACTGAGTGACTGATGCCCGACCCGGGGATCGAACCCGAGACCGCAGGATTGCAGTTGTACCGTAATACAACTACGGCACCGAGGCAGTCAATGTTTATTTTCTAAGTAAATACTTCTTTTTAACCCTTGGAGCCCGCTCAATAAAATGGTGTAAAGGCCTTATACTTCTATTGTTTATGAGTGGTCGTATCGTTTACCATCAGGATTCAGGCGAACGGCATGCCCGTCTCGACATTCGATGCCCTATAAAAAAAAACTTAGATGTAGGTACACCTCCATTTTTTATGGCATTGAATGACGACGAGCATGCCGTTCGCCTGATGGTAAGCGATACGATCGCCCATAAACAGTAGCAACATCATACAGCACCTTGAGTTACGAAGTACCTACTGTGTGGTATTTCACTGCGATCGTCATCCTGAGACATAAGATGTGAAATCTCATTACGTCCAGTAGTTTCACTTGCTACAATGTCCTTCAAACCGAAACACAACAATTTTTTTTTGTGGCCATCTTCGGCGCATTAGGGACGGCTGCGGGCTTCCTCCGACTCACGTCTAAGTTGTCGTCCGCAACCGCCCCTGCGCGTACCGCTGTTGCGGTCCTTCTCCTGTTGTTGTGGGGGCTCAGAAGCCCCCGTACACCGAAGGACGCCCTTGGCGTCCGAGGCAGCGTGAGACACGCTGCCGTCCATCACGGGGGGAAACACAACAGTGCATGCACACTGCTGCTTGGCGGTAGAAATGGACATTGCGGTGGTACCCACCCAGACGGACTCTTACATATGAGAGTCCTGCCACCAGTAATTTACTATTACTACTTATTACTTACCAATTTAGTTTATTTTTACATGGGTATAAGGGCAGACTTCTAGTCCTAAGCGCGCTTATTTTTATCTGTGCATTAGAGGTCATGGGTTTGATTTCCAGATTGAGTAAAAATGTAAGGTCTTTTAAGTGACGATTTCTTCGGGATTGGGTTCAGAGAGAGCACACAGATCGACCATGTCTAGGGTTTACACATGGGCTACTTGATTTTACCCTGGTCAAAAACTAGTATCTACCTAAACAGTGGAACTTTTATCCTAGGGTAAGTTTCTCACCTTGCGCTGAGCGGCCAGCAATATCTACCTTCTATCTACTTTAAATAACTCCAAAAATAAATCCACAGAAGTACAATATACCTTTAATTCTTCAGCTGATGTAGGTGGAGCTATTTCTAGCCTGTAATATCCTTTCGCGACTTCTATTTTTCTAGCCAGTTCAGACTTTTTTACGTTTTCAAGATTTACTAAAATATATTTTATACATATTTTATATTCGATTTTAAAATGTTCTATCACATTTGGTAGGTAGGTAACAGAGAATTATGTATAGGTATGTTCATAGGAATAATAGCCTTATAAGCATCAAGAAGCAAATATTAATCTTATCAAAACAACATGCAAAAAATTATAGTTAATCAATTTCCATTGTTAGATACTTAGGTAGGCAAGGATATCTATATGAAAATGAATGGGAGAACACACACACACGCGCCTTTTATCCCAGAAGGAGTAGGCAGAGGCGCAACTAGTGCACCCACTTTTCGGCCGTTATTCTGTCCCATGATGTGATAGGGGGCGAGCCCATCGCAATATCGGCCACAAATTCCAGACTCTGAGCTGATACTGAGTAGAGAAACTCAATATCACTGCCCGACCCGGGAATCGAACCCGAAACCTCAGCATTGCAGTCGTACCATAATACAACTACGCCACTGAGGCAGTCTGAATGACATGAATGGGATAATTATAAAGATATTATTACTATTTATGAGATCAGTGAGCTTTTTCCTTTGTCTGGATGCAGCCTGTTTGTACACTTCTACGACATCAGTAACTGATATCATTTTACCTGTAATCAAATAAACATAAAACTCCTGATGATCCGACTTCCTAATATTGTAATAAATGTGATATTTTTATTTGACATTTGTAGATGTAGACACTGAATGGAATTGAATTTGGCAAGCAGATTGGTCTTTAATAATCTATGAAGTTTGAAGCATGGACGTACATAAGGGGGTGGGAGGCGGACCCCCCCCACCCCTTTAGCTTACAACAAATATAATCCGGGCCACAAAATTTTCACGAACTTTGGCATGTACCTATAATAAGATGTAGTAAACCCAACGAAACCCAAATGCCAAAAACGTCACTGAATTTGGTGTTGGGGGGAGGGCGTGTATACGCGACCTATGGATCCACACTAGGCGGTACATTTTGGTGCCCCCTCCACCCTATGTGAAAGCTATAGCTACGCCCGTGGTTTGAAGATACATTTACGTAGGTACTTATATATAATGCATAGGATTTATATTGGAAAACGAGTATAACAGATGCGGATCCATTTGCTATATTTCGTTATTGTTATAATTATGACTTCAATAATAAAGACATGTTACATAAATATAACCTACCTATAAGTACCTACATTATAAAACGTTAAGACTGCCTCGGTGCCTAGGTGGCGTGGTTGTATTGCGGTGTGACTGTAATGCTGAGGTCTCGGGCGCGATACCCGGGTCGGGCAAAGTGATATTGGGTATTAAATTCCGTATCTGGTATTTGTGCCCGATATGGCAATGAAATCGGCCCTTATCATATCATGAGACGGAATACGCACGGAGAGAGGTGGTCAATCCGCACTAGGCCAGCGTGGTAGACTAAGGCCTAAACTACGGGTGAAGGCACAGGTGGAGGATGCAATGGCTGGAGGCGGAGTAGTTGTCGCGGTGTCTTTGGATATATCCAACACTCTGCCCTGGCCCTGCATTCACGAGGCATTGCGGTACCACGTGGTGCCGCCCTATCTCCGGCGGCGTCTGGTGCACGCGTACCTGTCTGACAGGGACGTGGTGTATCCGGGCGCCGACGGGTGGCACCGAAGAGCGATGTCGTGCGGTGTTCCACAGGGCTCGGTTTTGGGCCCTCTTCTGTGGAACATCGGGTACGACTGGGTGCTCCGTGGTGCCAATCTCCGGGGCGTCGGCGTGACGTGTTACGCCGACGATACGTTGGTTACAGCGATCGCCAGGACTTGCCAGGCCGCTGCCACCTTGCCGCTGCCGGCCAAGTAGTAAGTCGGATTCGACGGTTAGGCTTGAAGGTGGCCCTCAAGAAAACCGAGGCTATTTTTTTCACGAGCCTCGCCGTGGGCCACCGGCCGGTTCCCACATCGTGGTTGAGGGGGTGCGGATTCCCATCGGCGAAGACATGAAATATTTAGGTCTTGTCTTGGATGGCCGATGGCGATTCCGCGCCCATTTCAAGAAATTACGGACAAAACTGTCCCGGGCAGCGTGCGCTCTTTCCCGCCTGCTGCCCAACCTGGAAGGTCCTGGCAGCCCTTGCCGAAGATTATATCACGGAGTCGTGCGGTCCATGGCCCTGTATGGCAGCCCCGTTTGGGCTGACTCCCTGAGCCGCTCCTGCGTCGCCCTCCTGCGCACTCCGCAGAGAGCTTTGGCACAGCGGGCGATCAGGGCGTACTGCACGGTCTCTTTCGAGGCGGCTTGTTTGTTGGCCGGATTTCTGCCCTAGGACTTGGACGCCAAATCCCTCTCCGATGTCTTTCATTGGCGGGAGGAGGGATCCAGTCGTGGGCAGCTTCCGGCCCTAAAGGAAGTAGAGGCCATGAGGGTATCCCTACGGCGAGCCGCCGTGGAGGAGTGGCGTCACAGGCTGGAGGCCCCGTCAGGCTCAGGGTCGTTGCGGCAGTGCGTTCCGTGTTTGCCAAATGGCTGGACAAGCGCCACGGTGCGGCAACGTACCGCTTGACACAGGTGCTCAATGGGCATGGCAGCTTCGGTAAGTACCTGTGGCGGGTAGTGAGGAAGGAGGTGTCGGCCGTGTGTCACCATTGTGACAACTGCCCGCTGGATACGGCCCAGCATACGTTGGAGCTTTGCCCAGCCTGGGATAAGGAGCGCAGCGCTCTCAGAGCAGTCGTCGGAGAGGACCTCTCGCTGCCGGCCGTGGTCGCTACCATGGTCGACAGCCGGAGGTCTTGGCGTGCGGTGGCGCACTTCTGTGAGGTGGTCCTCTTGCGAAAGGAGATCCCTCCCGCCGCCAAACGAGACGTAGGAGGCGCCGGGTGGACGACTGACCGGCATCTTCCGCCCTGTGGATTGGGGGCGTTTGGAGAATTCCACCACGGTATCCCCTACCTGTCGTAAAAGGCGACTAATAGGGGCCACCGGGGGTCATGGGCGGGCGGCAGGGGGCTGTCCGTCTTTAGTTTTGTGCGTGTTTTTTAGCACATTGCTGCGACCCCCGGCGGCTCAACGCTGGGTCGTAAGGCACGGTGAACCCAACATCACCGCTCAGTCGCCCCCCTTGAAGACTGGGCGGTAGTAATAATTCACTTTCTCCGCAAAAGCAAAAAAAAGAGAAAGGTCTAAAACCCTCTCAGTCGTAGAGGAGGCCCGTGCTCAGCAGTGGGCAGTATATAATACAGGACTGGTTTTATTATTATTATTTACTAACTTATACCCGCGGCTCCGCCCGCGTTAAAAAGTTTTTCCGGAATAAAAGTCTCACTTTATGTTTTCCCGGGATAAAAAGTGGCCTATGTGTTAATCTAGGACATGATCTACCCGTGTGCCAAATTTCATCGAAATCCGTTCAGTAGTTTTTGTGTGAAAGAGGAACAAATATCCCTACATCCATACATCCATACATTCTTACAAACTTTCACGTTTAAAATATTAGTAGAAAGTAGGATAGTAGGATGTATCTTTCCTGTGGGAAATCACGGTTCGTGCCGTCCTTTTGGAAGGCTTGCGTGGGGATATGGATCCAACACGTAGAGGCCCCTGAAAGATACATTACTCTAGTTGGATGTGTACACCTTGCAGGTACTCTCTCTGTCTGTACTTATAGAGGAAATACAGCCAAAGACAGCGCCCGCAAGGTGCAAGGACTATTGCAGAGAAGATGGGAACTATACCGGGTCTATAGATAGGATCTTGCTGGACTGGTTGCTGGGCTATTGATTGAGACAACGGGACGCCTGCCAAATAAAATGTCTCAATCATATTTTGTATTCAAGGCAGACGGTGGCTTGCCCCCCCACTAGATGGGCATCCCAAAAAGTGGCGCATGCCAAGGACGCAACATCGGTGTGGATGGCTAAAGGGTGTCGAGAGGTGTGCACCGATTTCACCATCGCGGGTCGCCGACGCGTCCCGGAGTGGGTTTCCTCGCTATTATGCAGCTTGAGCACTTGCACCCTGGAGCGCAGGTTCTTAGCTCTTGCGATTTTCACCCCTAGCCGGCCAGTTAAGGCTAGCCAAGGGTGAGGAGGTCTCATTTAGCCCCCACGGAATTATTATTATAAAAGATACATAAAACAAATTATATTATATTGATAAATACTATAATATTACGATGGTCATTAAAATACACAACTGTCACAAACAGAAAACAAACAAAAAAACAGAAAAAATGATAACAGTGACGTTATAAATAACAACTAATAACTAATTCAGCTTAAAAGAGCGTAACGCTTTTCGAAAACTGTAGGCATAAGTAATGAGTCGGCATGAATGTATAACACAATAAACTTACGAAATGCAGCACCTGTACGTTTGACAACATTTATGCCTGCAGACATAATATTTTTCAAGTTCTTTTATTTCCGCAATAATAAACAGACTATTTTCAAAAATATATGCCTATTATACGAAATTTGGGAATTAAAGCGAAATTAATGAATTAGCTACAATGAAAGATAACTTCGAATATCAAGTGTCAAAATGTTATACAGATATGTAAGGTTTTAATAAAATGAGAAGGTATTATTGAAACTGATTATTCTCTTTGGTTAGTGAATTTTGTAATAGGAAAAATGTAGGCAATACCTAGGCATGAAGTACTGAGTAGGTTCTGCAGCTATAGCCTAGTTGGGAGTGGAAGGGACTGCCGAGACGAATCTAAGGTAGTTCAAAACCCAAGGGTATTTACTTTAGAATTTTCTATAGTGTGTTTTCTTTGTGAATTAACAGTTGCTTTCACAGTGAAGGAAATTGTCAAGAGGAAACCTGCATAGACCTACCTGAGAAGTTCTCTATAACAATTTCGAAGCTATATGAAGTTTGCTAAAACCTGTGGCCAAGGCCAGCGTTTGTGGACTTAGGCCTAGAAACCTCTCAGTAGTAGAGGCTCATGCTCAATAGTGAGACAGTATAATATAATACTGAGCTAATATACTTACTACCATTCATTCAATACACATAATCTATATTTATATAAGTGAAAGGTCACTCACTCACTCATCACGAAATCTCCAAGTGCTAAGAGTTTAAAATTTTGCGTGGGGGATCTTTTTAGGACGTAGGTGCTGACCAAGACGGGATTTCAAGAATTTTAACCCCTAAGAGGGTAACAAAAGGTGGCAAAGTTTGCTCAAAAAACCAAACGGATTTTGATGAAATTTGGTATGGAGATAATTTGAGACCCTGGGTAGGTTTTAGGCTATTTTTTTTCCCGAATAAATGTATAACGGGACTTTTATCCTGGAAAAACTCTTGCATGTGGACGAAGCCGCGGGCAAGATCCAGACACTTATAAAAAACCATTTCATAGTCCAGTCTCTTGTATGCGAGAGCCTGGTAGGTCGGCAAAACTGCAACGTTTATTTCTGCCGTCAAGACACATTGATCAAGCACTGTTGTGTTCCGGTTTAAAAGACATTCTAGCCAGTATCATTACGGCACATTATGAACACCCAATGTCTTAGAGCGTAATGCTGAGTGCAATATTGTTTTTGTTACTGTTTATGGGTAGTCTTATCGCTTACCTAATCCTTCATACATACATATACATATACACTCACGCCTGTTATCCCCGAAGGGGTAGGCAGAGGCGCAACTAGTGCACCCACTTTTCGCCGTTATTCCGTCCCATGATGTGATAGGGGGCGAGCCTATCGCCATATCGGGCACAAATTCCAGACTCCGAGCTGATACTGAATAGAAAAACTCAATATCACTGCCCGACCCGGGGATCGAACCCGAGACCTCAGCTTTGCAGTCGTACTGTAGTACAAGTACGCCACCGAGGTAGTCAATAATCCTTCATTTATCTAAAAAAAGGTTAGGATATTCTGAAGTTTTATTTATGTTAAAATAAACACACAAACACACACACTCACGCCTTTTATCCCCGAAAGGGTAGGGAGAGGCGCAACTAATGCACCCACTTTTCGCCGTACGTATTCCGTCCCATAATGTAATAGAGGGCGAGCCTCTTGCAATATCGGGCACAAATTCCAAAATCCAGGATGATATTGAATAGAAAAATCCAATATCACTTTCCCCAACCCGTGGGTCGAGCCAGAGACCTCAGCATTGCAGTCGTAGCGTAATACAACTACGCCACCGAGGCAGTTGAGCAGTGTTAAAATAAAATTGTGAAAAATCTGATTATAGTGTTCAGAATTGTAACAAGGAGCTATTGATGCACTAAAAGGGTTTTTTACATATCAATACCAGTATATTATTTTCTTGATGTATTTACTTGGTTCTTTGACTGAAAAAAGCTGCTATCATCTGTATGTACCCATTATATTTATAAGCGACACGAGTATAAACTCGTGGATGCTAGGTCAGGCCACAATGCAGAGTATCTATATAGTATCTTATGGAGTATCTTATGATACCGGGGAATCTGTGCACTGGTAATCTGACAACGTAGATTTTTGAATATTCTTCCCTTCATTCACAACTTACAGATGACTAGTACATAATATGCATTCTGCACTTCACCATAGTATAAATTTAATATTACTTTCTAAAATATTGTAGCAAAATCTTTGCTCTACATTGCTGTTGTAGTTCTTCAGGCGTACAATAAGGAGAGTATGTGAACCTTTTGCGATAAACTGAAACAGTCTAATTAAAAATTTTTTTAGTAATTTACTTGGTACACATTACCACGCAAACTACAATATACATTATATAATTTATTGAAAACTTTATTTGTTTATCGATATCCGAAGTTTCTGTTTCCTTTTTCGGATATTTCGACATTTTACTCCATCTTATTTCTTTTTAGGTGGCTCCTCTGGTTTTTCAGCCGCTTCTTCGCTTGCTTCCATATATTCTTCTTCAGCCTTAGCATCAGCAGCTTCTTTTTCTTTTCTAACTCGTTCTTCTTCAGCTTCAATTTCTTTAATCTGTTCTCTCAAGCCAGCTTTGAAATTGCTAGTCGTATTTGAACAATAATCTTCAATTTTCCGAACAATTGGTCCGTGAAAGAAACCTATTGTTAGGGGCGGAGCCATTTCGAATTTTGCATATCGCCACGCTGATGCTATTTTTGGCGTTAGATGTTCAGTAACACCTGAAAGAATAAAAGTCATGGTGCTGTATGAATTCTGTTATGAAACGGTGACATTTTGTGTTTTATGAGAATTTGCCTAAATCACATCTGTATTCAAATAAAATTACTTAACGGAACTTTTCGCTATTATTTGTTAATATTTTGCATCCGATATCCAATAACAGTCCGCCGGTGACCGTTAAGGCTGTAAAGTCTTTGAAACTTTTTTTCAATGTCAAATATTCGCGTACATCTCAGACATCGTATCCGTATCATTATATCGATGCCGCAGCAGCGCTCAGTCGAGGGCCGGGCGAATAAAATTTTTATTTGTCTCTAAACTGCGAGACTGCACGTGGCAGCGCTTCATCATTCACCGCCGTCGTGCCCCAGCGTGTGTAATGTGTTACACATCTTTCGAAAATATGAAATATGAACGTATACCTTACTAAAGATATAATTTTAAGGCTATTTCGGTGGCGACTGGCGTAATTGTACCGCGGTGTGACTGCAGAGCAGAGGTCTCGGGTTCGACTCCCAGATCGGGTAGTGATATTGGGTTTTTCTAGTATCAGACTGGAGCCTGGAAATGTGCACGGTAAATGGCAATAGGCCTGCCCCCAGTACATGGGGCCTTACATAGCTGGCGAAATATGAGTGTGTTACACCTCTGCCTACCCCTGAAAAGGGAAATAGGCGTGATATATATGTTTAATTTTAAGATAGAGAAAATGGCGAGTATTGAAGTAGACCTATTTCCGGCAGTGGACTTCTAAAGGCCGATAATGATGATGATGACGATTAATGATAATTTTTATTATGAATGATTTTTTTGTTAATTATAATAATTGCTGGTTTACATTGATAGAAAATAGAACTATCAAGTGCCTGTACATGTGAGATATCTTTATAAGAACGCTGGTTGTATGCAACCACCAACCTGCACTGGGTGTGCTAACGTGATGGGCAAAATATGCGAACGATGTCAACTGTAAAGCAGGCCCTCCGTAACAAGCAGTAACAGCATACAAGGCTGATATACTTGATCATTAGTATTAAAATGTATTATGATTCATGCTTTAAATTCTTACTCGACAATTCGGCTTACTACCATCCTGTTAATTAAAGAACAAGTCTTTAATGCAACTGAATGTCACAAAGAAAAATTGTGATTTAAATACATACTTCTGATTTAACGTGATAGTATTGTTTTTCTCTATATCATAAGCCACTACGCACATCTGCTTATCGCTTTAAGTAGACGGGCGTGAGTTTACGCCATGCTAATTTTATTGTTTAAAATTTTCGAGTTAGATTTTCTTAGGCGGTATGATTTTAGCGGGTTTTTCCTTTGTTTCTATCCTCTTCTTGATTTTTTCTATTTCACTCTCGAGATATTTCAGTTCCCTCGGTAGTAATTTTTGATCACGTATTTCTATTATTTTCAGCTCTAGGAGTCTAGAAATCTTGTCCAGTACGGTTTCGAGTTTTTCAATTAATATGTTATCCACAAGCTTTTCAGCCCGTGAAGATTCAATTTTCTTTTTGGTCGTGAACCATACCTTTGCCACAGCAGGACGAACTGTTTTCAAAGAAACTGTAATATAAAACAAAAGTGGATACTGTTATAATGTAATTGTTAAGCTTAATAATGTGCAAATATTTAGGGAGATCTACATCGTGTTTCTAATATTTATCATTGTTCACTTTTGCTTTGATACAGTTTCAATGAAAGCTTAGGCAAGATCAAAAAAAGTCGGTTGCGTACCTTTTTGAAGTTATGTGCTATTGAAAGCTGCTTAAAGGTCGCTATTTCATTTTTAGAACGTAATTCTACAGATCAAGACCAACTAGACAAAGATTGTAATACTTATTTTTTAACTCAGCCGAATCTTTACATAAAAGAATAGAATGTATATTGTACCTAATACCAAATCGAGAGCTATTCTTGCTGTTCTGGCCATGTATACAAGATAGAGTAGAAATTAAACGCTGCGGCTTCAACCAAATATTACCTATTGTAATTTGAAATATTTTAATAAAAGTTTTGGTAATAAAGTTATGACGTAGATGACATTTGTGACTTGGACAACCTAAATAATTTTATGACATTCGAATAGCCATTACGAAAAAAGAACAAAACGCAATAAAAAGTATTATTACGGCTTTAAATAATGAAAATAATACCAGCTCTGTATTAAAGTATACTGTTCCACTAGGACCACTAGGCATGGGCCTTGTCTAGTACTAGTAGGATTTAGGGCACCACGTTGACCTATTGCGGGTTGGCAGACTTCACATACCTTCCAAATTCTTATGTAGATTACTTGCGTATGTGCGTTTACCCACGACCCACGTTTTCTTCACTATTTACATTGTAAAATAATACTTATTTATATCGGTGTCAATGTGTCATCCATCAACTTCAATACAGAATCGCTAGTATTTTTTGTTTTTATTATATCTGCGTGGTTTATTACACGGTCTTATTTAATAAAATAAATGTAATTTACCCAATGAAATATTCATAAGGAAGTCCTCGCTTTTAAAATATTTCCGTAAATACATAATTAATTAAATAGTAATAATTCTATGTGATTTAAAAAGGTAAATTTATAACACCTCTGCTTTAAGAGTTCAAAAAACGGGCCTTTTAGACAATTTAAATGCAACTTTATAATATTATATTATACATTTTACAACAGTAGTTATTAATTTAATTTCATACCTTAGTTAGGTATAAACATTAAACAGATATCAATTAATTTGAAAAGTAAAACAAAATATTTCGCTCACATTTGCATAATAAGTACCAATTTTTTTCGATAGCAAACTTAAATAAATCATTTTTATAATCATTAAGAGTTGAGAAGCTGGGAAATAAGGAAACAACCATTGACACGAAGCCTCATTTTGTAAAATTTATGTAGTTAATCATAAATTTAAATGTTTAGACCCAGTTCTAATTATCCTTGGAACTAGATTAATGGGATCAATACGCATAAAACATGTATTAATCTTGTGAAACATCTTTATAATATACTGTTGGAAATCAGAAGCGAGTTTGATTAAAATAAAAACAATTTATCACTGATTTTACATAAACACACTTTTCACTAATTTTACATAAGAACATGTAACAGAAATACTTTTACAAAAATATCGGCAACTAACCGACCAGCTTGAAAATCAATTTTCAACTTACTCAACAGAGAGACCAAGCGCGCACGAGAGTCGGAACACGAATGAATGTAAATGGCGGCAGGGCCACTCTTTTTATACACCCAACTGTCACTCCCACCATTACTTTGATGTCTCGACTGGTTTCTACAACTTATTAACACGCTACAAATACCGTTACAAATACCATTGAAAAACGTTTATCCTAACAATACATATTGTGTATTATAACGATGTTACAATTAATAAATCTTCCTAGAGATGTATGATTACTATTAGAATAGAATTTTAAAGAGTGCAAATTTGTATTTTGTTTAAAAATGTCAAAGTTTTGTAGGTACTTATTATAATTGCCATTCACCTATAAATTTTATTTGTGTAACCATAGTCGATGTAATTTGCTTAAAATACTTTCCAGATTCATTCGAATAATTAACTTCAAGTTCATTTATTGCTTCATATCAACATTTTTGCTGGTTTGATTATTGAATTCATAACGTAACGATATTATGCAGACGTAATTTTGTAGATAAGCCCTAATTTTATACTATTTAAATTATTTACCTACGAACAAATTTATAGTGCACAAAAACACATTGTATTCCCGAAGGGGTAGGCAGAGGCGCAACTAGTGCACCCACTTTTCGCCGTTATTCCATTCCATTATGTGATAGG